>OX578142.1:94539500-95139500 GCA_951213105.1 Amaurobius ferox | reverse complement strand
AATAGTGTATTTAAAATATATCTATTAAGATAGATACGTGGAATTATTCTCATCCGTCTTAATAGATATCGAATATCTTTTCATCTTTCAGAATTTAGGCTATCGCTTCTGCATTGTAAATAGTTTAAAATAGGGTTAAGCAGGGTTAAGCAGAGTTAAGCATTAAATGCGTCTGATGAGTTTCTTTGAAACTTGGTCGAATCTGTCATGCTCATTATATAGAAGCCATTGTGCCACCAAAGAACATGCCGCATTTGCACACTAATGATTTACGCCTACGGAGGATTGCGGTATAATCAACGTGTCAAATAATCACGCAGTCTACAAAGGGGTGGTAATAGTCCACTGCCCTTAGCAACTATTTTGCAGAATCCTGGTTTTAGGATTAAAGGATTTACGTTAGATGTACTCTCAGAATCTTTTAAAAAGACGGTGGAATGTTAGAAGATTAGAATTCTTTTAAATCACGTGAAAGGTTTGAGGTAAAATTGCAGAATTTAAACTCCTCTTACGTTTTGCAAATGAATTTCCTCTCAGCGGGGAATCAAACCACCTATCTCCGGTAAATCAGACAACGCGTTATTCAATCTACTGATTAGGGAAATCTAGAGCAACGTATATAAGCACAAATAACACAATAACGCAGTATACAGCTGTTTCAAGGACACGTAGGATCCTCTTCGTAAATGCAGGAGAACCAACAAACCTAAAGTCCAAAAGAGTGATGGGCCCATTCTTCTTTTGAACTTTGGGTTTGTTGCTTCCCTTGCACTGACGAAGAGTATCCAGAGTATCCTCGGTTAGATTTTACCAATTACTTGATTGGAATTTAGTTTAAAAGCAAATGAAATGTGGGTTTGATTTCATTGATAAATTTTTTAGAATTTAGTTTTGAAGCAAACGAAATGTGGACCAGATCTCATTGATAATTTTATTACAATTTAGTTTTAAAGCAAATAAAAGGTCGGTTAGATTTTATCAAAATCTTTATTATAATTTATTTTTAAAATAAATAAAATATCGGTCAGATTTCAGCGATAACAATATTACAATTTAATTTTAAAGCAAATAAATTGTCAGCCAGATTTCATCAATAACTATATTATAACTTAGTCTCAAAGCAGATGAAATAGCGACTTTATTTCATTAATAACGTTATTAGAATTTAGTTTTAAAGCAAATGGAATGTCGGTCTTATTTCATCAATAACATTATTAGAATATAGTTTTAAAGCTAATAATATATCAGCCAGATTCCATCAATAACTTTAATAGAATTCAGTTTAAAAGCGAATGAAATGTCAGCCATATGCCATCAATAACTTAATTTGAATTCAGTTTCAAAGCGAATGAAATGTCGGCCATATGTCATCAATGACTTTATTTGAATTTAGTTTTAAGGCAATTGAAATATCAGCCAGATGTCATCAATAACTTTATTCGAATTTAGTAATAAAGCGAATGAAATGTCGGCCATGTGTCATTAATAACATTATTTGAATTCAGTTTCAAAGTAATTGAAATGTCGGTCAGATTTTATTAGTAACTTTATCGGAATTTAATGTTAAAGAGAATGAAATGTATTTCACTGAAGACTTCGGGACTGAGTGCTTCATCCTTTATTATTTTTATTTTATTATTATTATTTACCCTATTATTTTCCTTATGTACATAGTATAATGTATAAGACAATTGTAACTGCATCCAAATTCGAATTAGAGTTTTCGACGGAAGCGCACGTTTCAAGCATCCCTGAACGCGAATCGAATGTTTTTGAGATGATGTCTCTCTCTCTCTCTCTCTCTCTCTCTCACTGTGTGTGTGTGTGTGTGCGTGTGACATGTTCTGAACGAATGAAGCAATTCGAACGAAATTTAGTTCAAAAATTACAATGAGTGACTACTTAAAGCCTATTGTTTTTAAAGGCAATCGAATGTTCGGAAGATCACAAATTTACGAATGAAATTTTGAAAAATTCCAATTTCATTAAATTTTTTAAAATTTCATTCGAAAATGTTGTGTATGTATGTAATATGTCCTGAACGAATGGAGCAATTCGAACGACATTTGGTACAAAAATTACAATTAGTGGATACTGGAAGCCTATTGCTTTTTAAACGCAATCGAATGTTCAGAAGACAACAAATTTTCGAATGAAATTTTGAAAAATTAATCAAAATATCAAAACCTTCAATAAAGTTACGCAAATAAAGATTTTCTATGTAATTTTTCATTTGAAAACAATTGACATAAATTTTAGAGCACTAGCATGAACTGTTCTCGAGAAATTGCATATTTAGAAATAAATTTATTAAAAAAATCTCACTAAATGAAAAAAAAATATTAACTATTGTAAAATATGTTCACTTTTCGTGTGACATATTATACCATAAATCTGTTAACATCATTATCGTGAATCTAGATCGTTCCATTCACGAAAGAAGGTACTTTGGTAATAGTTATGTATTTGGACGCCAATAGTCATTTACCTACTATAAGAATAACCTATTTCTCCGTCCATAACGCTAGGCGAAATTGTGGCGACAAATTTGGCGGGATATTGCCAACTTGGCGACTTTTAAAATGTCGCCAAATTGATAAAAATGGCACTAAATCAATGAAAATGACGACTGATGAAAATTCACTATCTTGGAAAGAACATAAGTATCGATCATAGAAATAACCCATTTCTCCGTCCGTCCATTAAGCTTGGTGAAAAGTTTGGCTGGATGTCTCCAATTTGGCGACTTTTCAAATGTTACCAAATTGACGAAAATGTCGTCTAATTGATAAAAATAACTCAAAGTGGCAGGTATTGTTTTGCAAATTTTGAATTCTGTCATATGACGGACATAGCTTATAGTATATAAGAAATGCAATTCTCTCTGTTTGCATACTAGAAGCCTTTTGATTGTAAACCTTCACGATCTATTTGGCCAACTTGTCGAAAACTCTGGCGAAATATCGCCAACTTTGAGATATTTTATCCCAGATTGGCGAAAATATCGTCAAAATTGCATAAATGACGCCAAGTTAAAGACAATAATGGCCAATTGATGAATGAATTATTAAAATATTTTAATATATGGACTATATGGTTTGTTGAGGATGCTACCAATATTGATAATTGTTAATTTAGTGCTGCGTGAAATATAAGTTCATTGGGTACTTCGAGATAATTTTATATATCGTCATCCCAAAAAGCGCCCAATGTACAATTCAACGTTAAAAGCAGTGTGCCGTGCAACTCATATATCATATTTTCACTGCGAAAGATGTAAACTCATTGCTTTATATAAGGAAAGTCATGTGTTGCCCACACAAGATTTTATTTAAAATGCTATCAAGGAGTATGCAGAGAAATTTTGCCCAAACGGAAATAGAAGGAAATTGAGCCGTCTTAGTAGCTATATGAAAATAGCTTCCCCTGGCCAACTATAGATCGGTAACTTAATTCCCCGTTGAGACATAGTTTGTTTACAAACTGCTTTTCTATCATTTCTCTATACCAATCTTACTTGAAATGCATTTTAAATTACATTATTCCTCTCTCAAGCAGAAATTTAAAGTTAATCCTAAAAGGCTTAAAGGGAATTGCACTTTATTTCTTTTTAACTTTCACAAAAGGAATCCAACGTTATCGCCATTATTATATGTAGGAAACTTAATTTCCTTTTCTGTAAATCGTATTCTTATATTTTATGCAAAAGAAATTGAAACAAACTACAAACTACGAGTCTTTTGCGGATGATTTAAATAAGATTTCAATTTAAAATTTTACTGAAATAGCAGATATATTTTTATGTTTTCATTTAATTAAAGTTTTATGGTCCATATTGATTCTTTTTGTTGATATAAAAATTATTTGTGAATTGAAGAAATGATCCAGAAAAGATTTAAAATGTTTAAAAATATAAATATTGTTATTAACATCCATTACAGTTTAGACGAAGGAAATAATTTTAAAAAGCATTGTTAATTATTACTTTCCCTATATGCATAGTATAATGTATTGGGCAAGTATTGTGATGGGGTGGGAATTTGAATTCAAGTTATCCACGGAAGAGCACGTTTGAAGTATCTCTGAACTCGAATTGAACGTTTTTGAGTTGATATCCGTATTGAGATGATATGTCCGTGAGTGAATGGAAGCTATATCTCACGAACGAATGGAGCTTTTAAAATATTACAATAGGTAAATACTAGAAGCCTATTGATTTTAAACCCAATCAAATGTTTAGAAGACTTCCAAATTTTCGAATGAAATTAAAAAAAAAATCATTAAAAAATCCGAACATTTTTAATGTTACATAAATTGCTATTACTTATGTATTTTTCATTAGAAAACGAATGATACAAATTTTAGAAGGCTACTATGAACCGTTCTCGAAATATTGCACGTTTTTCTATTAAATTTATCAAAAATATCACATAAAATTAAAAAAACTCTATTAACTACCGTGAAATATGTTTGTTCACTTTACGTGCAATATTATGCGCCAAATGTATTACCATCATTCTTGTGGATTTAGTTTGTTCTGACAGTCAGTTAAAAAAAAGACAATTTTGCTGTCAGAAATTCAGAATTCAGAGAAAGAGAAGAAGACATCAGCAATAAGATGAGTGAAAAATAGAGTCCTGAAGTCCAGATGAGTCCTGAAGTCCAGAGTCCAGACCTACAACGACTACGGCCAAGGAGGCCCTTTTAAAATGACGTTCCAAGAAAAGTAAAAGGTAACCTTCTATTATACATGACGATGTTACATTTTAATTAATACATTGACTCCAAAGTCAAGTATTCAACAGTTAATGTCTGTCATCATAGCCTTCTTCAATTTAAATCGACAATCAATGAAGATTGTAAAGTTACATCTAAACATAATATTTTTACTTTAATATACCTATGCACTTTCCATTCTTATTTCAGCATCTGCTGTATATATAAACTGGATAACTTTCTAATAACCTGTATATATCACGACCATAATTGTAATACAAATATATGAGATGTGGTATGGTGATAATGCTCAATTTGATACGAGTTCTCAAAGCTTTACCATTGGCCTCCTTCACGATAACATACTTAATCACGATCATCTCACGAACTCACGACATACAGAAAGCATTCCATCCAATCCAACTCTTGACTCACGACCCGACCAGACTCTCTCGTGAAAATACTTAGATTCACCCTCCAACTCAAATTCGAACTCGAACTCACTTGAACATGAACTCCTTCAATCACCTTTCGAATTCTCAAACACCTTGTTTCCGAAAAGTATCCTACACTAAAAGTAGAAGCGCACAAAATGCTGATTAGGCGGGTGATTCGTTTAAATAACTGAACCAGCTAGGATCGTTAGAATAAATAACAAATTATAATGACTGAGGGAAATAATAATTGAAAGGTTATTTAGACCTTGCAAGATGAACTATCAATTGGTAATTGTAAATGAAATGAGTATAATTGTAACAGGAAAATCTAAATGATAATTTTAATAACATTAAATAATAATTTTAATAAATATGTATGTTTGACAAAACAAGGTTGTTGTTGAGACCCAGACCGTCTGACCTACCAGAAAGGTGTAAGGTAACCGTTTGGACTGCCGGGAAGTACCACCCAATTTAGATCGGAACCCAGTGGGGGAATCATCCACAGGGACCTTACCCTCCTTCCTCTACCACCAACCTCTCGGAAGGACTTACGGACCTACATGTTTAACGTGATCGTACTCCGCATGAGCAAGGCGGCAGTTGTAGCAGCGTGCAAATCCAGCGCGCAAACTACCGGGCTTTCGCACCCGAAATGTGCCAACAGCACTCCGTGTTCTCAGGTGGTCACCCACCCAAGTACTAACCGCGCCCGATGCTGCTTGATTTCGGTGATCTAACGAGAACCGTTGTTTTCAGCACCGTAGGGCCGTTGGCTTGACAAAACAAGGTGTTATTATTTTGTAGTTTTGCATTTATTATCTTTTGGGAATTTTGTTTATTTATAATTTGATACCCGACTGCAGAAATAGGTGGGTTATATGTTGGACACTTACGATAATGTACACACGAGTACAAATTAAGTTAATTTAACAAATAAAATAATTATTAAAATAATAACTTAAATAAAATTAAGAACATTAATTTATTTACCACCACACATACGACTACAGTATCGACCACGAAATGAAATCTAAATGAGCCAATTTTCGATTAAGGCAACTGTTTTCGACTAAGTGTTAAATAGTTAAAAGAAATTAAACTTTTAAAAATGAAATTGCATTCTAATTTAATAAGATTGTTAAATTTCCTATCATTGATATTTTTAATAGCATATACATTGAATAATACTAGTACTTAATAGTTGTATGTATACAACTTAATACTAGTATGTACATAAAATACGAATTAAAGATAAGTAGTATCAGATTATTCGTGCATATTCGATTACGGAACGCAACGTGGTAATAATTATATACATTCATACACATACATTCATACATTTAAACACACCACGGTATAATAAAAATACAGCAGAAATAAAACTATTATTTTCATACACTTTAAAAAGAATGCGTTGCAACATGCAATTTGTACAGAAACTGCATTATTTAAATTCAGAGACTAAAATTTTTCTGCATTTATCTAAATCTAGGCTCTGGTATGTTTTGTAAGCAATTATCTGTTAAAAATATCTGTAATTTACAGCGCATCATTTTAAAAGACGGAGCAATAAATCACCCAAATTAGCTCAATCAGCGTCTGATAGAGCCATTTAGTGGTTCTAAAAGTGACTAGCTCATCTAAATTTGAGAAGAAACTTAATCTGATTGCGATTGTATTAGATTTCCTCTGAGGTCATTAGTTTCTATGCGGAACATACATAAATTATATTGAAGAGGAACTGGAGTTTATGTTGCGAAACTGTTTGATTTAATGGACTATTGAGAAAATGAGATTGCAAAACTAAAATTTAAAGTTATGTGTGGGTTTCTGGAGAAAGTAACGTTTTGCTTGATAGGTTTGACCATAAAATGACAATACTTAGTATTTTAAAATAAATACATTTTCAATAATTGGGAAGAACAAGATGCAGAATATAGGATTGGAATTCCAATCAGACAAAAGTATATTTAATACTGAAAAATGTTCCTGGCATTGATTGATTCAAATAAAGGATAAATTACATTCTGTGGTGAGAAATTGGCAGATAATAACTGAAATTAGTAATTATTTAATTACTAATAATTAATATTATTGGCAATTACTTAATTTAATTTAGTGAGAGATAGTGTGTACAACATCATGCTTCCAACAAATAACCCATCTGATTACAGCGTCCTGTATCAATTTGTGAATAAACATCATTCGTAAAAGATAAACAACACAGTGCAACACTCTAAAATGATGATACATTTTTTTCTCAAATTTATATATTAATTGAAATTATTATTTGAAATTATTAAAATTGTTTTTCAGATTTTCATTTACCATTTTCCAATTCGTATTCATCAATTTGACAGTATCAATTCATATTCTATCAATCATTAAGTTCTCTAATTAAACTTCTGGAACTGGTTGAGATGACAGACTCAGACGGAAATTCTGATAGACTTTAGAGTCACATTCTTAATTGAAATATAATGTTCTCATGGACGATAAAAGGGTACCTTTTGCTTTTGCTTTCCATGTCATCTGAAGAGGGATCTTTGGACATAGTCGCTGTAAATAAATTTATTTTTCTGCCCTCGTACCCATCTACAATGAATGCCAAATTATCTTTGTTCTCTAATTTTTTTTTCTCAGACTTGCATCTTTCCAAATCTCGCTTCTGGCTCCGCCTTCATTTCCCCCCCCTTGGGCCCATTGCCTGGTGAGTCATTGCGAGAAAGTTGTCACTGGATGCAATTTGACCGTCCATGAGGACATTACATTTTAATTAGGAATTTCACTCTAAAATTTATCGGTTGGTGGTAGGGGAAGGAGGGTACGGTCCCTGTGGATGCCTCCCCCACTGGGTTCCGGTCTAAATTGGGTGGCACTTCCCGGCCGTCCATACAGTTACCTTACACCTTTCTGGTAGGTCGGACGGTCTGGGTCTCAACAACAACAACTCTAAAATTTATCAAAATTTCAGTATGAGTCTGCCATCACAACCAGCTCCAAAAGTTTAATTGGAAAATTTAATGATTAATGAAATATAAATAAATAATGTCATATTGATGAATAAAATTGTAAATAAAAAACAGAATAATAATTTTAATAACTTCAAATAATAATTTCAATAAATATATAAGTTTGAGAAAAAATGTTTTATCATTTTAGATTGTTGTATTTGACTGTTTATCTTTTAAGAATGATGTTTATTCACAGGTTAATACCAGGCGCAGATAACAGGTGGGTTATTTGTTGAAATCATGAAAATGTATATACTATATTTCACCTAATTAACTTAATCATTAATTATAAAAAATCATATGTAATTTTAACCACGCATTCATACATATACATATATATATACATATATACACTACATGACAGTGAAAATGAGACACCAAGAAGAAGTGGGCAGAAAAATATGCAAATTGCAGAGTAGACGCAGCTCACCGAATTATGTAAATGACGCGAAATGCGCAGCTGTCCCGCGCACGTTGAGTGAGATATAAGGGAAGGAACCTGCAGAAACGGCAATAGTCGCGCTGCTCTGTCTGCCATGGAAATCATTTTGCACTTATTTGTCTCAGAAGAAAAGTGTAATAGCAGAGAATGGCAAGCCACCGCCAACCGAGGTAGTTCCAGCAGACAGACGATCTCACGAGGGGTATGGTGATCGGACTCAGAAGGGCAGATTGGTCCATGCGTCAAATCTCAGCGGACATATACCTACACGTGTCCACGGTGCACCGGCTGTGCCGAAGGTGGTTGGAACAAGGGAATGTGACACGTTTGAGAAATGCCCGTACGACCAGAGTGACGTCAATACGCGTGGACCGACGCATCCGTCGGCCCCACAGACCACTTCCGTCGCCCTTTTGCAGCATGTGCAGGACACACTTAATCCCATAATCCCATATAGACCAAGACCATTATAAACCAATTTGTCGCCGGCGACCTGCACTCATGGCGCCCGTTAAGAAGACTGCCATTGACCCAACATCATGAACGCCTCCGTTTGCAATGGTGTCAAAATAGAGCCACGTGGACGGCGGAATGACACAGGGTCGTGTTCTTAGACGAGTCACACTTCTGTTTTAGCAATGACAGTCGCTGTGTACGAGTCTGGCGCCGAAGTGGTGACAGGTCCAATCCGGCCACATCTATGGAATATCACACTACGCAACAACGCGGCAACATGGTTTGGGGCGCCATCGCCATGGTTTGGGGCGCAAGTCACCTCTGATCCATATTGCGGGCACTATGATGGTCCAACGATACGGGGATGATGTGCTTCGGCCGGTGACACTGCCCTTCCTTTAGGGGGGTGTTCAATGTCATTTACCAACAGGATAACACTCGATCACACACGGCACGCATCAGCCAATATACCCTGCAAGGTACCCAGTGTTTCTGTGGCCACTGGTCTCCCCTGATCTCTCACCAATCGAACACATCTGGGACGTGATTGAATGTCGCTTACGTGCGCTGCGACCACCGCGTTTAGAAGACGAACTATGGCAAATGGTTCACAGGGAATGGGCAGCCATCCTTCAGGACACCATCTGCACGCTCATTGATTCTGTGCCTAGACGTGTTGCTGCCTGTATCGCCGCCCACGGTGATCCTACAATCTACTGATCAGACGTCATTGTCGCTCAGTGTATAGGTGTATCATGTTGCAATAAACATCACTTATTGTTCATTGCTGTCTCTCTCTGTTTGCCGATTTTCATCACTTTCTGCCCTCCCCTTCTTGGTGTCTCATTTTCACTGTCACTTAGTGTATATATATATATATATATATATACATGTATATATATATGTGCGTGCGTGTATATATATGCATATATATATATACATGTATATATATATGTGCGTGCGTGTATATATATGCATATATATATATGTATATATATATATATATATATATATATATATATATATATGATAGCATCAAGTAGGGTGACGTGTTATGTAACACGTCAAAATATTTGAATATCTCACGTAGTCGACTACGTGAGATTATTTGAGCTGGGGTGGGGCTTTCAACTGAGAAATTGTAAAACAAGTAAACTAACCTAAATATCCAATGATTGAAATATCTCTAAACTTTGTTACAATTGTCTCAAATAAACACAAACTGTTTCTTGAAAACAATACTCATTTAGCGTTGAACATGACGAAATGCAAAATAATTGTGATCAATATGGTCGTATATTTGGTTAATTGGAGCAGAGACTGAAGTGTGATATGAATGATGTTATGAGCAGAATAGTAAAATTCTAACAGGTTATGCCGTGTTCACTAATGTCGGATTTACTGCTCAAGCAGACCAGCAAATTTGTTCACAGGTTGGTTCATCGATGCGGGAATCATCGTGATATTAATAAAATAATAATAGCAAAATGTTATTCTTTGATGAGTAAATATTACCAATATATAAAACATTGAATTAAGTGTCACTTCCCCACGTCTGCAAATACATTATTTCGGGCTAGCGTTGAGGGTCCGTTTAAAATACAAATAAAACTTTTCAGGATAGTTGTTTTACACTTCATTTAATGGCATATATTTAGTATTTATCAAGATGTTCCAGAAAGTTATTTACCATCTAATAATTTTAGAAGGGGGACTATAGGTATGCATAATAAGGGGTATTTCTGACAAATTCACATGACTTGCCATGTTATTTGTGTACAGCCCTCAATTTCTCAGTAAAAAAACTACTACATATTTGAGCTGTAATATCTCGGTAAAATTTGTTTGTAAAAATTTAAAATATTTGATTATTACATGCTAATGCAGTAAGACAATTTTAGTAATCAAAAAATTTTGAATTGAGGAACCGTATAAAAGTTTGGATTTCCCATTTTTCCGACAAATACGTTTCTGGATTTAAAAATGTTATAAGATAAATGGTAGTCTTATTTAAAACATTTTTGAAATGGAAACTATGTGTATACGGCTAATGGTTCAGAAATTAAAGGTCAACTCAGGGCATTCTGGGGCATGCTGTATATCTCAAATTCACAGTATAACCACAATAAATATGTTAAAATGAATTTGAATGTCAAAATATTCACCCAGTAATATTGAATGATAAAATAACTTTTAATTGAAATATTTTATGTACCTACCATTTAGAAATTATATTAAATAAGTATGTAGAGCATAATAGTTGTTGTGAGACAAGAAATAGATCTCACACTAGTGTTATTATCAGACAGCCGTGAGGACCTGATCTACCGCAAGGCTAACAGGTACGTTACCCCCACGACTGATTGTCGCCAACAGACGAGCAAGCTGAGGTCCAGGAGAACAGGGTGACGTGGAAGTTACCAGACGTTGCACCAAAAGTGGACATAACGCCGAGAATAGAAGAATCAATTTCTGGACCCAAGACCACACACACCCCACCCCCAGGAACAGCAGCAAGATGCAGCAGCAGCACAGACGGCCCCCGGGGAGCTTCCCCAAGAAGAGGCCGACTGGGCTGATAGAAAAGCCCCAACTCCTGAGGGGAGAAGGGGCACCATGGCAGCGGGAAACGATAGATGTCGATTGCAGTGACCATCCGGAAGTGCCGAGGAATATTGCCGGTTTAATGGCAAGCCAGAGGATTTGTTCTTTTTGCTGAGGTTTCCGACTTTCTACCCTTCGGTAGTTATGCAGAGGCAGTATACAACTTAAAGAGGCGCTGTCGTAACCCGGACCATCCACAGGGACCATCCACAGAGGAGACATCCACAGGGACCGTACCCTCCTTCCCCTACCACCAACCTCTCGGAAGGACTTACGGAACCACATGTTTAACGTGATCGTACTCTGCTTGAACATGGCGGCAGTTTGGGCAGTGGCGGGGATCGAACCCGTGGCTACCGAGTACAATTCCTGCGCGCTAACCACTGAGCTGTCACGCCCCAGAAATCTGGTATTCTTCTTCTTCTACCCAGACCGTCCGACCTGCCAGAAAGGTGTAAGGTATCTGTTTGGACGGCCGGGAAGTGCCACCCAATTTAGACTGGAACCCAGTGGGGGAGACACCCACAGGGACCGTACCCTCCTTCCCCTACCACCAACCTCTCGGAAGGACTTACGGACCCACATGTTTAACGTGATCGTACTCCGCGTGAACACGGCGGCAGTTTGGGCTACGAAGTGCAGCCTCCGCGCGCTAACCACAGGGCTACCGCGCCCAGAAATCTGGTATTGGAAATCTGAAAGAACAAAATTTTTAAATAACTTAAATATATATTATACAAAAATAAAAAAATCTGATGTGGCCAGCACATGTTTTCATCACAAAATCAAATTTATTTTTATTTTATGTCTCTTATAATTTATTAAATTGAGTAAAATTGATAATTATTTAAAATTAGACTGAATTTGCCGTTTAAATTCTATTTTCTTTTTTATTTGATGACTGGAAGTACTTTCACAGGCGATGTTGCAAAAAATGTATAAGAAAAAAGAAAAAAATGCAATATATATATATATATATATATATATATATATAGATGATCTGTATAGAATTATTTTAGGAATTTTTGAAAAATATAATATCAACCTAAAATATTCAAATTTTCTTTTTAAAAAATTACTTAACTTCACTCTTTATGAGAATTATATTCAACATGGTGGTACTATTTTTAAACAACAGGTTGGTATCCTACAAGGGGTGTGTGCCTCATCATTGTTAGCTAATCTGTATTTATTCTTCTATGAAAAAAACATTAATCCAAGCTTGCATAATATGCACATGTTTAGGTATTTAGATGGCATTTTATGTGTATCCCCAAATAATAATATCCCTATAGTATTAAACTTTTATCCAAAAAATTTACAATTAAATTCAAGTAATAATGACACAAATGTTGCAAACTTTTTAGATTTAAATTTAAATTTACAAAATTGTAATATGGTTATAAACTTGTATGATAAAAGACAGGATTTTAAATTTAATACATCAAAAATTCAACATTTTGACTCTTGTCTGCATATATCTGTATTTAGAAATATTATAATAAACCAGGCTCTTAGAATCAATAAAATTTGTGATGAATATTATAAATTAGCGCACTTTATGGAATTATTGAGTACAGCGACTAATAATGCATATCCCCCCAATTTTGTTATTAAAATTATCAACTCAGTGTATCAAATTTCACTCGATAACATCCTAGAAAACATTCCCAATTATAGTGACTAACATAAGGAGAGAGAGGAAAAAAAAATATATATATATGTGTATGTGTGTGTATATATGTATATATATGTGTGTATGTATATGTGTATATTATATATAATTATTTATTAATTATATAAATAAATAAAAATGAAAAATAATAAACTAAGTCAAAAACATTAGAAAAATCAAAAAATCGGAAAATAAGATGCATTAACATTAATGTTTTGAATTTTATTTTCGCAAAAAAATGTAACTTTTGTCAGTATTGAAACTACGTTTTGAGCGCCCTTATAATGGTGTATAGTGGCATTCTCGATTATCCAGTTTTCCTATGAATTACTTGTTTAGTAGGAATTTTCATCTTTGATTCATATTCATATTCAGTTCTGCATGTTTGGGAAGTTGTATTCTGAATTGCTTGTCCAGTCTCCAGCTTAGACTCACTGGACGGGTTTGGGAGTATTTCCGTGAACGTTCGTACTGCCTCCCTGGTAGAATTTCGACTTGTTCATTCCGGTGCTTCTAGATTAAGCTGTTGAGGTTGATCGTGTATACACGTGGTAGAAGAAGAAGGGTTCATGCCGCATGGTAATACAATTTTCTTAATGTATCCTTTTTTCATTTTCTGATGCCTGTAGTCTGAGTTTAAGCATTTATAGTAATGTACTATTGCTTAATCTGAAGCAGGCATTTGTTTGGGTTAATTAGAATTTAATACTCAGACTTGAAGATGAATTTTATTCTGATTAATCATCGAATTTGGGAAGGTTCTGTTCTTTTCTCTTATCGGCATTATGGCCGTGAATTTGCTTCTATGGTGATGTTAATATTACTTGAATTGTATTTTTATTTTTTTTTTATTTTTACATAATTCTTATTATTACATTTCAAATATATTGTATATATATATATATATATATATATATATATATATATATGTGTGTGTGTATATAGAGAACGGTTAGTCTTATAGTAATGGGTTTGATTTTATTCCTTATGTCGTTAAAAATTACTTATAAAACAAACATTTAATTAATACATTTATGCATTTGCAGTCTTTAATTTCACATTTTCACAATTTTTGCGGGCCATTTTGCATAAAATGCAGGATATTTTTTTCCAAATCATGCCAAAATCTAATTAGCACCAGGGTTACCCACAAGTGACTTATCTACTGAATTTTATAAAATTTGGTCCATTAGGTCTTGAGTTAGATTGGATGCATACATTGTACAGACACACACACACACACACACGGAGTCACGCTAAAAATAGGTTTTAATGTTCTAGAATGCTGGAAATGTGTAGACCCGTCAAAAACTCGAATGCCGATCGATTTTTGACACTTGCAGTACTTTCCCTATACATTACCAATTATTGTAGAGAAAGTAATATAGGTATATTAGAAAAACCTTCTACTTGCAGATGAATCCCCTAAAGCCAGAGTGTGTAGTTACTTCTATATTCTCTACTTTATTGATAAAAATAATTGCCCAAGTGACCAATGAATATTGGGAGTTGACGTCACACATTCTTTCGCAAATAAACACATATTAATTTTCATTAGTACTTTTATTTGCCACGAGATTACTTTCTTTAACGTAAATCGTTACTCTGATAGTTAGTTTTCAGAAATGTCTGCAGTAATTAAGATTGATTTTGTAACAAATACGACGACATTTGTAATCATATTAATGCGTAGCATTTTCCGTCGCTATGATTCCTTTTTTGCTTCTTGTCTAACTTTTTAAGTAAATCAATTTAAATTTATTGCATTATTCAGATGGAATGATACATTCTCGTTGATGTCAACAAGTATTTTGGTGTTTCAATGAGCACGATTCGGAAGGGGGAGATAGATAGGGGAAGAATAACAGAAAGATATCGATCATGCTTTAAAGATGATTAGCATATGAAATGGTTGTTTAAATTATTGAATTTTGCCCCGTTTGTGCAAATCAAAACATTAATTTTGCATTAGTCGATTCTAGCGAGATTGCCTTGTTATTTATGCAGAACAAAGGTCTGCGCAGATTTAATTTGGTTAGCAGTGGATCGATGTGATAGCTTCGCTTCTAACTTTAATGCATAATTTAAAGTTTGAAGCTTTGATACTTATAATATAACTTTAATACTCTAACTTTAATACTTATACGATATTTTTAAATGATTTTTATTTTTCATACGTAAGAGAAAGTATTGTTTTTATGAAAATTTTTGATTTCGAGATTTCGATGCCAGTATATGTTTTAAGACTTCCGGAACACGTTTTGACTATTTTTGGAGTGATGTCCGTCTGCCTGTCTGTCTATGGGCGATTTCTTGTGTACACAATAGCGGCGATAAATATCAATGGATTTTCACGAAACTTTTATCCGGATTTGTTATAAAAATCTAGAACTATTTAAAATTTCTTAAATTGGAACGAATACTTCGAAATTTATTTGAAATGTTATATTTTTTAGCGTGGCAGACTAGGACAAAATTTGACACAATCATGCATAAATGGGTTTATTTATGGTTTAATTATCACGAGACTTTATAGTTTCAATCAGTCTTGTGAAAAGCAGTCTTGATACAATTTTTTTATTCGTGACGTCATTAGTCCCCCTCGTGGGGCGAGTTTAACGGCCCCCGTGGGGTCAAATATGGTATTGTCAAATATGGTATTATCAAAAGATTTTTTCAAGTCCTCTATAATGCAGGGTAGCATGCTATAATTGTAACCATGATACCCATGATACCGATATTTCCAAATTTTTTTGTAAAATTAGAAATAAAAAGCTACTAAAAATTTGGATTGTGATATGAGGAAGTTGAGTTGAGCCACATTCCAGTAAATTATTCTTTTAGTAAGATATGTTTATTTGTAAAAAATATATATATATCAAATTTAAAACATTACATAAAGACCTAGGATTTACTGTTGAAGTTAAATCAAGTTTTATTAGTATAATTCTATTATTATTATATAAGTGTTTTCAAATTCGCTGTAGTTGCAGAATATTGTTGAAGAAAGCAGTCACACGCCAAAAAAAAAAGAGAAGTACGAGCAATTTTCCAAAGGAAATTTATAATCTGTGACTTTATTTAAGTAAACAGACTTGCCAGAGGATGACATATATACATATGCTGCTGCCTCAGATATGTGAGGCTAAGAATATTTACAATGGACTTTGCTCGAAATACAGTTTGGCTTTTAAAAACTCAGCATGACAAACGGGAAATACCAAGCATGTATAAAAACTGCATTTACCTCTTGCAGATATGTCTTTACCGGAATCCACAAATACAGATGACATATTTGGGAACAGCATATGTGTCAGTTTCAATACGTTGACATACCTTAAACCTGGTACTTAGATCATTACCGATCTTATTGAGAACTAACGATAATTTCCATAATGGCTTAAAGATAGCTCTACACCGATCAGACTGACTTCAGACTCTGATTTCTGGCTGACTTCCTGTTTCATGCCGAGTTCTATTTATATTCAAGGATGGAATTTAAATATCATCTCGAAATATAGCAATACACGAGGCCATCCCTGATTATGCAAATTACTTGCATACGCGTCGAATATCCAATTTGCATGAAGCACTTTCTGAAATAACGCCGTGATTCACCCCCGAGAATGAAGTAAAGTGAGTTTATTTAATTGTTGTTATTGAGTGAAGGGGAGAACAATATTCCGGCCAATGTTGATTTCACTTCGTTGGGAATGGGGAGTGGACGAGTGGAATCAGTTTAAGAAAGCTGATATTTAAACAATGTCTGTGATAAATTTATAGAATCTATGACATCATTTAAATCCCATATAAAGCGTTCCCTGTTTATGTAAATTACATAGCCATAGCACCAGTATTACTTCCTTAAAGAAAGAAGATATATGCAAATTACGTGGCAACAATTGTTTCAAGGAAGTTTTAATCCCCTCTTTATGAGGTCAAAGCAGGGTCTTTACTCAACAAACGCTTCCTTGGTGTTTGTGGAGTAAATACTCCGTTTAGACCTGCTGCAGAGGTGTTTAATACATCATCTAAGCAATTGTCACATAATTTGCACATAATTTTGCATATTTTTGCTTTCTTGACGGGAGTATTAATTTTGTAATTCTCACAAGCAGCAGTTTTATATGATGTGGTATTACGCCACATTTAAAGATTAACACGATTTATGAATGCATACATTATCCATAGTTAAGTATATAACGTAAACAGCTTAAGATACACCATTTACTCAATAACACTTACATTTAAAGAACTGTTAATATAAGCAAACATTATGAAACTTAATGATTTTCATGAAAGCTGACGGTCAAAATGCACTAAGTGATATCACTTAATTTACTTTTTGATAATATCGTACTTTGGAAAAAAGTGAAACGGAATCTTTATGCAGCGATAAAAAATGCAGAAAAAGCAAATTATGTCATTAACGAAAATGACACTCCTTTCAAAACGTTAAAACTGCGAATGAAGGCTAAACGAGATACATTTGCTACAATATTATCTGGAAATGAGAAAAAGTAGTATTTTTTCGATGTTAATTTACTTGTTATTTTGCAAGGGTTATTTTACATATTTATTTTTTAATGCCACTGGGTTAAGGAAATGACACTATTATTTTATTTGAATAGCTTCGGATTATTCTGTAAATATTGGTTCGCATGATCTTTAAAAAGAAAATATATCAGAGAAACAAATCTGGATGTACAGTCTCATTTACTTATGTACTGTTTTTATAATTTGTAGTAAACGATAAGAAATTATATAGGGGTTCGGCATGTGCAATATTTTTATATCTATTTAATGTGTAATTGAATTACAGCAATTAGACCAATGGTTAATTATGAATGGCTCGTCAAAACCGAATTTAACTCTATAATTACATTAATATAATATTGGTAAATGTGTATAAAGTTTATATAAACTTTATCGAAACTGACATTTTACGTCATTTATCTAATGTTAAATGTGTACGTTTAATGTTAAAGGTGTAATTTTCACTTTGCCATTTTACCAAACTTTTAATCGGGAATGTACTTGCAAAAAGTTTATCGTATGTAAAAATGCAGTTAATTTAGTACAATTAAAGTATATTTTATTGGTATCAAGCACTTATAGATTTCATATGTAGATAGTTCAAACACTTATGGTTTTCATGTTTTCTATCTTAAGTTCTCTGCAGGTAACAAGCTTTACAAACTCGGTAGAGTCCTATTCCGACAACTTGTCATGCCCGAAACTGGCAAATGTATATAAAGTGACAAACCCCGATTTCCAGGGACTGTATCTCAGCCCCCAAGAAAACTAAATACTTAATTCCTTTTCTTCTACAACGTATTGTCATAGCTGAAAAAAAATTGCAAATAATACACCCGAGGAAAACAATAAAAATGACACCTTGTCGTTCCAGCTATTTTTTGTAGTGATGATGGACATACAACATTAAGTACTGAACGGATTTTAATGATTGATGATAGTGTAAAACCAGAAGGCACATTATGCAGTTTTTGATGTTTGCGAAGAAACAAAGCGCAGAGTTTTAGCCATCGTTTTATGACAGTCTTGGCCAGGAAAGTCATGACCCCATTAAATACGTCACACAAATTGCAGGTATGGTTGGAGAAAAATATTCTAGGGCCAAGACTTAAACCAAGTTTCATTGGAAACTCAAAGAGCCAATATTGCAAAGATACAACATCGCACTGAGGAGCATCCAATGAGAGCAAGGAGGGTGTATCTGAACCCCAGGCAAAATGATGTGGCTTCAAGGAGGAAAGTCAACGAATATAATTTAATTGTTGTTTAAGAATTACGAGAGAAAGTTTCGTGATTTCAAGAGAAATGTATTCAAGAGTTGGAGAGAGAGAGTCGTGTTTTCAAGCAGTGTTATTCCGAGAGAGTTGTTACTTTTGAGTATTGAGAATGTTAGAGAAAAAAAAACGAAGTCTGACTCCAAATGCCAGAAAAAGAATCGGAAAAGAGGACAGTCATGCTGAGCTACAGACCCGAAATACAGAGATATGTGCCAGTCTTCGTGTATGTTAGTCAATTTTTGATCTTGAATAAGATTCAAAAGACCTGGTCTCACACGGTGCCTTTCTCCCCCTTAAGCGTTTGTTAAAATTATTGTAATTTTAATTATAACAATAATAGAGGTGTAAATAAAGGATAATTTTTTTAAAAGTTAAAATTGCGGATTTTAATGTATAGTGTTTTTGATTTAATGATTATGTTAAGGAACTCGTGTAAAGAAGTAATGGTGGGTTTTGAGGCCACGATAGCAATGTACAAATATTACGATTCACGACCATTTTAATTAAGATTAATAAATTGATCCCAAAAAATTAAGTTATTTAAAAAAGTAAACTCAATTCAATGGGTTTTTATCCCAGATAACTCATTTTGTGTGTTTTTGGTAAGAGGTACAAACTTTTTTTAAACTTGGTTTAGCATTTCAAAAATGAAAATATATGAATAAATGATTTTCAGCTGTAAAGTACAATTTGCAATGCCTGTTATATCATTGTTAACTAAACATATTAATAAATATTTTAACAAAATGTATTGAAATTACAGAAAACACCAGTATTATAGAATCTGTAAATTGTTTGCTCTAAGTCCCCGCAGGATACTCATCTGATAATTAGTAACATACCGCATTTCAAAACGTGCTTGTAAAATGGCCAAAACAATATTGGTTTAAAATGCATTTTCAACTTTGACATATTTAAATACGTATTCGTAACTTCTAAGTGACAAAATTAAAGTTCTATTGAGGAAACTAATTTTCTAAATGCAAAGCTCTAATTGAGAAAACTAATTTTCTAAACGCAAAATTCTATTTGAGAAAACTAAAGTTATAAATGTAAAGTTCTAAATTACGATGTAATAATAATAATAATAATAATAATAATAATGGTGTAAAAGTTACAGATAAATCCTTGATAATTGTAGAAATGCATAGCATTCTTATTTTAATCAATGCACAAATATGTAATATCTAACATTATGAAGGAATATGACTGTCTGTGTATGCAATCTGTGGCGCAAAATCTAAGCGTCGTACAATGATGAAATTTGGTACACATGTACTTCTCGACGTACACAGGTGCACTTCGGCGTTACTTTTCATTTTAAAGTTCGAATTAGTTTTTAGTTCTTTTATGTTTCAGCCAGATTTAGGTCAATATTTACACAAATCGATTCCTTAGCAATCTAAAATATTATCACAGAGTTCCTGTCTTAACACTATCGGAAAGATCGAGAAAGATTATTTTAAACAAACTTTAAACAGAGTTCATACGACGAACAGATATATTTTCATTATTTTTTTAATTATATATGCTTTTCGTTTTTAATAATATATACGTTTTAAACCTCTCCGATTTTTATATTACGATATACAATATTTCTATCATAACCAAGGAACTGCGCCTGTATCATAAATTTACGCTTGAGACCAGCTGATTAAGCACTGCAGACAAAAAAGTTATTTATGTTCTATTCAGCGGCGAGGATGCATTTAGTATATTCTATAATTTAAATTAATTTCTAAAGTGTCAAATTTCTCTCCAAACTTGCTTTCATATACTGTTTGTTTCCGGGCCGTTAGAAAATTATCTTCATTTTTTTTTTGCCCATCTACTTCTATGATATTGCTGCAACACTGACACTAAACAAATGATCACATACTTACTCTGTCAGCTGCAAAAAGTTCTGAGAACTTAAGCAATTAAAAACTTTCTCTTTTCGACCAGAGCACAGACCCCCGGACAGATTATCGCTCCAGGTGGTCAGAATTTAGTTAACTTTTTCAGCGGTAGGAATTATTCGTGAAGGTATCGTACTTATCATGGCACTGAAACTGCTCATGTAATATATTGTCACATGTCTATAGCAGGGGTGGAAGAGTATTTGGAGCAATGGAATAAAGGATATATTAAGTATACGACAGAGTAATTCATAGAATACTTTTTTTACAGGCGTTGCTTATATTTACAGTCAGTGGCGAAGCGAGATAAAATAATTTGAGGGGATAGAAAATCAGGGATTAAAAATAGCAAATAAAAAGTTACTGTACATTTTAAAGGTACATATATTTTTGTATATTTTTGTAAAGCTGTATATTTTAACAGGGTTGCAAATAAAAGAAATATAACAACTAAATAAAAATAATAATAAATTAATAACATTTTGCAATTTTATTACGGTTGATCTCCGGTTTTGCGATTCTCTGTGGAACCGATTAAAAAACATCATATGTGGAAATATACAATACGCGATAAAATCTATTTTAACTAGTATACGAGTATAAACATCAAGTGATACAAATAAGAAAATAAATATACAACTAGCCAAGCTTCACTTTTCACTTTCTAAAAGTTTGATTTATGATTCATATTAAACAATTCAATAGTATCGAAAATGTCAAAACTCCTGTAACTGAGCGAGTCTCTAAATCGAATTTGCTATAAACTTTTACAATTACCGTCCAGAGTACATAGGCAATAAATACCATATTTGTGAAACAGAAACGATTAAGAAAAGCAGCGCAATATCGGAGCTTATGCATGTATACCCGGACTACCGTAGTTAACTATAAAAAGTGCGCTCGCATTCATATTCAGTTCCATATTTGTGAAACAGAAACGATTAAGAAAAGCAGCGCAATATCGGAGCTTATGCATGTATACCCGGACTACCGTAGTTAACTATAAAAGGTGCGCTCGCATTCACATTCAGTTCCATTTCAGTACAATGTATCCTGATGCAGAAAAACATATATTATATGTCTGACATAAACAATACATGAGCGTTTACGATGGCCAGGCGTAAGTCAGAGTAACATCTGTCTATACATCTTGCTTCGTTTATTTACACAGAAAGCATTTTACACATTTATTTCGAATAAAATACAGTTAAAATAAAACTTGGTCGCAAATTATTGGAATAGGAATTGTTTGCATTATCTATACTGACGTTTCGTCAGCGTTCACCAATACTTTCTCCGACTGTGCTAAGTCCTGTCAATATGGTCTCTCACGAAAGTACTTTGTAACTATTGGAATTGTACGTATGGATTTCAGAAACGTGGAAGTTCAGAAATATCCAAGCTCAACATTGTTTAGAGTATTGTATTAAAAATTTTGGAAGTGCAATATGTGCTTTCTAACTAATTAGATAATGCTCTAATACTTTGTAAATAATATTTCAACATCTTGTTTATTAGCGGAGCTACATGCCTAATATTCTACCATACGGTTGATGTAATTGCTTTAAAAACTAATAAACATAATTAAATTGAAAAGCACTTTAAAGAATGATCAATTTAGGTACTTATTTAGCACATTACTATACTTATCTAAAATTTACTATACCCATCTACAATTTATTACACTTATCTGCAATTCACTATACGTATCTACATTTGATCTACCAGTAGTTACTTTAGCCTAACTTTTATATTTCTTCTACAATTCGTTCAGTAATTATTTGGTGGCTCCGCTCTTTCCTTTGTGCGATGTATTTCTGCACTCTCAAATAAACCGTTTTACGATTTAAAGTTTGGTTTAAGAATTATTTAACATCAACACAAAGGCAAAATATTTGAGTTGCGAGTTCGCGCCCTCGACAGACTAACAATAGCGAGACCACTAATTTTTCAAGGCATGTACTTACATAGTTGAATTTTTGCAGGATGGAGCTTTTTTAACATTTGGTCAAAAACACTCAAGTCACTCATGTAAGGTCATAAACACACAACTCAAGTTATAAGCACTCAAAGTCATAAACACTTTTCAACATAGTTGAAAAGTGTTTATAACTTTGGTCATTCTGGCTGTCTGTCTGTCAGTTCGCACGATAACTGCCATAAAAATGACTTTATCAAATGAAACTTTAGTCTGTTGTTCAGACGGTCTGTGGGGCATATGGGAATGTAAATGGATAATACCACCCAATTAGTGTTGGGTTGAAATAGTGAAATACATTGATCCCTATGGGACCTAATTTTTCAAACATTTTTTAAAGGAAGTTAAAATTCATAAATTCCTTTGAAAATTTTAGAAACATTTAAGTTATCCTATAAAATATATGAAAAAATTTGAGCAAAATATATTCAGTAGTTATTTAAATAAAAATGGAAATAATTATTACACTCATATTATATGAAGATATCAAGTGGCCTACTGCAAAGTAAAATATCGCATCCGTCTTTTTACCCAGTGACAAAATTGTGATTTTTAAAGTTCTTTTAAATTTATATTTAGTGTTGCATCCGTCCTAAGACCGCTTTATTTTAGAGTATTTTTTGTGCATCTATATACTGCGATATTACAATATTTTTGACTTTAAATAATCATCAAACTTTGATTATTTCTACAACGAAACCTAATTTTAACGCATGCAGAGTGTAAACTCATCAAGCTGTAAGAGGAGTTGTATAAGAATTGCTGAATTTTTTCTAACGCTAAGCTATTTAGCTCTGAAGTCTGAAATATAGTGATATGAATGATATATTTATTGATTATATATAGAGAAGCAGACGATTTTATAGCATTGTCTTTTTCGATGAAATTTTAAGCACGGAGTTAGAAAGTATTTTTACCTCCATGGTTTTAAGTTTTTAAGTAAAATAAATTATTGGTAGTACTGTGATAATTAAAAAAAATATCACCGCTGAATGTATTGCATTTTAGGGATGTTTAAACAAAACTACAATTAGATAGTGTTTTATAATCAATGCTTTATACATGACTGATCGTTCTTATATTTATATATAGTGTTGCATCCGTCCTAAAATCGATTTATTTTTGCATATTATCTGTGTTTCTAAATTCTGTGTCTACGCAATTATAATATTTTTGATTTTTAATTATCATTAAACTTTGATTATTTCTGCAACGAAGCCTAATTTTAACGTATGCAAAATGTAAACAAAACAAGCGATTGTAAGATAATTAGTATATGAATTGCTCAATTTTTAACGCAAAATTATTTAGCTCTGGAGTCGGGCATATAAGTGATATGAATGGAATAATTGCAGTTGGAAATGCAGTTGGAAATATATATGCAGTTGGAAAGTGGTTCAAACTCAATGCTTTATGCATGATTGATCTTTCTTGTTTAATTTCGATTTAGTTTGCTAGTTATTCTACTTTTCATGCACTTCTGAAGTGAAAAATATTCTTCAATATCGGCCCGTCTCTCGAGTTTCTCTGTCTCGTATTGCAAAACTATAGCATTCAAACCTATATGAAATGCATTATATTTGTAGAGAAATGATAGGGAACTAATAGTGAAATATTAGTGTAGAGAAATAATAGTGAAATAAACAGTTATTTCTCTACACTAATATTTTTCGATTAAATTTATATGTTTCAATTAAACATTTTTATGTTTCGATTATGATTCACAATTTATGTTAGATTAAATTTTCGATTAAATTCGGTATTTTTCGATTAAATTTATATGTTTCGATTAAACATTTTTATGTTTCGATTATGATTCACAATTATGATTCACAATTTATATGTATCGATTAAACATTAGTTTGGCTTGAAATAGCTCGTGAAGTGAGCTCTACGAGCTCGAGCGAGTAGGAGACTCGCCGAGTTACGGGGATTGGCGAAGCGTAGCGAGCAGGGATAGAGCCCTCCTAGTTTTAAAGAAAAACGTTTACAAATATTTGACAATTTTTATAATATTCATTTTTCTCAATCTGTACCATCAGTAGGATGTTGCACTTTGATTGTTTCAATTATATTTTCGATATGCCACTGTCACAGAAGTTCTAGTTCAGATAAAGCATAACTTTACAATTCATATTAAGTAACAAAAACTGGACACACAGGTGTAAGATGCATATTTAATTGATACACATTTTGGGATTCTTGAAACTTTTATATAATTCGTAATTAAAATACTTAGTTAGTATCAGCAAATGCAGTCGTTCAAAATCACCAACCGGTTTCGGTGCTAAAAACACCCTCCTTCATTAGGATGAAAAACACAGCAACCACAACGGGAAATGCAAGAAGGTTTCTGTTAAAGTGATATTTAACCTCCCATAAGTCTTTTTGCTTTTGCTAATGTGTTGTTCTGCATTTTTTATTATAAAAAAAGAGGCTGCTTTTTGTCTCTGAAACTGATTGATATTTTTACGTAGCTGTTTATACTGACAGAGCATTTTAATTTCAGATTATGTTAAACAGCAGTTCGGATGAATTTTTTTCCTTTATATAATGATACTCGAAAATTTTATCACCCACATGTTTCCATGACTTTTATGGAGAAAAAGAACAGTGACATATTCAAAGTGATATTTAAAGTGTCGAATGTTGGTGCATATATTGAAGAGGAGGATATGCAATAATGCATTATACATTTAGGAATATCTATATGTGGAATATTCGGAAATAAAGAGAAATATGTGACACGTTGATTTTAGTAAATATTTAATAATAAGGAAAAACAGGTGGCATTATTTTTTATCAAGTATTTAATAATAGAGAGATTTTTATAATTTAAAATAAAGGAAAAAATTATAATGACATGCGACAACGAGAAGATATGGACCATAGACTTTGTCTACTGTCCCACAATAATGACCAGAAGGCGATGACATTTGGAATTTTTATATACAGGTTAATGCACTACAAAAATCTGATATGTGTAGTACATAAATTTCCGTATATAATTCAATGAATTTACTTCTTTCACAGTAAAAAAAGGATATATAAGATTTGTGACACAATGATTTTAAAGTTGAACTGTACATTTGGCGTTTTGACTGATGACAATATGTAAAACTATATTTCGAAGTAACCAATTAATTTATATTTGAGGCAACTTTAAATTGACAATTATCAATATTGATAGCATCGGCAATAAGCAATATAGTGGATATTTTGAAATATTTTAATAATTAATTCATCAATTTAGCGTCATTTACGTTAACTTTATTTTATTTTTGCATTTTAACGATACATTATTCAGAGGTTAAATTTCTCCAAGTTGGTGATGTATTTCGCTAAATTCGTCTCTAAGTTCACCAAATTGATCGCCAAGAGTTACAGAAAAACGGACAGCAGCGCATTTCTTATATATAAATGACTGTTAGAGAACTGTTAGGCTTCAAAATGCAAAACTATTGCAGAAAGTATCTTCACTCCTGAATGGAACGAACTAGATCCACTATAATAATGTTAAGAAATCTATCGCATAATATTACATATGAAAAGTGAACATTTTCCACAATAATTAATACTTTCTTCAATTTTATGTGGTTTTTTGATAAATTTATTTTAAAAAAGTGCAATATCTCGAGAACAGTTCATTTTTTTATTTATCTAAAATTTGTGAAAGATTATTGAAAGTTCTGATTTTTTGATGATTTTTTCAAAATTTCATTCGAAAATTTAGAAGTCTTCCAAACATTCGATTGCGTTTAAAATCATCAAGTTTTTAGTATTTACTGATTGTTATTTTTGTACCAAATTTCATTCAAAACGCCCCATTCGTTCGTGAGATATCACCCCCCCCCCATCACCACACACATGCACATAGACATGACTTCAAAAACAAGTCGATTCGAGTTTAGGGATGCTTGAAACGCGCTCTTATGTCAAAACTCGATTTCGAATTTTTGACCCCGTCACAATACTTTCTCTATATATTACACTAAACATTATACTATATATAGTATAGGGGAAGTGATAGGAAGCAACATTGGGGTTTGTTACGTTACATTAAACATTTATTTTTAAAATACTAAATTTTCCGGGTGATGCAATATTTTGAGCACCGCTCTAAAGTCAAGAAATAAATGATACTTAAGACATTTTCAAAGTCATTTTGACGTTTGACAACTATAAAAAAAGAATTTGGAATCGAATTTATTTATAAAGTAATTAAGAAACTTGAAGTAATTCTTGATTAAGAAAGTTCTCTTTCGCTACACTTTACGATTGAAAAATAATTTTAAGTAGACATTCTTTAAGACAGATAAATCTGCAAGTATAATGTTCGACAAATTTTGCTACGGAACAACCTATCTCACGCAATCATCATAAAAATAAATTTATAGCAACCATAAAATATATCCACAAGTATGAAAGAAAACTATCCGTTTGTTTCTTTAATAACATGTAGTATTTTATTTTGATTCATGAACATTACTGGTTTAAAAAATATCGATACTAATATACTGTCGAGAGTATATGTCGTATTTAGTTCATGTTCCGTTGTAGTATAATTTCACATTTTTATTCACAGTTGTTATTTTTCCTTTTTAACATATAACTTTATTCAATTTTTCCCTTAAACTTCAGTAATATATTATTTTTAAACGAGGCTGCTTGTACTTGTCTTAAAGGTATAAAGTGATTCAAAAAATTGTATCACCCATATATTTCCATGATTTTGAGGGAGAAAGAGCACAGTAATAAATTTAAAGGGATGTTTAAAATGTCTAATATAGATGAATACATTTAAGAGGAAGATATGCAGTAATGCACAAATATTATTTATTTATGAATATTTATGCTTGAAATATTCAGAAGTACTGAGAAATATCTGGCATTTATATTTTATTAGCAGCATACCCGTTCTTCGTACGGAGTATATAATATAAAGAAATTTAAAAAATTCACAATCATTTGCAAATTACTATAGTATACTAACTGATATTTTTAATCAAAATATTCTGTTAAAATATTTAGTTTAATGCTTTAACCATGGTAATAGATTTTCCATTTAAATTCATGCTTCAAACAATTCATGTTTTCAGAAAGTGACTAATTAGATCAAAAGTCTCTCACCAAACTCAGAGATAAAGTTTTAATTCACTTTCACATTTTAAACAAACGATTTCCAACCTTTTTGTTTGCAGGAACCAAGGAGTTAGAGAGTAACACTCCTGGGATGAAGTTTCGTTTTTCATTAATATCTCGACAACCCATAGTCTTAGAAACTCGAAACTTAGTCTAAATCTAAGTGTGGAAATTTCAAGGCTATCCACAAAATTTCATTAAACTCGCTTCAGCTGTTTTCCTGTGACGATGAGACAAACAAAAAATTTGTTTTTCACTAATATCTCAAGAATCACTGGCCGTAGAAACTCAAAACACGAACTAAATTTTAAGTGGAGCTTCTGCAAGGCTACCCACAAAATTTCATCAATTTCGGTTCCCGTGCAATTCCTTGATCTTGACCGAATGCAGACATATTTCCTTTGATAGGCTGCTCCTCAAGTCATGTTCTGGCTGTAGTTGGCTTTTAATCTTAGTTTTCAGGACAGTATGCGCAGAGAAGCCAGTTTCATATAAATACGTAAACGAAAACGGTAATAATACTTTCATAATTGCTGCATAATTTTTCATGTTTTTTTCAATTTTATCCTAAATGAACATAGAGAGTGTTCAAAAAGTATGACGAAAAATTTTATAATTTTCGATTTCAAAACGATCTTCGACCTGCAAAGAAACGACCTGCACTGTTTCTTGTGACAGCAATGGTTTTATTTTACAAGTGATATTTTATTTGTTAGATAGTTAAAATTAATGTAATTAATACTTCCAACAGTGTCTGTCAATGGGGTAGTACTCTGCAGTAATCTTTAAAAACCCACCCAAAATTTTGTTTAAAATCAGTTTTATTGCTTTTTAGATAGATCTAGTTTATCAATATACACATTTTCTTTTGAATGAAACATTAACAACATTTTCGCATTTATAGATGCTTTTTGGTAATATTATCATTTACATTTTAGCATTTCCAGGTGACATTTAGCATTTTTAAAATTTAGCATTATAGCAGTTTAGCATTTAGATTTCAGCGTTTGCACGCATGCAAAAATAAAAATAATTATACACAGCTTTAAAAGGCAAAACGTCTGTCACCAGAGAAATAGCACAGCCCTTCATGAAATTCATTACGTGCCTAAAAGGATTGAGAGTATAGTATGTAAAAATTTGTGCATTTTTAACTGTTAAGAAAAACTTATTTTCAATATTTTAATGTTTTATTTATCTAGTATATATACATAAATTGTATGTTTTTAATACAAAATCTTTCATTTATTTTATTTTCATATGCGAAAACAAATATATATAGAGGCAAATAAATACTAATTTTATGCATTTATTTTTCAGATAATTTCGTTAAACCAGTCAATTGCAGATTTCCAAATTAAAACACATTAAAAGGTAAGATTTTTTATTCCATTACAGTGACCAATGTTAAGAACACACAAATATATATATATATATATATATATATATATATATATATATATATATATATATATATATATATATATATATATATATATATATATATATATATATGTATATATATATATGCGCATATATATATATTTGCATATATATACATATATATATATATGCATATATATATATATGTATATACATATACCTTTTCTCGTGTCTTTATAGTTAAAATGCTTATTAAAAATTATTTAAGAGAATTTCCGAATTAAATACCTTTGTGACTCACGGCATTCATTAAATATATCAATTAAGTCTAAATGAGAAAAAAGTAAAACTTTGAAAGAATTTAATGATTCATATTTTTTGTAACCTAATACTTTTTTGAATAGGTTACAAAAGAGTTCTATATTCTTTCTTTATTCTATATTCTTTATTCTATATTCTTTCAGTTATTGATATAATTTAAATTGGGATTATGGATAAATGTTTCACAATCTGTTCATTTTGCATAACACTTGAAATTACTATTTCCTTTTTAATAACATGTGCAATATTTTTTAATGTGAAATGATGCAAATTGCAAATTTAAAATTATGCAAAGAGCGATTTTAAAATGAACAATAACTGTTATAAAACATCTTTCTTTTGTGAAAAATTTCTTTTTAAATTATTAGTAAAGCAACAGGTGAAAAAGAAACCAATACCATGTAGAATCCATCCATTTCGATGATAAGAGATTGCAATTTCGTCTTAGTAACTTCACGGTAGAGCATCGGCTAGTCAGTACGAAGATCCGTGGTTCGATTCCCCGTTGAGACAGCAAGGTTTTTTACAATGGCGCCCGAACAAAACAACCCTGAAAGTTAGTGTAAACATGTTGGAAGCCTGAATGTGACCTTTATACGATTAGAACGGATTCAGTGGACTCTGGTATATTGAGCGCCGATTTCAAATCGAAATGACACCTACCACGGAGGAAGCTAACCCGGAGGATAAAAATAGCATCAGGGGACTAACCTGAGATAAAACTAGCAGGAGGTGTTCAGTCAGATTGTCAGTTGCACGTCAATCTGATATTAGAGAGTGATGAATGTAGAGTCCATTTCGACGATATGAGCTTGCAATTTTGTATCAGTAGCTTAACGATAGAGCATCGGGTTACCAGTACGATGATCCGTGGTTCGATTCCTGGTTGGACAGCATGGTTCTTTACAACCATTAGACACCATAAAGTGAAGAGCCAACGGCACTACCGTGCTGAAAACAGCGATTCTCGTTAGATCACCGAAGTCAAGCAGCATCGGGTGCGGTTAGTACTTGGGTGGGTGATCATCTGGGAACACCGCGTGCTATTGGCACATTTCGGGCGCTGTAGCCCGGTGGTTTGCGCGCTGGATTTGGACGCTGCCACAACTGCCGCCGTGTTCATGCGGAGTACGATCACGTTAAATATATGGGTCCGAAAGTCCTTCCGAGAGGTTGGTGGTAGGGGAAGGAGGGTACGGTCCCTGCGAAAGCCTCCCCCCACTGGGTTCCGGTCAAATTGGGTGGCACTTCCCGGCCGTCCAAACAGTTACCTTACACCTTTCTGGTAGGTCGGACGGTCTGGGTCTTAACAACAACACCTAAAAGAGAATTGTCAAGTAATTTAATTTATGACATGTAAACAATTGACCAGATTCGGTGTCTCAAAGAGAGAACAATCCTGTCTATATACACGAATTTGCGACACAGTCATAAAGCTCAGTGTTAAGTGAGTCTGTAGATGTACAACAAGTTGGTTACAGAAATTTATTTCTGTGTCATAAATTCGTCTATGAAGAGTGCCCACTCTTGGAGACACCAAGTCTGATCAATTGTTTACGTTACCTCTATTATATTATTTGACACTTCTTTTTGTGACTTTTATGGCACATCACGGTTCTGATACCTTTTAAACTCGTTGTTTTACGTTTAATTTTGAGAGAACAATATTTTAGACAGCCACATTTATTATTTATTTTAAAATATAATCTTTATATAATATTAAATTTGCGCTTTGTGTCACTTCGTCTCATTACAGTATGTAACCCTGATTTCTGTTTTTCTACACACCTGCGTGAACATACACATATAATCATATTCTATGTTTAAATAATTATTTTCAATAAAATTATATTTTAAACGCTAAAATGAAGTCTTAAAATAGATTTTCTGATAAGTTTTGAGATTGAGTTGATATTTTTAAGACTTTGGTTCAAGCCAGATAAAAATATTTTGTATGCGCAAAGAAAGAATGTCAAAAGATGAATACATCCATGAAATGATATATATGCAGACTTCGCCATATAGATGCAGTAAATTGGAAAAACCTATAGTGTAAATATTTTCTTTTACATTCCTTCGTATACTTTGAAGGAACTTCCAATTCTGAGGTAAGCAATAGATCTTTACTTAGTCCATTATTCAGTCCTTCATTTACTTGGTTTATTATCAATAATCAACAAGGTAAGTTTTCATAAAAATGATATATCAAATCTACGTTATCTAACTTTAATTTAGCTATATCTAATAATTAGTTTACTATTGTCTTTATAACAGGAATACATGATTGTATTTATTTCATTCTTTTTTCTTCAAATTTTATATTTATTTTTCGGCATAGATTGATAAATTTCTGTATAAATTAGGAAAATAACGCCAAATTGATAAATTAATTATTAAGATATTTTAATATATGGACTATATTGCTCATTGTGGATGCTATCGATATTGATAATGGTCAATTTAGAGCTGCAAAAAATATAAGTTAATTGGGTACTTCAAAATACTTCTACATGCTCTCATTCGAAAAAGAGCGAACTGTACAATTCATCGTTAAAAGTATTTTGCTGTGGATTTTATACATCATATTTTCACTATGAAAGAACTAAATTCATTGCATTGTGTAGAGAAAGTCATGTGCTGGCCACATAATTTTTTTTTATCGTGCAGTGGTGTTTTATGAGATTTCAGTACTTTTGTACATATTTATCAACATGATTATGTAACAGTGATATATCAGGCATTACATATTGTTCTGTTCCACCAAGCTCCATTTATTTTGGTTTTTCCAGTGTTTGACAATCTAAATAAATTTATCTTCTAGCTTTAGAAGAAAAATATGCTTTTACTATCACAACACATATGAAGAGTCATCGTTAATTAACATAGGTTTAGCAATTTAATTATAAGTCCGACAACACTAAAGAAAAAGGGGGGAAATCAAGTTATAAAAACTTTTGAAATTCTAAATCACATGTATGTTCTATATTTAAAAGAAGTTTCCAGTAAAACACACAAAATGAGCTATCGTTTATAAATCGGTTCAGCAGTTAAGACTGTAGGTTCGACGACACTGACGAAACAGGCTGATAATCATGTTTTAAAAATTTTGAAATTCGAAAATCACATTTATTTTCTACTTTAAAAAGAAAAGTCACCAGCAGAACACATACAATGAGCTATCATTTATAAATCGGTTCAGTAGTTTGGGCTGTAGGTTCGTTAATACTGAAAAAAAAGTTGCCGAAACGACAATTGTAAAAATTGCTATTTCGAAATTTCTTTCCCTTGGGTACTACTGTAACAATTGAAATTTGTTATTTGTTTTCCTCAGCTTTGAGACGGTTTTACAAAGAAAAAATAATTAAGTCTTTAGATTTCTTGTGTGCTGAGCTACAAACCCATAGAAATTAGGGTTTGCCAATTCAAGTTTAACTAGTTGCAGTGGCCGTAGCTAGAGGTTACTAAATATACCAACCAATTTTTATAGAAATCAGTATTTTAGCACGTTTTGTGCCCCCTACTAGGAGAACTTGCTAAAAAACTGATAAAGACCACCAAAAGACTCTAAAACACCACTTAGAAGCCACACAAAAACACCTAAAAGACAACATAAGTCCACAAAAGAATCTAAAAGACCACCTAAAAGAACACCTAAAAGAACACCATAAGAATCACTTTTAGAAGTCGCAAAGAAACAAAATTTAATCGAAAAGCTGAGAGGGACCAGTGGAGTTAGAATTCAATTCGTACGTTTGATGAAATGTAATAGTATATGTTGATACACATAAAAGGTGTTATAAATCTTACCATCGAAACCCGTAAATAAAAACAATTAAGAACTCTGCCGCATTGGAATTCGCGAAAAGCAAGTAAGTTCGTTTTAGACAGGTGACACAGAATATGTATATCTATGTAACAGGTAGCGAAGGTGCATATATCATCCACTAGCAGAACCAAAATTGTTCAATTAGGATCCGAGATGGAAATTATGGGGGCTAGTTGAACTAAAAGTTACTCCCAGGGGGTTGACACAAAATTATTTATATACAGGTGAGACTTACAGATGGCGCAAAGAACATTACCGCCATGAGAATCAAAGTCACTTAATTAGGAGTCGAAATATGAAATTATGGAGGGCTATTTAAAGTGAAAATTACGCCCAGGGACTTGACACAAGAAATATATATATCCAAGTGACATGTACAGATGGTACAGAGACTATATCCAGCAGCACAATCAAAATAGCTCAATTAGCGCCAAGGGTATATTTGAGCAACATCGGTCTCTTGAATAAAAATAGAGCTCAATGCAGGGGGCAGCTGGGTCGTCGCCAGGGGTGAGGGACAAAATTTAATTAAAAAAAAAACATCAAATTAAGGGATAGGTCAATATTTTGATATTAAAGTTTTTTAATTTATATTATGTTTAACCTTTATGTGTTTTGTAACGTTAAATTGCTCAAAACATAAGATAGATTGGTGGGTCAAGTGACCATTGAAACTTTATGCCCAAAACAACATATTTTAGACAATGTTATTAAAATAACCTAGCGACTACAGGTGAGTCACTAATACGATACTCGTGAATTTTAAACAATAAGGGATTAAACGCATTGGAAATCGTTACCAACAGATTACAGCACAATCCTAAATCAGAAATGCTCCCCCCCCCCAACACACACACGGGTGCTGGTGAAATAGTTTCAAAAAGCAGCTGGGGGGGTCAAGTCACTCCTCAAACTGAATCCGCGGAACAACACATCTGAGTTCCAACGAACAAACCACCCTAAATCCTAAATACCCTCTGCCCCGCACGACGGTCGCATAACAGCTTCAACCTCATGATGTCTGGCCGAGTAAAGTAAAATTGAAATCTTAAGTGATAAGTTTTGAAGATTTATCGAAACAGTACTTTTTCATTGAATGCTTATAATAATGTTGCATCTCATATTTAGAAAACCAAATCTCTATCTATTAAATTCTCTAATTTAGATTTTTGATTTTAATTGCCACTTACCTAGGCTCCAGATGTCTGCACAGATGTCTGCCAAATGTCTGCACGATTGACTGCAGATATATCCGCTTATTGATAACGGGAAAGCGAAAATGGGTCTTTGTTCTCAATGCGTTACAGCGGCTTTTTTGCGATTTTAATAAATCTGTATAAAAACATCGACCTTTTGAAAATTTGGTTTTCTAAAGTCACTGAAAATTTATCTATTTCACTTTAAAGATATGGAGTTTCTAACTTTACTTTTGACTGAGGAGATAACTTTTCCTATCCCTTGTTTTTATAATCTAAAAAGAACTTTCTACAAATACTTAAAAAAGTATTAAATTTTTCAATTTTCGAAAGTTTCGAGCAAATTTCCAGATTGAAAGCTACATTAAAACAAACGTGAACTTTTTTGCCAAGTAGGGGCTTCACAATCGACTCGACATACATACAAACGCATATTATTACAAGCATAATGGATCTCGTTTTAAAAACGTTTGCCATTACGGATGCCATTTGACGGGCGTGACTTTACGGGTCGAAACGCTGCCACGTTCCTAAAATATGCAACAGACATCCATACAAACAAATACATATACGACTAGACATAGACATAGATACAAACCTTTAGAAATTGTGCAGAAATATTTGAATTCTCTTTTATTATGCTCAAGACATAAATATCGACCAAAATCTCAATTGCAAAATTTTTACACTGTTGGAATATATACATATGGTAGATATGCATTCTAAGGTAAATGACACGAATAAAAAATAGTCTGTTTCAATATATTTTTTTAAATCAAACTTGATATCATGTCAGCATTCTCCCTGTATCGTTCATCCTTCTTATGTTATTAAATTTAAAATATATTAAAAACCTTATGCAAGGACAAAGTATTGGCGTATTCATTATATTTGACGATCGCAACTTTTACAATCTGAAAAAGTCTCATCAAAAATTCATGTTGTTGAAATGTACTTTAAGAAATCAATGCGAAAAATTCGACTGGCATTTGCGTCAAACGTATTTTTTTGGTAATCATAAATAAGGAAATTTTAACAGCATAGTTTAATCTTATAGATAAAAGTCACATTATATACTATACGTCGAGTTTTGCACTCTAATCGCAAGAAACTGAAATTCTTTTGACAAGAATTTGCACTTTATTTTACGTCGTAAGGATCGCTCCGAGGGAAGAGTTTAAATTCATACCACGTATGCTTTATATTTATCTAGCGGCCTTTATCTGCAAGTGTTTTTATTTTCTTACTTTCGAAGTAGTCTATCAATACATAAGTTTTATTACCTGGATAAAATCATAATTAATTTTATTTACATATATAAATATATATATATATATATATATATATGTATTTATATATAATTGTATGTTATATATATATATATATATATATATATATACCGTTTTGGGATTCCCAAACTTTGAAGACGAATATATTGGACACGGACAGTAAAACTTTCATACGGTAGTTGTTAAAATAGTTCAACAAATTTTCAATAGATGGTGTTGCAGACGGCGTTTCAATATATTTTAAATCGTGATGTGTTCTACAGTTCATTTAGTCTTCTTTATTTGTCTGCTGTCAAAACATGAAAGATAAATTTGTACAGTGAACGAGGTTGGCAGAAACATTGGAAGAGAGATTATTCGTTGAATCAAAGGATTTTCATTGTGTTCGAATAGCTTGTAGTTGAATCGCAATCCGACGGAAATAAGGCGTAAATATATTTCAAGTGTCGAAAGGTCCTGATCGAAACAATATTCAATATTTGTCCACATATTTGAAAGGACAGGAAGCATTTGAAAGGAATGAAGTTGATTTAATTATACATGCCTATCAACGCCATCTATTGGCAAACTTTTCAACTATTTTTTGGAAAATCACAGTATATAAATCTTACTGACCTGTCCAATAAACATACACTTTATTTCACCCTTTTATTTGTCACACCGTTACCGTAGTATTTTATTATATATATATATATATATATATATATATATATATATATATTATAAAATACTAAGCATATGAAACTAGTAAGTATTACAATAGAAATGTATTAAAAAACTGTACAATTAAAATTACATCTACTTATTGCGTTAATGTAACATATGAATAAGATGGAATTTAAATATAATAAAGATGAATTAAAGTAGAATTATTACAGAGAAATAATAAATCATCCATGATAAACAAAAATATTCATATATCAACCAGAAAAAACTCAACGGAATGTGAAAAACCACCCATTACATTTAAAATAAAAATATTAAAGAACAAGAAAGATCAATCATGCTTAAAGCATTGATTATGAAACACTTTCCAACTTCAATGCAATTTTATTTTAAAAAGTCGAAAATGCAACACATTCCTCGGTAATATTTTAAAACTTATCACAATACTACATTGATTTATTATATTTGAAAACTTAAACCTTCATTGAAAAAAATGAACTTCATTCAAATGACGGCATTGAAATATAAATTGCCTGGTTTAAATATCTCTAAAATGCAATACATTCCACGGTAATATTTTTAAAACTATCATAATACTACGATAATTTATTATATTTGAAAACTTCATCGAAAATAACTGAAATAAATTCAAATGACGTCATAGAAAAAATAACACGGCTGGATCTCTCTATAAAAGCAAGATTTCATTCATTTCATTTTCATCACAATACTATAATAATTTATTTTATTTAAAAATTAAGACCATGGAGCTGCAATTCATAAACTCTATGCTTAAAACTTCATCGAAAAAAATTGTCCCTCTGTTTATAAAATCAATTAATATTTCATTCATAGCAGCCATGCAGACTCCATGGACTGAATTATTTTGTGTTAAAGAAATACAGTAATTCTAATACAACTCATTCTACATATTTTGCTGTTTACATTTTACATAGGTGAAAAATAGGCTTAGTTGTAGAAATAATCAAATTTGAATGAGAATTTGAACTCAAATATATTGTCATTGTGTTGTTTTAGTATGTAGATGCACAGAATTTAAGCAAAAATAAAGTAGTTTTAGGACGGATACAACACTCAATATGAATTAAAAATAACTTTAAACAAGAAAGATCAATCATGCTTAAAGCATTGATTATGAAACACTTTCCAACTTCAATGCAATTTTATTTAAAAAAGTCGAAAGTGCAATACATTCCTCAGTAATATTTTAGAACTTATCACAATACTACATTGATTTATTATATTTGAAAACTTAAACCTTCATTGAAAAAAATGAACTTGATTCAAATGACGGCATTGAAATATAAATTGCCTGGTTTAAATATCTCTAAAATGCAATACATTCCACGGTAATATTTTTAAAACTATCATAATACTACGATAATTTATTATATTTGAAAACCTCATCGAAAACAACTGAAATAAATTCAAATGACGTCATAGAAAAAATAACCCGCCTGGATCTCTCTATAAAAGCAGGATTTCATTCATAACTTTCTCCATTTCATTCATCACAATACTATAATAATTTATTTTATTTAAAAATTAAGACCATGGAGAGCTACAATTCATAAACTTTATGCTTAAAACTTCATCGAAAAAAATCGTCCTTCTGTTTATAAAATCAATTAATATTTCATTCATATCAGCCATGCAGACTCCATGGACTGAATTATTTTGTGTTAAAGAAATACAGTAATTCTAATACAACTCATTTTACATATTTTGCTGTTTACATTTTACATAGGTGAAAAATAGGCTTAGTGGTAGAAATAATCAAATTTGAAAGAGAATTTAAACTTAAATATATTGTCATTGTGTTGTTTTAGTATGTAGATGTACAGAATTTAAGCAAAAATGAAGTAGTTTTAGGACGGATACAACACTCAATATAAATTAAATAGAACTTTAAAAAATCACGATTTTGAAACAAGATGGATGCCATATATCATTTTGAAGTGGGTCATGTGATCGTTTCATATCATGGTCACTTGATCGTTTCATATAAGATGTGTAATTATTATTTTAATTTTTATTTAAAAAACTACTGAATATATTTCGCTGATTTTTTTTATATATTTTATGGAATAATTTGACTGTTACCTAAAATTTTCGAAGCAATTTGTGAATTTTAAATCCGCTTAAAAAATGTTTGAAAAATTAGGTCCCATAGGGCTCAATGTATTTCATTTTTTCAACCCGGGTTCAATCCCCGTGTTCATGCGGAGTACGATCACGTTAAACATGTGGGTCCGAAAGTCCTTCCGAGAGGTTGGTGGTAGGGGAAGGAGGGTACGGTCCCTGTGGATGCCTCCCCCACTTGGTTCCGGTCTGAATTGGGTGGCACTTCCCGACCGTCCAAGCAGTTACCTTACACCTTTCTGGTAGGTCGGACGGTCTGGGTTTCAACAACAACAACAACCCGGGTTCAATCCAAAACTAATTGGGTGATATTATTCATTTATATTCCCATAGGTCCTACAGACCGTCTGAACAACATACTATAATTTCAATTTGATTAAGGCATTTTTACGGCAGTTATCGTGCTAACGGACGGACAGACAGACAGACAGACAGAATGAATAAAGTTATAAACACTTTTCTACTTTGTTGTAAAGTGTTAAAAATGGAATATCAATTAATTGAATGAAGGTGATGTAATAGTAAAATCTTCAGTGGACGACTACTATACTTCAGCTTAATTCTTTAATTTATTTTATAGGGTTAATAATGATTATCATTTTTAACACTTTACAACAAAGTTGAAAAGTGTTTATGACTTTGTTCATTCTGTCTGTCTGTCTGTCTGTCTGTCTGTCCGTCAGCACGATAACTGCCGTAAAAATGACTTAATCAAACTGAAATTATAGTATGTTGTTCAGACGGTCTGTAGGACTTATGGGAATATAAAAGAATAATATCACCCAATTAGTTTCGGATTGAACCCGGGTTGAAAAAATGAAATATATTGAGCCCTATGGGACTTTATTTTTCAAACATTTTTTAAGCGAATTTAAAATTCACAAATTGCTTCGAAAATTTTAGGTAATAGTCAAATTGTTCCATAAAATATATAAAAAAAAAATCAGCGAAATATATTCAGTAGTTTTTTAAATAAAAATTAAAATAATAATTACACATCTTATATGAAACGATCACGTGACCATGATATGAAACGATCACATGACCCACTTCAAAATGATATATGGCATCCATCTTGTTTCAAAATCGTGATTTTTTAAAGTTCTTTTTAATTCATATTGAGTGTTGTATCCGTCCTAAAACTACTTTATTTTTGCTTAAATTCTGTGCATCTACATACTAAAACAACACAATGACAATATATTTGAGTTTAAATTCTCATTAAAATTTGATTATTTCTACAACTAAGCCTATTTTTCACCTATGTAAAATGTAAACAGCAAAATATGTAGAATGAATTGTATTAGAATTACTGCATTTCTTTAACACAAAATAAATGACGGTCTGTAGGACCTATGGGAATATGAATGAATAATATCACCCAATTAGTTTTGGATTGAACCCGGGTTGAAAAAATGAAATACATTGAGCCCTATGGGAACTAATTTTTCAAACATTTTTTAAGCGGATTTAAAATTCACAAATTGCTTCGAAAATTTTAGGTAATATTCAAATTGTTCCATAAAATATATAAAAAAAAATTCAGCGAAATATATTCAGTAGTGTTTTAAATAAAAATTAAAATAATAATTACACCTTTTATATGGAACGATCACGTGACAATGATATGAAACGATCACATGACTCACTTCAAAATGATGTATGGCATCCATCTTGTTTCAAAATCGTGATTTTTTTAAGTTCTTTTTAATTCATATTGAGTGTTGTATCCGTCCTAAAACTACTTTATTTTTGCTTAAATTCTGTGCATCTACATACTGAAACAACGCAATGACAATATATTTGAGTTTAAATGCTCATCTAAATTTGATTATTTCTACAACTAAGCCTATTTTTCACCTATGTAAAATGTGAACAGCAAAATATGTAGAATGAGTTGTATTAGAATTCCTGTATTTTTTTAACACAAAATAATTTAGTTCATGGAGTCTGATTAGCATGGCTGATATGAATGAAATATTAATTGAATTTATAAAGAGAAGGACGATATTTTTCGATGAAGTTTTAAGCATAGAGTTTAAATATTTGTAGCTCCATGGTCTTAAATAAAATGTTTAAGTAAAATAAATTATTATAGTATGGTGATGAATGAAATGAATGGGAGAAAGTTATGAATGAAATCCTGTTTTTATAGAGAGATCCAGTCGTGTTATTTTTTCTATGACGTCATTTGAATTAATTTCAGTTGTTTTCGATGAAGTTTTCAAATATAATAAATTATCGTAGTATTATGATAACTCTAAAACTATTACCGAGGAATGTTTAACATTTTAGAGATGTTTAAACCAGGTAATTTATATTTCGATGCCGTCATTTGAATGAAGTTCATTTTTTTCGATGAAGATTTAAGTTTTCAAATATAATAAATTAATGCAGTATTGTCATAAGTTTCAAAATATTACCGAGGAATGTATTGCATTTTAGAATTGTTTAAATAAAATTGCATTGAAGTTGGAAAGTGTTTCATAATCAATGCTTTAAGCATGATTGATCTTTCTTGTTCTTTAATATTGTTGTTTAAAATATAACGGGTAGGTTCAGACATTCTCTTGAATTTTTTCTGGTTGGCATTTGAATACTTTTCTTTGTAATGGATGCTTTACTATTTTTCTTCAATAATTCTATTTTAATTCATCTTTATTAATTATATACATATATATATATATATACTATATATATGTCAAGATATATATACTATAAGAATGTCAAAAAACAGTAATTACCAATGTACAAATAGTACTAAATCAAATTCAAGACATAATAGCGCAATGCAGCTTGTTAATGTCGAGAAAAAATAACAAGTCAAAAATTTCAAGAACGTAAATACACGAAAAAGGTGAAAAAGACCAACAGGGAATATATAAAAGGCCTAGAGGAATTGCGACCCCTAGTTCCCGGTTACAAGTCGACTTTTTACACCATTGGAAACACTCCCGGAGCCATATATTACCTGTGGTCATAATTCAGTACAACGTCAAAGTAGAAGACGCAAATCACACAAGAACGTGCATCCGTTGACGGCAATGCCTCCATAAATTGTTGCCACCATTGTCTACTTGTAATAAATGGCAACGATGCTGAGCGGGATTTTGTGGTGGCCTTATCGAAGGTCAAGGTGCTTTGGTAGGTTGATTGGAATTGGTCAAGTATTTTATTATTGTAATTCGAGGTTTTAATTCAAATCTATGTATTTTTTAAACCTTTTATTTCTTTATGGAAGCATTGCCGTCTACGGATGCACGTTCTTGTGTGATTTGCGTCTTCTACTTCGACGTTGTTCGGAATTATGACCACAGGTAATATATGGCTCCGGGAGTGTTTCTTATGGTGTAAAAAGTCGACTTGTAACCGGGAACTAGGGGTCGCAATCCCTCTAGGCCTTTTATATATTCCCTGTTTGTCTTTTTCACTTTGTTCATGTATTCACGTTCTTGCAATTTATGACTTGTTATATATATATATATATATATATATATATATATATTAAATTATATGATTTTCTGCTAACTATTAGTGTATGTGTTGTATTAAAATTTCCGCGATATATATATATAAATTTCGTATTCCAAATCCAGTCTGTGTAAACAAGTTCCATTGTCTTTATATTCTATTCATACATTATTCATCTAGTGAATTTCGACACAGATCAAATATAGCAGTCACCTTACACCTTTTTGATAGGTCGGACGGTCTGGGTCTCAACATCAACAACAACAACAGGTCAAATATGTCTTGTGTTTATCCGCTGAGGTAGGAGTCTACAAATCACAATTTTCTATTAAATTCATTTCAGGAGGACAATATAGTTCATTTTATAATAGCATAAGAAAAGAACTTGACATTTGATAGGAATATATGTATATAAAGCTCAATGAAATAAATAACTCATACTGTCCAATTTTTATTTTCTCAATTGCGTATTATTTCATTGTTATTTACAAAGCAATTTTCTATTTATTTTGGCATATATAACCTGTTTTTGCTTCGAATAAAAGTCATTTTTAATTTACGGGTAATGCTGGATATATTTTACTAGATGCTAATATACCCGATATAGTAAAATCTATTGCAACAAATTTTTGAAATGTTTTTATATTTAGACGAAAACGTTCATTTATCTTCCTTTATATTTCAGATATGGAAACTGTGCCGATATTCAGTGATGAAATACCTGATGGAGACATTACCTTACCCTTTGATTTAGTTTACGATAACACAACGGGTGAGAGAATAGTGATCCCAACAGACAGAAATGACACCGACAATCTGACAAATCTCATCCAGCGTCTGCAGCCCTATATGAGCAACAGAGCCATTGATGATGTCTCACTCATAAGCTTACTAATTGCTTATGTAATACTAATTATCACAGGTGCAAGTGGAAATGGATTAGTCTGTATGGCTGTTGCTCGAAAACCCGCAATGCGTACAGCCCGAAATGTTTTTATTATTAACTTGGCAATTTCAGATTTAATTTTATGTCTTTTTACTATGCCATTTTCTTTAGTTGAAATTATGATGAAGTTTTGGCCTCTTGGTATTTTCACATGCAAGTTAGTCGCTGGTCTTCAAGCTACAAGCATATTTGTAAGTACTATCAGCATAACAGCGATAGCTTTGGACAGATATCATGTAATTGTATATCCAACTCAAGATTCCTGCCACCCCCTTCGAGTGATAGTGACACTTTCATGCATTTGGATTATCGCATTGTTATTATCTACGCCTTTATTTTTCTTCAAAACGGTTGTTCATATACCATTGAATCTTCCATGGCTTAAATCTGTAAACTATTGCATCGAGCGTTGGCCTATCCAGCATGGCAGAGGGTTTTATTCAGTTTTCTCGATGGTCTTCCAGTATCTAGTACCAATATTCATTGTCAGTATAGCTTATGCACGCATTTGTCGGAAGCTGACTACTAGAATGGGTGCAAAGGGCACAAAACTGAAAGAAAAGCAGGCTAGAGATAAGAAAAGAGTTAAGAAAACAAACACTTTGCTCATTTCCATTGCGCTAATCTTTGGTATTAGTTGGATGCCTCTGAATATTCTAAACATAGTTGGCGACTTTTTCGATCCATTCCCTGATTCCACATTCCGTATTGTCTTTGCGTGCTGCCACATGGCTGGAATGAGTTCAGCTTGTTCAAATCCATTGTTATACGGATGGCTGAATGAGAACTTTCGTAAGGAATTCAAAGAAATTTTTGCAGCGTGCGTGAAATCTCCTCTCTCACGACGTAGGGCAAATGGAGGAAACGAGGGAACTGAATCTTTTGTACTCTATACGAAAAATCAGACCAATCATAACGCTCATATTAACCATCATGCACATGCTGATACTACAGTCATTGATGGAGTTGGAGTGAGAGCTATTAAATGACTGAAAATGAGCACAAGTTGCATGAAATCACGACATGCTTCATAACATCATGATAAAAAATAAAACCGTTTGCATTTTTTATGAAATTAACTATTTTAACATTTTGCTATGAATAATTTTTGGATAAGTTAATCTTTCAAACCTCATGACTTAAAGTTTATTTTATAAATATAATCGCAAGTTAAATATAATTTGAAGTAGTTATAGAAGTAGCCAGGTACTATCACTAGAGATATGCCAAATTACTCAAATTATTTACATTCTTTTAATAATTTCTTCTAAGAATGTTTATAATCAATTGACTCAAATGTTATTGATTAATTAAATATCACAGGAAATTATGCACAAAACTAGAGGCAGGCAGTGTTTTGATATAAGATTCTAATATTTGTGGATAACGCAGAGTAAAATAAGTATGAAATTAAATTTTGTTATGTGCAAGATTATGGTTAATATGAACGCTAGGCTAAATTAATGAAGTATTTAAGCTATAAACTAAATTTCTTGTGTTTCACATAATCTATCAGAAATGTTTCGGTAGATAATAAATAAAAATAAGGTAACATGAAGCCATACTCAATTCAATTGATTCTCAAATACGATTTGAATGACAGTGTAATGACTTGTGCTCTATAATAAAGCGAAGTAACAGTATATTTCTCCCTCAAAAACTTCAACTTTTCTAGCAAAAGATTTTTATTTTAAATTACAACATCGCCAACTCCTTCCTGAATGAGTTCGAAGTCGAAACTAGTACATGAAAAGTTGAAGTAATGTTCCAGTGAGTAATTTCTTGCTTAATCTATTGAAGCACATACAATTTGATGAAGAATCACACCGATTAAAAATAAAAGTGCAGTAAAAAAACGTGCATTGCTTCATTTCCGATTTTAAATATATTACACACTTAGAGAATTTTTCTGTTGATCAGTCAGTTTTAAAAAAATGAATTTTTATGCAATCTTGAAATTAACCGAGATGTTTTACAAAAGTTATTTTTTTAACAGTTTTCGCTAAATTTAATATAAAAAGACGATTTATCAGACTGCGTCTAACGTTTATTGTCACATAAACCATTATTAAACCCTTTTTAATCTATTTTACACACATGAGATAGATCATTATTTTGACGTTCATACTCAGCCCTTTAGAATTTAGAATTTTATGACAAAATATTTTACGAGAATTTTTTAGTTTAATATATTTGATATCGCTTTAATCTTGTGCATTTATTTGTTCACTCATAATTTTAAAAAATATGCTCTAGATTTCAAAATCTGATATTTATATCTCAGTTATTGTTTTTCACTGCGTGAATGTAAAATATTAAATGGCCAACATTCTGTTTGTGAATTATGAATTGTATTTTGTAAATCATCAGTGTAGAGTTTGTCTCAAAAGTGATATCTTCAGAATTTCTTTTTAATGATATTCACTCTTTGTTGCAAGACAGGTACTGTATTTTAACGCTCTCGACAGTTGCGATTACTTCGATTACTGCGATTACTCGTAACCATACTTGATATGAGTAATCGCGGTTTCACGCAAATTCAAATAATATGATATAGGAGGTAAACCTTGAAATACAGTCTTCGCAAAGAATTGTAAATATTGCAATATGCTTAGCACAGAATTAATTTCGCTGCAGTTTTCTTATAATCACATGGATGATTATACACTTCAAAAATTGCATAATGTATTTAAATATTTGTGAAACATTCTTTATAAATGTACTGATGACGTTATGAAATTGTCTATCAGTGTATATAGAATTCATATAAAGCATATTTTGTATCACATATATGTAATGGTTTACAGAAAAAGGGTCTAATTGCCCGTAATTTTACTTCTGAGTCAACGTGGTTTATAGCCATTATACCAACAACTGTACCCTTAGTTTTCAGTGGATTTAGCTAGCCGCGGGCTTTTCAAATATGGAAAGCATTTCCATTATAATCCAATAATCAGTCAAAATTTGGCTGCAATAATAAGCAATAAAAAGATTCCTCAATACAGTTTAAATACAAAAATAAACTATCTAGTAGTTTGAAAGACAAATAACATGCATATTTACCAGGATCAACAAGAACCGCCACTTCACTTACTCAAGTTCTCAGTTGTCGACTTGACTTGATTTGTAAGGGAGGCGCGTTTCTTGTGGGTCCTGAAGACGATGGCTGTTATTTGTCTTTTAAATTAGAAGACCAGTATTTTTACATAAGTATATTGTGTTTCTATTATGTTTTGCTTGCTGCCAATTTCGAGAAATTATTATTTTTATCAACTAGTGTTAAAATAAAAAAGAGATTTACTAACTCCCCCGATAACGCACGGTTTAAACCAGATTTAAATAAAAAAAACAGCCTATGATGGAAACCAAGCTTTAAACTAGCCAACCTAACTACCAACCCTAAAACTTTCAAGCTGTTTTCTCCTATTTAATGTTTTAACTGATCAATAATACACAATTTGTTAGATGGGTTGTATCTAACGTAAAGACATGCGGTTTTGTATTTTAGAATCAACATTGTAAAATTGTATTTAACAATACTCTAAGCTCAATTTTAAGATTTCCGGTAACTGGATCCTTTACCTGTAAACCATCAAAATAAAAACTGAGTGAACAAAACTTTAAGCTTATATAGAAATAATTCATAATATAAAATATCTGAAATTGCTTTACTTAGAAGCATGCTTACGTTTAATTTTACACATGTTTGGAATTTAATTTCATTAATGATGAAAAATGTCTGTATTGAAAAATATGCACATTTTCGCATTTCATATCTTACTGTTTTATATATATCGAATATATAGTTATTTATATATCATTAAAGTTATTCATGTAAATAAAACATTGTTTAAGTTGTGAAGAACTAATTTATTACTAATGTTGAATTATCACTTTGTAGTTGTGAATAGCATAAGTATTTCACTTTTAGAAACATAACACTGACAAATCGAATAAAGTCCCATTTGAACCGAATTATGATTCATCAGGTGATTTATAATCAATAAGCCTATGTAACACCTAAAGGTGATTATTTTCAGTTTCTGAATCGAAGCAAATATGATTTTTATAAGACAGATACTTCCTTGTTCTTCGACCCAGACCCCCGACCTATCCGAAGTTGTAAGGTATCTGTTTGGATGGTTGAGAAGCGCCACCCAATTTAGACCAGAAACTATTGGGGACGGCATCTACAGGGAACATACCCTCCTTCCCTGTCACTACCCTCTCGGAAGGGCTTACGGACATACATATTTAAAGTGTCCTACTTTGCATGAACACGGTGACAGTTTGGACAGAGCTAGGAATCGAACTCGGATCGTCCGAGTGCAATCCCCGAGCGCTAACCACTGGGCTGTCCCAATCCAAGATAGAATCTGTGCATAAATCATGTTGATGAACCCGGAGAGCGCAATTCTAACAGTAATTGTTTGCTTTTCTAGTAAAAAGTGACGATTGATGGATCAGCCTTTACATTTATATGCTAGAAAATATCTGTTATGTACAGAGTGATTTCGAAACACTCTATAAACTTTAATAGAGGACAGAAAACACAAAAAGAAGTATTTTTTATTAATTAATATATGTCCACAGACGTCACGTTTTGGCGCTAGAAGGCGCTGTTGTGCGAAGCAGAAATAGGCTATTTTTCGCTATCATTATTTATAACACGGACTTTGTACGATTGACATGTAGCATTAACGAAATCTAAGGTCACCGACATGCATCTAGCATATGTTGCCAATGGGAAGGGAATACCTGCTGTAAAATCTGCGGCGAAACTTACAGCAGCTCTTTCTTTTCGATTAACTGCCGCATGAATATCATCCGTGCTATCCAGATCGCTCAACCTACCCTAAAGTGTAAGGAATCTATTTAGATGACCTGATCGTCACCCATTTAAGCCCAGATCCTCACCCAATTAAGCCCAGATCCTCACCCTGGATCTTTCGTTCTATCCTCCCTCTAATCTACTACATCTCAAATGGACTTTTGGGCCATAAAGATTTACTGTGCTCATACTCCGCGTAGACAAGGGGGTGGTTTTGGGGGCGTCCAGGATTGAACAATAGACGACTGTGAGCGATCCTTCCGCCATTACATCTGGGCTATCCCGGCCCATATGCATGTCAGTCATCTCAGAATTTTGAACTTTTCCATCTTCTACGTAAGAAGTCAGAGTTACAAATATCAACGGCGAAAAATAGCCAATTTTCGGGTCGCCCAGCAGTGTTCCCCAACACCAAAGGGTGTTGGGAATAGATATGGAATACATGTCTGCAGACATATATATGGAATATATGCCTAAGGACATAGATATGGAATACATGTCTGCGGACATAGATATGAAATACATGTCTGCAGACACAGATATGGAATAGATATGGACATAGATATGGAATACATGTCTGCGGACGTAGATATGGAATAGATATGGACATAGATAGGGAATACATGTCTGCGGACATAGATATGGAATAGATATGGACATAGATATGGAATACATGTCTGCGGACATGCATTCATTACCGGAAAATGCTTGTTTTAGAATTCTATATCTATAGAGTTTCGAATCACCCTGTATATAGTACTGTTGTTTGAAGGTCCTTGTTCCAATTATTTTGAGCTTCAAATATTTATTAAATTAATATTTTTGAGAAAGCAAACATTAAAAATATATTATTTAACGTTGTAAGGCAAAACCGTCATAGAAAGAGAAGCTCTTTTTAATGAATAAACTATATATATATACCTATAATTATTTGATTACATTAAAAATCAAATGTTATTGAATATTTAAACAGTGTCATCTTAATGCTATTTCTGAATGTTCTTTAAAAATGTCATTGACTGTACAAATGTAAACTAAAAATATGGATTTTTGTTAATGAAAAACAAAAAATATTACTGTTGTAAATTATAAACTCTGAAGGAATGATTAATACTAAATTAAATGATGAAATGAAAAATGTTTTTATAGAATTTCTATTAAATGGACTAAATGAAAAAATGATGCCTATATTTGTCATGAATGCTTATAATTATTTTATGAAGACTTTTATTGAATAATTATTTTTAAAATATCACAGTTTAATGCTCTTAATAATGAATTATATTCTTCATGAAATTTAAACATTTTCTTTGTTGAACAGAAAATTTTATGTGTAAAATTAAATATTTAGATTTCGAAAGGATTGTTATAAAAGTGTAAAAACATTTCGAAATATTTTTGTAATATTCTACAATTTTAATATTATCTTCAACTCAGAAAATATGACGCATTTTGTTGACGCATAATATTTTGGTGAATATAGTTGCATTTCTACAGTACGATTCCTCGATATAACAGAGATATATGTGCAAAGTCCATGTATGACTTTCATGGGCATCGACTTAAAAAATTATTGGTTGTTTTGGAAATTTTACATATTATGACCTATGCATTTAGCTCAATAAGACGTCTGAAATGCTAAAATGTAGCAAATTATAGTTAAGTACAGAAAAATGTTTTTATTTCTCTTGATAATTGTTTACTTTATCTATTTTGCTTTTGTAGGCGGAACATTATTATATAGAATATACAGAGACTGTGAATGTACAACTCAATAATCTTTATAAAAGTAACAAAAAGATGTAAAATTTAATTTTAGGCATTTGTAAGGGGTTCGAGGAACCCACAGCAAAATTATTGGGGGTTCAAAAAGTGACTTGAACCCAGGAAGTCGGCGCCGCTGATGACTTTCAGTAAATTCAATGCAGTGAAATAAATTTTTTCACAATTAATCATTGCAACTATGTCGGCTTGCTCACTTGAGGGTCCCCTGTTATAGTAAGACTCAAATGTATAATAAAACCATCGAAAACTATTTATTTGTTCTAAACAATTTGCTTATCATATTATTTGTGAATAAAAAAAATGTATATTTTGTATATTTTATCATTCTGTAAATTATTTCAATTTGAATATTATTTTTTTCTGTAGAATATATCGTTCTGTATATTATTTTAATCTGTATAACAATAATACTAGCCTTAGATGATTTTATGATAGAGACAAATACAGTTCATTTAAATGTACATTGATGCGTTGAAAATTAAAAAAATGTCAGCCATCTTGCTTATTCCAGGTATTTTTTGTGCAATTAGTCATCATGAATTTCTGGTATATAGTGCTTCTAGTATGAGAATGTATTGTAAACTGGGGTGAAAATTTATAAATGTCACCTTAAAATGTCTCAATTTATGTGTTATTCTCAAATAAATAATAAGATTTTGTAATTTTGCTGGCCGAAAAGAAAAAGAGCATGTAAAAAACATCAAAATATTTCCCAATTCATCACCACTATGTATTATGTTGATCTCATGAATTTGAATACAATGTGGCATACAGCACAACACACATGGTAGATTGCATGTCCATATTTGGAAATGCTCTATTTCTGGCTTCATATTTGTAAAATTATAAGGATATGCCGATAAAATGATGAAAAAAATGAATGTGTATTTTAAATATACATTAAAAATGTTTTAAAATATGGATAAATATGCTATGTTGAATAAGAAAATGCATAGTTTCAAGTTTTTCGGTACCTTATGAAAAAATATCGTTTTTTTTTCAGAATGCACCGAAACTGAAAAGCATATCAATCCAGGTACAACTCGAATTTTATATTTGTAAAAACATTTGAAATTTCAGCCATGTTCTATTGATATTAATCTTGAAACATTATGTGTAAAATAAAAATACATTATTGAGAAACCGTAAAGAGCATGCGACTGATCACATAATAGCAAATAAATATTCACATTTGAAGGCAAGTATGTTTAAATATCCTTACGTGATACGAAAAATTCAACCAACATCTGTGTTCAGCGTTCTAAAATTAGTCAAAATCATCATTTAAACTGGAGATCACAGGTTTTTTCGCAGATTAGTGTAATCTATTTTTCATATGTAATTCAAAATCATTCTATTGTATACTTGATTTTGTGTTACTGATGTTCTTTTAAATTCGAAATTATATTATTTTAACACAGTAAAACATAAATGTTAAAAAGCGAGCTTTTAAAGATAAATATATGTTACTATAAATGTAAGCGTAATATTAAAAGCACTATTTTATTCAATCTTTAAGCAGCGAAAAATTATGTAAATATAACTATATTTATTAAGAACGTATGACATTATTTGTAAAAGTTCATGATAAATGGCATAAAAATAAGGATTTTTGTAAAAATGTTAAAACTGTTAATAACGTAATGAGAAACTTTAAATGAATGACTACTGATAAATGACACATAGAGCATAAATCGCAAATTTATAACCATGGTAATGTGTTAGAAAGCAACACCAATTTGAAAACGAAAGTTGCGAGAAAAATGATAGTCCTAGTTTCCACCAAACGGACTCAACTGTGACTGAGTTTTGTTTTGCAAAAATGAAAACAGAAATGTTCTTATTTAGAAAAAAAAACTTCAACTATATTTCAATCAGACTAAAAATAAGTAGTAGTTTTGTTTTTGCCTTTAAGCATTTCCACCAAGGGGATAGTCATCATCATCATAGTCATCATCATCATCGACGACGACGTCTTGTTTATTCTCGGCTGTGGGTTTTTTGTTATTAATTAATTGGGAAACTAAAGGAAAGCACAACAGACGTCAAGGTACTGGAACAGTACTCTTGTAAAACGGAAAAGACAATATGTAATGGAAGAAATGATGACCGACTTGATAAATGATGACACATGAATAAATAGGCAATTGAGATTGTATTTTCACAATTTTAATAAGAATGTCTATTTCTACTAACCTTGAGACCTTTATACGTCTACTTAGTCCGGAAATTTGTATTCAAAATACAATTTACAGATACCCTATTTCGGCGACGTAGCGTCTGACAATAGTTTTAAGATTCCTAAATGTATAAACAATCTAACCATTTTTCTACTATAAAAACTGGGAACGTCTAGAATTAGATGTAGTAGAATAAAAATAATACCCAAGACAACATTTCACATCAGCTTCATACAAATAAAACCACAACTGACTCTACCTGATTTTAACCAAGTAAACTCTGTTTACAGAAACGCAAACAAAATATAGACACGTTTTGATTTTGCCGCCAAAAGACGGTTGAGACCCAGACCGTCCGACCTACCAGAAAGGTGTAAGGTAACTGTTTGGACGGCCGGGCCAAGAGACGGTTGACGAAAATAGTTGCCGGTGATGTAAAGTCCCTTTATTGTGTCTGATTTCAAAAATTCGAGTTGATATTTTGTCAAAATTGATAGAGTCTCTGTTTTGCTGTATTGTTGTCCGTTTGTTGTAAACCCGCCCTTAGTATTGCTGAAAAAAACTGATCTGATTTGACAGTCTTGATGCAGGGATATAATTTGGATTTTAAAACTGATTAATACGGTTAGTTTTGTGCTTTATGCTGCTTTGATTTTCAATCTCGGTGCTTATTTTCTGTAACTTGAGCCAGTATTTTATTAACTGAATGTTATATTTCGAATTGAATGGTATTGTGAAAAATATTGTGTTGTATTGATAAGTGATTCTTCTCAATTTTGGATATATATTATTAAAAATGTAAAAATACAGAGTGTGCGGATGATAAGTATCTAAAAAATTTTATATCTCAATAAGTATACGTATAGGCATCCGATTTGCAACATTATAAGAACTATGAAACCACTTTTGCAAAATTCTGCTCATGCGCATGTTTGACTTGTTCTCTTTGTTAGGCAAGATTTCAACCCACTCAATTTTTCCTATGGGATAACGTTAAAAAACTATGAATCAGACGAAAATTAGTGGTCTTCATCTGTTGGAAGCTCTCGTTGCGGGCGATGTACCTATCAACAGTTATACAGAATATTATAAAACAGTCACGAAATGGGACCAAAATCATCTACATATTTGTCAGGTAACAAAGCCATACCCACTGAACTTCATTGAAAATTTGGGTTGGCTAAAATGCTTGAAAAATTGCCATTCCAATGGTGTAAGTGTGATGTGTAGGCCTCTAGCGGTCATATAATAAACATATTTTGAGATATATTTTTACTTTTGGATACTTATCCGGACAATCTTCATTACAGATTTTGTAAAGTTGTGAAATTAATGCACTAATTTATTATATTTATTGCTATCACTGCTGGTGTCCTTCGAAATACCTTCTTCCTGTTCTTATATCTGGTTTCTAGAGTACTGAAGAGTAAGGGTGTGTATAAAAACGTTAACGAACTTTCATACGGACGAACAGTTATCACTTAAATAATGATAAACTGTAATTTCCTACGGTTTGTTGAACCATTTTGATTTCTCACTAACTGTTCTAAATTCTATTCAAAATTTTAAATCACAGTCCGGTTGGGACTTTTCCACAAAAGATAATGAAGCGCCAAACAAAATAAATTCTGTTAGAGCATATCTTCATCTAAATCAAATGACTTTATATACTACAAGCTATAGCATTCTTTTTTAAAATTATGTTTTTAATACGTTTATATTACGTTTGTATTATTTATAAAAATTAAAAAATTAAGAGCCTTTCGATGTATCGTTTACTGCAATGTATCGTTTCCGATGTATCGTCGGTTATATACAGGTCAGTCAAAAAGATGTTTCCATTTATATGGGATAGATGATTTTTCAACGTTGCTACAACATCTTTTCAAAATATCTTAACGATATATCATTTCAAGGGGATCCTATTTCGTATATAGCAGTATAATTTATCCAAAAAATGAAATTCTACGATTCAATTATATTATAATATTAGAAAAATTCTCAGAAATGTATTTGTATATTTTGTAAACTTTAAATATAAATAAATGAAACCAAAATTATTTATTCCAAATTAAATAATTTGCATATAATTTGTATATTTAAAATTGCTGCCTTTTATGATATTTCACACCTGCTTCAGAAGTGGCACAATTAGAAATTTGCAACTACTGCGCTGTTGCAGTGATTAATGCGATAACACAATTTATGAATTCAGGAAAAAAATACTTTGAAAAGGGGTACTAAAATGTGGTAATACAAATATTTTTGGAAATTAAAATTAAAAATGAAGAAAGTATTAATCAATTATACGCGGTGTGTTGAAATCCGCAATAACCCACTTATAAATAGATCGTTGCTCTTGCTGCACATGTGCATATATAATTATTTTGGCGTTCAAATAATTAAAAAACTACAATAATATTCAGAAAATTATGTATTTCAAAAACTAGCTTAAGAGTTAAATTCATTAAAATAAAAAAATAATATTATGTTCATAATTTTACAAATTATACCAAAAAGTAATCTTATGTTCATCAACACTTTTAATTAAATTTCAGAAGAGAACTTGCAGTGTAATAGAGCACACCACCTATATGAGAGACTAAATATCTTCAGCAAAATTTTCCATCACAAAATGTTTACCCTATGTAATCTAACTAAATATTTCACACTATATTTATCAGGAATGGAAAGCTGTATAGCAATATGCCCTTTGATTGGTTTTTCTTGAAAACACACATATTTATCGAAAAACGCCACTTTAACTGAACCATACTGACCGTGTCAGAAATATTCATTTTTTAAGAAATACTTTAAAAGTACGTCTCTAGACTTGCGTCACCTTACTGTCGTTATTAAAAACAGCGCTTCATGGTCAAATATCTGCAGAAGCTTTCACATACATATATGTCGAAACATCAGAATTTTGTGCGATAAAAACTCTTTCTTTAGTATCAGCATATTGCAGACTTAGACTTTTTCTCTCGCCCCATAGAAAAACTCTATATCTTACTACCGTCAACTGCCAGATTCGTTTAGAAGGATATGGGCTGGACTTGTCCGATCTGACAACATTTCTGTCATTCGGTTTCTTTTTATATCCCGAGATTTCACGTATTTTTTCACGTACGGGATTTCACGTCTAGAACGCATTTTTTTTTCTGTTGATTGGAGATCACTGTTTTTATTGCACTGAAATAATTTTCAGTAAAATATAATTATCCTTTTTCTAGTGTCACAAAGTCTAGACAATTGTTCAGAGCACTTAAAGTTTATTATATCATATCTTGTAACATTTTTGTAGCATTTTGAGAGGTCATTCCGTTCCTTTATACCTAAATGTTTACAGCAATTAAATATTGTTCATTTAAAATGGTTGTTCATTTAAATGAGTAATAATTGTTATGAATCCTAATTAGCGTTTTGCGATAAGTTGGATAATCATTTATCTATCACACATCAGACATGTGATATAATTTAGCTTTATAATGCATCTACCAAAAATATAGAAAAGGGTTCACAAAATTAAATAAATAATATTCTGATTATAAAAGAAATTTGACTTAAATTAGCATATTTGATGGACACAGTAGGGTGATAATAATTATTCATAACTCGTTAATGTATTATGCAGAAAATATTAAATATCTGTATATTAATGAAAGGAATAGAAGTAGAAAGTATTGGATTTTTAATATATATGACAAAAATTAGAAAGTCAATTTCGGGCGCTAACGGGCTCTTTCTCCTCCCTACAATTGACATGAAATTCCTATTACTACTGCATCTATAGCTCCAAAATATTTCAAGTCAAACGAGGGAATGTTCATTAAGAAATAACTTCTTAGCATATGGTTTTTTGACATTGCTTGCAAGATGACTTTGAAACTTCTCAATCTTTCTTCATGGAATTCTCAAAATACATATGTATGTTAGTCTTTATAAAATGAATCTACTTTTTTTCGTGTTTTCTTCTTGCAACAATATTCCTTTAAGTGATTATGCTGCTGAAATTTCGAAAATTTTGTGACAAGAGCAACATTGCATAAAATAAAAATGTACATTAAATGTAAATTAATTTAGATTCAAAACGAGTAATTTTTCCTACAATTCCGTACAACTGGGTACCAAATATTTTGTTTTGGATTGAAATTTTTCTGAAATATGGGCTGTCTTAGGCTGTCTTTCCAATATATTGTTCGACAAATGGGTCGTAGTTTTCAACTCCTTATAAAAATTATTTTTGAATATCATATATAAAAAAAAATAATACAATTAAAGAATACATAGATTTATCACCTGAAGGAAAAAGTGCTATTCTAAAATGTAAACTTTATAAGATATAAAATGTTTAATATGATTTTTCTTTATTTTTTAACATTTTAAGAGTCCTTTGATTCCAATAGCAACATTAACTTATAGACGTGTAAAGAGCTATCAGAACATTAATTGATAGATCGCTATACGTCTATCAGAACATTAACTGATAGATCGTTAATTAAGTCTATCAGTAAATGTTCTATTGTTTTAATTAAAGGCTTTTGGTATTTAAAAGACATTTACATCTAAAAATAATTTTCAGCACTTTCTAGCAAACTGATTATTTTTGTTGTGCCACTTCTGAAGCAAAGATATAATATGTAAAAACAGTGTGAACACAAATCAATTCCATTATGATTTAAGAATTTAAATTTAGTAAATCATTGAAAAATATACTTGACCCTATCAAATGCATTTGATTTGAAATCAGTAATGTATTTTGCTCTTGAATGAATTCCAGTTTGCTCTAGTTAAAGCAGCACATTTGCATTGGTTAGGAGATTTTGATGAAAGGTACTTGTTGGACACTGCTTTGCTATAGAAAATGAGTTCTAATGTATAAATAAACTTTAATGTAAATGAATGTAGATTTGCAATTGCGTGCCATATAAGAAAGACACGTGTGTTGGCTAAACTCGATATTGTGATTCTAAAATATATTGTAAAAGTTGTGTATGATAAAAGTTTATTTGAAAAAGCTAATATATACATATATATAGATATGTTGCATGGATTTAAATGAATATTAGAATATCTTATTCTCTAAAAGTGGATTTATCAAGTGAAGTGTATTTTTGGTGAAATAAAGTTATAACATACACACTTAGTAAACTTTTCTTTTTATATGGAATGTGGCATTTTATCAATATATCAAATAAATTGTCTTCAGATTTTCAGTTGCAGATTTAATGCAATATAAGTATATTTTCCGAAGTTTTTATCTTTGAAAAAGTGGAATAAATATTTCGTATTTATTGAAACACTTTCCATAATTATTTAAACTTGTTGAAATACTTTTAATTAAGAATATATATATGCAAAATGTTAAAATAGTTGCATTGAATACATTATGATTTTCACGTTGCCATTTAGCTAACATTTTATCTAAATTATTCACATATGGGGATTAAATTATACTTTTTCTTTAAAAAATAAATTTAACGATTTTTAAAATATAAATATTTCATATTTGCTCTATTTTTTGCGAATTAAATCACTTACAGTTATATACAGTTATCATTTCACTTTTACTGAATTTGCAAAACTTATGGATTTTTTGCATTCTACAATCGTTAAAACATATTTGTAACTTCATATTTGAGGCGAAGAAAATATCTAGTATTTTCTATTAAAAATATTTTGAGATTTTATATTGTTAGTTTCATATTTTAGGGACTGCAAGAAACACGATATTTCATGTACCGTAAAAATTCATATAAATCATTAAAAAATTTGTAGAACCTGGGTCCTAAATAAGCGCCCACGACTTAAATAAGTCAGATATAGGTAACAACATGTAACAACACACAATTTCCAAATTGCCTGGTTCAAAACAAAATCATTCCAGCCCTGAGTTATATCAATGCGCAATTATTCCAATTATACAATGCGGGCGTAATACGCTCTTTTATTACGGTCTAAATAAGCTCTTCTGATACTCCCTAAATAAGCATTTTGCAATTCGCCACGCATGTGCACAAACATTTGGTTCGTCGATCATTTACAGAACGACACAGAAAATATACATCCTTTAAATCTTCAAAGTTAGAAAACCGATATTTAGGATTATTAAACTTATGGATTGCTTAAAATAAACATAAAAAATAGAAACACTAGAAGTCGCAACAAAAGGTTCTTTTCTACAGAAGTAAAATAAAAATAAATAACTTCTATCTCAGCGAGTTTCCAGCCTATTGAAGTCACATTTTTAGAGAATACATGTAATATTAAAATAACTATGCATTCCAAAACGTGAAAATTTATATTTTAATTTCACAAATGTAGAAAACAGCAAATAAAATTGCATTCAAAATCACCTAGACAAATTTAATGGTACTCCAAAATTTGTCGACCCCATACGATAATGCAAATGGCAAATTTCGGACAAAAAAGGATGCCAGTCCGTCAGTTGGACATGTAAAATTAATCGTGTTTCTAACTCAATACCTTCTCAAAAATAATTTTTATTCCGTTTGAATTAGTGGATGCCAAGATTCCGTTATGATTATTTCCGCCTTTTCTTTCAATTATTTTTCATTTTTTCCTAATTAAAGATATCAAGATTAATATAAGGTTATTACAAGTTAAAAATGGATTTGGAGTTTAATTAAAATAAAACACTCCCTACTAAAATATTCTGTTCTTAATTAAAGAAAATTTTGAAATAAAATGGTAGGGAAAAATTAGAAATCTGTTTAAAATAAGAATTTCTGCAGAAAAGAAAAATGTCTTAATTAGAGAAAAAATATGTTGCTATCTATCGGTTTTCTCCGAAAACGAAGATTCTCTCGTTTCAGGAACGGATAAAAATTAAACCTGTATTACTTCCGTAGGTGAAAGTTGAACCTTTACCAATAGTGTTGGGATCACCAGTTCACTTTCTGGACGGGATTAGACTGAGACACACACGACTTACACAAAGAGATCAGAAAATATATTATAGATTTTACTGCTGTTTCTCTTTAGGAGAGTACTGAAGATCTTTTTCGAATTATTATTTTTTTCTTTTAGAATTCGTAATAGATTTTTCTATTTGAAATATAAAATTATAAAGGTTTATATATAGTGAAGATGGGGGTAAAAAGCAGCCATATACACTATATGATCAAAAGTATCCAGACACTTTGGATGTTAGAATGTTTTTCGAATTTCTAAACAAATATTTAGTGAAGTGTTCTGTAAATTTGGCGATGTGAAGAACATGCTTGAACACATACTTTCCAGCAAAGTTTCGGTGACTTGTGCATTTAGGGGGCACTAAAATATTGAATAAAGGGGAAAATGTATTTGATCACCCTGTATCATCAAAAATTGAAAATGATTTATAACTTTCACAAAATAGTTAACTAGCTTTGTTCAATGTATATAAGCAATTTCGTACAACAAAAATGTATATTCATGGAGATATAAACGTTTCTTTAAAAGAAACCAAATTTTGTTACATGTTTTTTGCTCACAATATCCATAGGTTTCAATCAAATTTCACGAAACGTACAAAACATTTGTCAACGTCCAAGAAAACGGTTATACTTCAATTGAAAATTAAAGCATTGAATATATACGAGGAGATATAAGCATTTGAAGAAAATAAGCTTTCACTGCGCAGGTACGAAACATAGCAATAGTTTTCTTTCATGATTTTGTAGTGAATACTGCAGGGCAACTTCTATAAAAAATCCACTGGAATATCATGAAAATTCAGGAAGATATCAGAAGATGATCAGTTTTTCTCTGACTCTTTAAAAGTATATGAATGATAAGGGGGTTTCCCCAAATAGACATTTTAAATCGTAAATCATAGGATAGTTAACTTGGAGTAAATACAATTAACTAATATACTAAATACATGAACACGATCTGATCAAAACTATCCGGACACCTGTATTCTTTGCTTCTCCTTCAGGAAAGTCACAAATTAGTATGAAGTGGGGCCACCTTTTGCTGCAATTACAGTTGCCACTCTATCAGGGAGACTATCCACTAGTTTCTGGAGTGTTGCAACAGTAATTGCACGCCATTCCTTTAAAAGAATACTAGTCATCGCTGCCGCTGATGTGGGGCGTTTTGGCCGAGCTCGCAGTGGACGTTCCAATTTACCCCATAGGTGTTCTATGGGATTGAGGTCTGGGCTCTGAGTAGGCCAGTCCAATTCCTCAACATTCATGTCAGCAAACCAGCACTGCACAGCCAGTGCTTTGTGAACAGGTGCAAGATCTTGTTGAAACAATAATGAACCCACTCCAAACTGTTGCCACAATACAGGCAGAATGGAATTGTCCAAAATGTCGAAATATCCTTCGGTCTTCGGAGTTCCCTTCACAGAAATAAGAGGGCCAAATCCGAACCATGAGAAACAGTCTCAAACCATTATGCTTCCACCACCAAACTTAACTTGCGGTACAATACAGTCATGTAAAAGGCGTTCACCCAGCATTCTTCACACCAAGACTTTACCACCGGATTGCCAGAGAGTGTACCATGATTCGTTGCTCCATAATACTTGACGCCATTGCTGAGGGCTCCATTTTTGGCACGCTTTGCACCATTATAAGCGAAACTTGGTATTGTTTGCTGTAATGCTTGGTTTATATGCAGCTGCTCGCCCATGAAAACCAAGACTTCGCAGCTCCCGACGAACTGTCATTGTGCTGACGTTGCATCCAAAGACTTCCTGAAATTGTGAACAAACTATTTTCGTCCAACTCTCTTCAGCACTCTGCGGTCGCTTTCTACTAGACGGAATAGTCGACCAGGTCGTGCATGCACAGTTGTAGGGCCTGTATGTTTCCACTTCGCGATAACAACATTACACGGTGGAATGGGCCACTCGTGACATGGCATAAATCTCACGAATAGATTTTCCACAGCGGTGACAACCAATCACTGCACCACGTTCAAACTTATTTAGGTCGCGTTTTTCTCCCATTTTACTTTTCTGGAATTAAATTTGTTAACTCATCTGACTTCTTTTATACTTGTCTGAGAGCTAGAAATTTCACGTCACTGGCAGAAACCAACACGTACAGGGGTGTTCGGAGACTTTTGGCCATTATTTGCATAAAATTGGACTAGTTCAGTGTCAGAACAAGGGTGGCCGATGAATTTGTAAATTGTCAATTTGTGGAAACCTCCTTATCATCCAGGAACTTTCAGAGAATCTAAAAAGAACTGATCACTATATCGTCGATATCTTTGCGAATTGTCATGATATTCCAGTGGATTTTTTATAAGTTGCCTAACAGTATTCACTACAAAATCATGAAAGAAAGCTATTGTTATGTTTCGCTCCTGCGCAGTAAAAACTTAGTTTCTGTAAATGCTTATATCTCATCGTATATTCAATGCTTTAATTTTCAATTGAAGTATAATGTTTTTCTTGGAGGTTGACAAATGTCCTGCAAGTCTCGTGAAATTTGATTGAAACCTACGGATATTGTAAGCCAAAACCAAAAAACAAAATTTTTTTTTTAAAGAAACGTTTATATCGTCATGAATATACATTTTTGTTTTACGAAAATGCTTATACACATTGAACAAAGCTAGTTAACTTTTTTGTGAAAGTTACAAATCATTTCCAGCTTTTTATGATACAGGGTAATCAAATACATTTTTCCCCTTTTTCAATATTTTGGTGGTCCCCTAAATGCACAAGTCACCGAAACTTTACTGGAAAGTGTGCGTTCAAGCATGTTCTTCACATCGCCAAAGTTACAGAACAGTTCGCCAAGTAAATTTGAAAAACATTCTAACATCCAACATGTCCGGATACGTTTGATCATATAGTTTATATATATATATATATATATATATATATATATATATATATATATATATATATATATATATATATATATATATATATATATATATATATATATGTATATATATATATATATATATATATGTATGTATGTAAATATATATATATATATATATATATATATTCTATGCACTTAACTGTCTGAGTGGGTGAAGGGGGATGTATTAAAATTATCGAGTGCTTACCTAGAATCCTGGTTTGTATGTCATTTGATACATCACAGCTTTGAAAATAAGGTAAACATCAAAATTTCAAATTTTTGAATTGGGGGTGACGATACAAAGAATAATAAAACAAAAAAGATCAATCATGCATAAAGCAGTGATTATGAAACACTTTCCAACAGCAATGCAATTTTATTTAAACATCTCTAAAATGCGATACATTCTGTGGTGATATTTCTAAAATTATCACAATACTACAATAATTTGTTATATTTGAAAACTTGAAACTTCATCGACAAAATGAACTTTATTCAAATAACGTCATCGAAATATAAATCATATGATTCTCTATGCAAAATCAATGAATATTTCATTTATATCAGCTATCTTCTAGACTTTAGAGTTAAATAATTTTGTGTTAAAAAATTCAGGAATTCTTATACAACTCATCTTGCAGCTTGATGTGTTTAAATTCTGCATAAGTTAAAATTAGGCTTTAGGGTGACCCTCCACCAGCGATTTGCATAAAGCCTCCAGATCAAGTGATTAGCATAAAACTCTGCACAGCTTTTTGATCTCCGGAGACTCTCTTCTTTGCATGTGATGCATGCGCAACACCCCTGCACTGGCTCAAAAAAGCCAGCCCAGATCATTCTCAATTCAGACACACACGTACATTCGAATCTGGGATAACTACGTTCACCCGCGTTTTGATGTAGCACTACGCGATGTAAATACTTGGAATATCTTACGTTATATTCCTGTAAATATTAACTTCTCATTTATGATTAATTCTGTAATGATATAGATACGACATCGCACTATCGCCATAGCTTCGTTGTAGAAGTAATCAAAGTTTGATGATCATTTAAACTAAAAAATGTTGTAATTGCATTGACGCAGAATATAGATGCGCAAAAATTACGCGAAACTAAAGCGGTTTTAGGATGGATACAACACTAAATATAAATGAAAACGACCTTTAGAAATTGCGATTTTGACATTGCGAAAAAAGATGTATGCCATATTTTATTTCGAAGTGGATCACGTGATCGCTTCATATAATATGGGTCGAAAACCCAGGTCGTCCGACTCATCCGAAGATATAGAGCAGCAACAATGGGCGGCCGGGAAACCATATAATATGCGTCGAAAACCCAGACCACCCGACTCGTCCGAGGACTTAGAGTAACCGTTAGAGTGGCCGGACATATAATATGCGTGTAATTATTATTTCAATTTTTATTTAAAAACTACCGAACATATTTTGCTGATATCTTTTATATGTTTTATGGGTAAATTTGAATATTTCCTAAACCTTTCGAAGCAATTTGTGAATTTGGAAATTTAGGTTTTATAGGGTTCAATGTATTTCAGTTTTTTAACCTGGTTTCAATACAAAACGTAATTGGGTGGTTTTATTCATTCACATTCCCATATGTCTCACAGACCGTCTGAACAACATACTAAAATTTAATTTTGATAAAGTCATTTTAACGTGCGAACGGACAGACAGACAGAATGAACAAAGTCATAAACACTTTTTAACTATGTTGTAAAGTGTTAAAAATATAAAACCACTTTGCTTAATTATCAAGCCCGTTCATTCAAAGAATCTTGTTTTGGGTTTCATTCGATCAGTCTCAGCTTCCAGGTGGTCAGGAATAAAAATAAAATATTTTGAAGATTGTAATTATGACGCTGTAAAGGAATAACTAAAAAACTCAACCACTTTTCAATATGATGACATACTTCCACTGGAAAGATAATCTCGGTTTTGTCGTCATTCTCTCTGTCTCAGCTTCGACATCAACAAAATTACTGAAAATTTTGAACATTGGAATTAGGGATGATGATACAAAGGACTGTCTTTAAAAAAACTGACATATCCTGAAAACTAGCAGTCTTTTTTAACCTGGCAGAGTCAATTTCGACAATAAGAGCTCGCAATTTCGTCCCAGTAGCTCAACGGTAGAGCGTCGGCTGGCCAGTTTGGAGATTTAGGGCTTGATTCCCGGTTAGGGTAGCAAGGTTCCTTGCAATGGCGCCAGAACAAATCAACCCTGTAGGTTAGTGCAAAGATATCGGATGTCTGAAAGTGCCCCTAGTACGACTAATACGGATTTAGTGGACTCTGGAAGATTGATCGCCGATTTCAAATTAAGAGGATAACGATCACGCATGATTCTCACCTGGGTAAATATAGTAGTAGCAGGAAACTAACCTAAGGCAAAAATGGCAGGAGGTGGTCAGTCAGATGGTCATTTGCACGCCACTCTGACATTAGAGGGTGGAGAATACAGATTCCACTTCGACGAAGACAGTTTGCAATTCCGTCCCTGTAGTTCAACAATAGAGCGTCGGCTGGCCAATTGGGAGATCCTGGGTTCGATTCCCGGTTGGGGCAGCAAGGATCTTTATATCATCCACTTCGATACTTTGGGATCACATCCAAACTACACATTCATGTCATTCACGGCTAACTAGTTTTACTCACTTACAACTTTTCAAATCACCTCTTCAACCTTTCCTTCGTGCATCCTAGGTTCAACCTCGAATTCATTTTATTTCCAATTAACTGGCTTACTTCAACATTTGTAATTCCGAATCCCTTTCCTCAAATTTAACTTTGAGGCCTCTGGAACAAACATTCCAGCCTCCAAGCAATTTTATCCACAAGTAACTGGCTTAATTGAACATTCCTTTTGAAATCCCAATTACCACCTTTGCTCAAAACCAGCATTTCTACTATCACCTAACTTTTCAACTTATCATCATTACACCCTAATTCACATACAACGCAATCATTTTCAAAATCTTCCATTCGCTAAAACCCGGCAATCCTTCCCTCTATTCCGGGAATATGCTTATATTTAGTATTTTTAATTCTTCCTATGTTTTACAGAATATTCCGAGCACATTTCACCATTATCTAGCTGGACCTCTGAGTGACTTGCTGTTATATACAAGTTTTTGTTCATCATTCCTCGTTAATAACGTATAGAATTTATCAAATCTTGCAAATACGTTCATGTGGCCAACGGCCCTACCGTGCTGAAAACACCGGTTCCCGTTAGATCACCGAAGTCAAGCAGCATCGGGCGCGGTTAGTACTTGGGTGGGTGACCACCTGGGAACACCGCGTGCTGTTGGCAAATTTCGGGTGAGGTAGCCCGATGGTTTGCGCGCTGGATTTGCACGCTGCCACAACAGCCGCCGTGTTCATGCGGAGTACGATCACGTTAAACATGTGGGTCCGTAAGTCCTTCCGAGAGGTTGGTGGTAGGGGAAGGACGGTATGGTCCCTGTGGATGCCTCCCCCACTGGGTTCCGGTCTAAATTGGGTGGCATTTCCCGGCCGTCCTAACGGTTACCTTACACCTTTCTGGAAGGTCGGACGGTCTGGGTCTCAACAACAACATACGTTCATGCGGAGCCATTCCCATCGAGCAAAAAACTGGGGTCCGTCATCATCGCCAATGTTTCTATAAACTGGCAGAACATCCCTTCCACCTCAACTTTCTTTTTTAACGCAAATTACAAAACTTTTCTGTTTCACAATTTTAAGTTCGGGGGCCATATTAGATTCCTATCATCTGTGAATAATCGTATTTAATTCAGGCGTCATTTTATCTTTAATTTTTAATCGCCGCAGGTGATGAGCCGACCCATTAAGTTTACAGCTTTATATAACAGGGTTCTTACTTTAGGGATCTTAACTCTGAAATCTGAAGTGACTTGACTCAGAATTATTTTCTGAAAAGTAAACAATCAATACTCATGACGACTAGAGATTATACACAGAAAAATGCTAAAACAACTACATATTTATTTAACTGAATTACACGCCTTCTCACCTGAGAGAACAAACAAAAATCTACGCTTGGTACTCAAGACACACATAATATAATTATGTATCACTGGCAATAAATCCCTATCTTGTCATACTCCGTACCTCTACGCGAAACCCACAATAAGATTATAGTATTAACTCTAAGGTAGACGCATAGGACATAAATGTATCTGGACTTTATTATTTTTAATGAACGATTGTCATCGACCACACAGATGTCAAACAGACTTCATGCAAGCCCAAACCTTCCGTGGCACACAACCATGGCCTCTCTTCGCAAAAACCAATCTCAATGGGGAAATTTTGATTCCTTCTCAAATAGAATCCACAAAATACCTGGCTATCTTCGTGATTGGTCTTCAATTGGTCAGAAGCTTTAATAAACTGTTAGTTAACAGGAAAACCATACTTTAAATGAGAGAAATGTGTTGAAAAAGTGTTAAAGTGGAGGTACTAAAAGTGTCGGATTTGCATTGCTGTGGTATGTGTATTCGAAATATTGCTAAAGCTACGCAAACATCAAAAGGTGCAGTAGTAGCACAGATAAAAAAGGAATTCATCATTTCATTAAAAAAGGGACATGTGCCAAAAAGAGGTGCACCAAAATATTGTAGCACAGTGATTCTGTATTTTCATAGTGCATATTGCATAGTGATTCTGTAAAAACGGGCAGCAGGAACAATTATAAGCAATATTTTTTATACATGGTTTTTGCTCTACTGTTGCATGTATTTTAAAAACTGTGATATAACAAAATACGCAAAAATGAAAAAAGAAAAAAAGGTAGCTCGGACAGAACAGCATAATATCATGAATAGATAATATGTACCCACACTAATGCAGGACAATGCCAACTGGAAAACAGTTATATTTTCCGTTGAAAAATGTTTCAATCTCGATGGACCGGATAGTTTACATAGTTGCTGGCATGATTTAAGGCGAGCAAAGGACATGAGGTACAACCAGCGTTTCAAAGGCCAGTCTTTGATGCTGTAGGGTAGCATTTCGCAAGTGATAACACTGATTATATATTAGTATCTACTATAATAGATTGAGTCATATATGCAGATAAATGATCTACAATTTTTGGCATATGGATGGCCTTTAGAAGAGAACAAATTCCTACTTTAACAAAATATAATACATCACATCACACTTCTGAAGCTACGGAACTTTGATTTAATGAAAAATAACAACTATTAACCCGGTCAGCGAATTTCTCAGACTTGAACATTATCGAGAATGTGTGTAGAATTCTTATTAGAAAAATTATGTAAATAGGAGACAATTTTCCTTCCTTACAGAACTTAAAGAATGTTTTTATGCTGAATGAGATGAATTTATCCATAATTATTTTGCAAAATTTGTTGGAAAATATGCCACAGAGCATGGCGCAATGCCTGCTTTAGAAAGGTGGTGCAACAAATTATTAATATTTAAGGGGACGGTGGACGTTGAAATAAGCAAAAACCGACTAAAAGAAGATTTTAATGTATAACATTATACTACACATTTAACTGCGCCAGTGCAAAAAACCGCTAGTACCTATGATGAGTTTTTAGCTCTTTAAATGCATTTTTTTAAACGGAATTTTCAAAGGATTTACATTTTTAAAATGCTCCATGCATTTTAATTTTTATTTGAGATGCATTAAATTTGGCAAGAAAGCACCTTTCATGCTTTTTAATGAAACTGGGTATGCATTTTATAATTGGACTTAATTAAGGTAATTAAAACTGAATAAGAACCAAATCAAATGCGAAATTTTGATGAAAATTGCGTTTTAATGCAGAAAAATATTTTTTTAAAATTAACTTTCTAAGGGATTTAAAAATGAATACACAAATTTGTTCATGATGTGTTTTTAAGTTATCATAATGTAAAATTAATCAAAAATGTGAACAAATATAACGCAAGAAGCATTTTTAAATTTTCATTATAAAAAATTAAATTAAAAGAAATACAAAACTATAACAAAATTGAAAAAAATTTAATGGTATTTTATATAGTAATTTTAAGAGGAATATTATACAAATTTTCATGTTTCTACATCAATCAATAAATAAAAACAAGAAAGATCAAACATGCTTAAAGCATTGATTATGAAACACTTTCCAACTTCAATGCAATTTTATTTAAACATCTCTAAAATGCAATACATTCCTCGGTAATATTTTAAAACTTATCACAATACTACATTGATTTATTATATTTGAAAACTTAAACCTTCATTGAAAAAAATGAACTTCATTCAAATGACGGCATTGAAATATAAATTGCCTGGTTCAAACATCTCTAAAATGCGATACTTCATCGAAAAAATCGTCCTTCTCTCTGTAAAATCAATGAAAATTTCTTTCATATCAGCTATGCAGACTCCATGAGCTAAATAATTTTGCGTTAACGAAATACAGCAATTCTTATGCAACTCATCCTACATATTTTGCTGTTTACATTTTACATAAGTAAAAAATAGGCTTCGTTGTTGAAATAATCAAATTTGGATGATCATTTAAATTCAAATATATTTTAATTGCGTTGTTTCAGTATGTAGATGCACAGAATTTAAGCAAAAAAAAAACGGTATTAGGACGGATACAACACTCAATATGAATAAAAAAGAACTTTAAAAATCACGATTTTGAAGCAAGATGGATGCCTTATTTCATTTTGAAGTGGGTCACGTGATCTTTTCATATCATGGTCACGTGATCTCTTCATATAAGAGGTGTAATTAGTATTTTAATATTTATTTTAAAAACTACTGAATATATTTTGCTGAAATTTTTTTTATATATTTTATGGAATAATTTGAATATTACCTCAAATTTTTGAAGCAATTTGTGAATTTTAAATCCGCTTAAAAAATGTTTGAATAAATTAGGTCCCATAGGGTTCAATGTATTTCATTTTTTCAACCCGGGTTCAATCCAAAACTAATTGGGTGATACAATTCATTTGTATTCCCATAGGTCCTACAGACCGTCTGAACAACATACTGAAATTTCATTTTGATAAAGTCATTTTTATGGCAGTTATCGTGCAAACGGGCAAACAGACAGGCAGACAGAATGGACAAAGTCATAAACACTTTTCTACTTTGTTGTAAAGTGTTAAAAATTCAACGTCCACCCTTCCCTTAAATAGCTGAACTTACTAAAGAAAACTTAAGGTGTACTTTGAATTATGCACATGAATAAATTGGGGTTTTTGTACTTTATTTTATTTTGTGAAATCATGACAAGAAAATGTGTACATTTTTTTCGTCTCATGCCATAACTAAATGTTGGCATATAATTCAAATACATATAATGTTCTTAAGAAATTTTTTTTTATATAAATTTTCAAAATACATACAGCCCTTATAATAATTAGAACCAATTTATAAATGTTTTTATTCTAGAACGAATTACCCAACGTTGCCAGAGTATTAATAATCATCCGCTACCACGGATATAGATAATATAGATATAGATAATACAGATATAGATAATACAGATATAGACAATTCAGATATAGATAAAAGCTATCAAACGCTGTCAAACATTATTGCAGATTCTGTGATGTGATCTTTGCGTATCCTCCACGCCACCATATATAACGCTACCATTGACCAATGTGGCAGAAAGTGAAACAACTAGGTCTGTGAGAAATAGGTGCTATCAGTATTTCAGTTAACCGAACTTTGAAGATTCATTAGAGATTTTACATTAAAATGCATAGAAAATTCAAGAATAGAGTAATTAAATTTATATTATTAGAATGCGAAGATATCGATGTAAATACTAAAAATTGGAGTTGTGACACTCTTCAATTTTCTCATGTCACAATAATATACATAAACTTTCACATTTCGATACATTATGTAATAGTATGCGTGTATAGGGTAATACTATGTGTGTATTTTGATCCCTAACAATTAACCATTAGCCGTTCATATATAAGAAAATCACTTCTTTCAGTTTGTTTGCAAAGTTTGACTATATATTTGGTGAACTTGGTGACTAATTTAGTAAAACATCACCAATTTAGCAATATTTCCCCCAAATTGAAGAAAATGTTATCAAAATACAAAGAATGACGTTAAATTGAAGAAAATATCACCAAAATATAAAAAATGACGCTAAATAGCTGAAAATGATGACAAATTGGAGAATTAATTAAAATATCTTAAATTAATTCATTAAAATATTTCAAGTAAATTCATTAAAATATTTTAATTAATTAAAATATTTTAATATATGAACTATATTGCTTATTGCGGATACTATTGAAAATTGACGATTTATAGTTGAGCAAAATATAGTTAATTGAGTACTTTAAAAATAGTTTTGCATGTTGCCATCCGAAAAATCGCCAAAAATGCATTTCAACGTTAAAAACATTTTGTCATGGATCTTATGCAGCCTTTTTTCACTGTGAAAGAAGTAAATTCATTGCATTACATGGGTAAAGTCATGTACTGCCTACATCAAATGTTCCTTGTCTCTACTTACCAAAGAAGTTTTTCAGTAGTTGTTTGTAACGTCTAGTGTTTGTTATCAATTTCTTTGTCCATGGACGTTTAGCAAGTACACGCAAGCATCAATCTCACTCTATGATGGAGGAAATTCCCTATGTGAGAGTGTTTTCAAACCCTGTTTTGCAAGAAACAATATTAATCAAATGCGTATTTATAGAACATATATTTTTTGATAACATGATCCACATATATATCATACCACTTCCAAAATATGTATCTATTTCTCAGGTGCACATTTCGCTAACAATGTTTATTTATATATTATATCACCGATACAAAAGATTTATGGTTTTAGATATTTCGTACTATTTTACTAAATGTATCCTACTGCAAAAGATAGCGACTTTCGAATATTGTTGGGTCAATAAATGGTAAAAACTATATATCCAGATAAATATTACATTATCTAAGCCTGACTTTCATGTAGAATGCCGCATTTATGGCGGAGTGTATTATGCCAGTGAAAGTATTTATCTAACAGCAGCGTAATTGAGAAGTTTAGTCCCTTAAGCAAAGCATATAAAAGCCCCATCCTCACGAACACTATAGTTTTGGCCCATCAAACTAAAAACATTTAAGACAATGCTTTTATTTTGGGGTTCCAAAACGTTGTCCTAAGTCCATTTTTTTTAGTTTGAGGGAAACTAAAATGTTGATCTGTTTGAGTGGGGGGGGGGGGGGGACTTATGACATTGAAAATATTTGAAAGCTTTGATATTTCTTTAATTTCCATTTTTCTTTCTTTTCATTTTCTTGTTTTTGAAGCTCTTTTAATTTCACTTAAAATTTTGCAATTGAATAAAAATTATTGTCAAGTGTGTTAAAATAGTTTGAGAAACTATTCATTTCTTCAGTTTATATTAAAAATTGTTAGAACCTCAGTTAGACCATTTAAATTTTGTGCTATTCCTTTGCTGTGAAGCCATCGTCAAACGCATGCTCGCGCATGCTCTTTTCCTCCTCTGGTCCCCGACTCGCGCTTTGCCTCTTCCGGTCTCGAGCTCGCCCTTTGCCTTTTCCTGGCTTCTGGTTCGCGCTTTGCCTCTTCCTGTCTCCTGGCTCGCCCTTTGCCTTTTCCTGGCTTCTGGTTCGCGCTTTGCCTCTTCCTGTCTCCTGGCTCGCCCTTTGCCTTTTCCTGGCTTCTGGTTCGCGCTTTGCCTCTTCCTGTCTCCTGGCTCGCCCTTTGCCTTTTCCTGGCTTCTGGTTCACGCTTTGCCTCTTTCTGGCTCCTGGCTCGCGCTTTGCCACTTCCTGGCTCACACTTTGCTCTTGATAGGGCCCTGCGATTTTCAAATTTGGAAACACATTTTTATATATATTTAACAAATAATGTTTATTTGGCGTGAAATACTTTTTGCATTTGTCATAAAAATCAGATTAATTCGTTTTAAATAAATTAATACGTATAATTTTTATAATACCAATAAAATACTTTTACTATTCAATAAAATATTTAAAGGGAATATTTTATTGAATAGTAAAAGAAGGAAAAAAATTGTTTCGTTCTGGGTGCAGAAAATATCTCAGTTCACTCAGGGCTCCTATGTGTCTTAAGCACTTAAGCGTCGCTTAACCGCGTTTAATACTAGCTACACCACTGTTATTTACTAAGGTACACAATAAGTGGATACTACATTGTTACTAAACTCGCATGAAACTCGTTTGTTTATTTATATAGACTTCTAGCTACGGCGCAATTAGGGAATAAAATGGACAAAACAATGCATTTGTTTTATTGTTGACTTGCAAGAAAGTTATTGTGATGAATTCACAATTTGGTTTAATATTGTATAGTGTGCCGAAAACCCAGACCATCCGACTCGTCCTAGGACATGAGCAGCTGTTTGGACGGCTGGGAAAGATTATATATTATTGTTACATTTATAGTGCCTTTAAAATCTATTTTATTAAGTTTTATTTTGCACATTTTAGCACCATAACGTTAAATTTAAGTTTTACACACACATTGTAAAGTGTGTTGAAGACCCAGGGCACCCAACTCACCCGAGGGTATGAGCAGCCAGTTATGGGAACCGGGATTGTACAGTGTGTGTAAAACTTAAATTTAAAGTCATGGTGCTAAAATGTACAAAATAAAACTTAGATTTTAAAGGCGCTATAAATGTAATGATAATTATTGGCGCCGTAATTATTACGCGCAATAACCCTCCTAGAATTATTTGTTGTTTTACAGCACTTAATTGATAAAAAGAAGAAGTATTATTTTAATAGTCCAAAGTATTAAAGCGTTAGGCTGAAATTCAAAATTATTTAATTAAACAATCTTTAAGAAATTAGAATTCATTTTGAATAAACTAATCAGGCAATAAACAATTCAATTTTTAACACTGTACAACATAGTTGAAAAGTGTTTATGGTTTTGTTCATTCTGTCTGTCTTAAATGTGAAAAACCCCAAAAGAGTATTTCTGTGACCAGGGATGTTCTCAAGGGCCAACCCTGGCACATATATACTGATTGGAACTGCGTTTCTGTCTGCCTACTATAAAACTTATTGCATAAATACTAGTGGACTCCGCCATCTAACATATGCAGCTTGACATGAAGGTAACGCCTAGAAAAAGGAAAACTATCCATATTAGGTCATTGGGTGGGCATGATTCATGGAAGCAGACGAGGGCATGTTTTATCAATCAACAGGTATCCTGATGATATTATGTTTATGCAATCAGCAGTCTTTGGGATGGCGAGTTATCTAACCAATCAGTGTTCGTATTAACTAAAGACATACCGAATTCAGAAGAGTAAAATGTGAGAAATATGTAAAAATGCAGAGCTAAAATGATTTCACTTCTACCACGGTTAATCACGTATTCTGAAAGTGTGAGAGCTAAAATAAACATTTAACTTTAGCTATCAACGAATGCTCATTTGCTCTCAAATGTGAGGAGAAGATCTGGATAGTTGACCTTTATCTAAGAGCGGATTTTCACTTGTTCTCATGGTGTAAAACTAAGATCTGGAGAGTGTTTTGAAATATAATATATCTGTACAACGAATCTCCGCATACAGGTACTGTATCCAATTTCTGATTATAAGGATAGGCCGCAATGCAAAATGCTGTTTTCCAGCAAGATAACGCGCGACTGAATGCGGCAACCACCGGCAGACAAACCTTGCACGGTATCCACCTGTATTCTCCAGATCTCTTATCTATCGTGCATGTATGGGACGTGATTGGCCTTCCTTTGACTGCCTTGCCGCCGCCTCAAACAGAGGACCTGTGGAGGATGGTTGAAGGAATGTGGTCATCTATCCCTCAGGAAACTATCCGCACGCCCATTGCATCTATTCCTCGAAGAGTTGTTGCTTGCTCCGCCGCAAGAGGTGGGTCTTACTGCCTACTGATCACCTTGTCTATGCCATTATTGCATTGCATTATCCTTCTGGAATTAACATCACTTATTTATAAATGCCATCTCTGTGTGTCCTTTATCATCATACTCTATTCTCTTACTCATGGTGTTTCATTTTCTGTGCCGGGTAGTGTATGTGGGAATAAAAAAAAACTGTTACAAGACATTAATTTGCCACAGAATGGCTGTTCTATTCAGAAATGGTACAGCAGACAACTCTTATATGAACATAAATTTGGTGTTGATCCTATTTTAAACGTCCTCCGTTAAAGACAATGAACATATGAATTCCAAAAGGAACATTACCATGTACGACAAGCAGTGTAGTTGTCGCCATCTTGCAGGCCTTGATAATACGACTTTTTAACAGGTACTTATTGACTTTCATATACGCGTTTCATTCGTTCTCGATGCCTATCCCTGCTAAATAGACTACAATCTACATCTTTAGTTGGTTTATTTTGCTTTTATTGCTTTGCAGCAATGCTCGTTATCCCAACTTTTTAAATTCCCCCGCTAGGGGCACTGTAATCACTTTCATTCGACCGCCACGTTCATTTTATTGTAGATATAGCTAATTTGTCCACTTATGTACCCTTCCTTGTAAAGTCATTGGTGTTATTTAAGGACTTTCCCGGAAATTCTGTATATACGAAAAAGAAATGCAAAAGTGTAAGATTACTGAAATGTTTTTTGACATCTTTATTTGCGGGGAAAGAAGAATTGTAAGAAGACCATTGTAAAGATGATTTGGAGGATATGGAAGAAATATTACTACTATCCATAATTTGTCACTTCAAGTAATCCTTGCTGATAGGTGTGTCTGTGAGAACAAATTGAATGTTTCCGATATCCGCTCTTTCACAAACAATATACATAATTTGTTATGTTAGTGGAAGAGAAACATATCATTCACGTTATCTCTTTGACAATGAAAGAGGATGGACCCATTAGTGTAGGGCAAAAAAGGTTGATTTCTACCGATAAAGAGAAAAAAAAAATAAATATTATTTATCGTATAACTGTCCCTAGGCGTTTAGTGATTAAGTCTATGAAATATTATATATAAAATGAATCTCCCAAGCTGCTGAAAAAAGGTAAAATAATAAATATTCGTTAAAAAGAACATGAAAAAAATATTAACGATTCCATTCGGTATGTTTTGGGGTAAAAACATACCTTTTTCTTAAGGATTTAAAGACAGCAACCACACCAACAAAGATCTTTAGGAATGTCGGTACATATTTGAACTGGTTGTTTTCCTATTTATCGGAGCAAAAAGGTTGCCATTCTATTGCTTTCATTAAAATGTTTTCCTTCAAACATCTTTTCTCATGATGTACTCATTATGACATATAGTAGGGGAGAGTCTCCACTTTTGTTCCCCTCCCGATCCTAGGAGACCAAATTCGGGGGGTGCTAAAATATTTCTCGGTTGTCCTCAGTGAAAAAAGGCTGGCAATGCTACAAAATTGGTGGCCATTTTTTAATTTTTAAATTTATATTTACATAAAACTGTGTAATTTGCTTACACGAGTAGTCATTTGATATGTATTTTGACCCAAAGCAGCAATAAAATGAAATGATTTTTAAGTTGCTAAAACGAATCGCTTTGGAATTATTTATAAAACTATGTTCCACTATAGGATCCTTTGTATATTTCTTGTTTTACCATAAGGCACTTAGTTTGTGATCTGATTAACTGAAACAGAGTTTTGATTCTTTCTGCTAAATTTTTCCCTACCCTCTAGATTTTTATTTCCTTATATACATAGCATAATGAATAAGGAAAGTATTGCGATGGGGTCAAAAATTTGAATTCTGTTTTTAGACGGGAGAGCACGCATCCCTGAATACGAATCAAATGTTTTTGATGTAATGTCTGTGTGTGTGTGCGCGAGCCCGCGTGTCTATGTATGTGAGTGTATATGTATGTGTATGTGTGTGTGCGTGTGTGAGAGTGTGAAGACGATATCTCACGAACGAATGGTGCGATTCGAAAGAAATATGGTAAAAAAATTAGAAGCTGTGAATACTGGAAGCCTATTGTTCAATCGAATGTATCAATCGAATGTCCAGAACCCTCCTAAATTGTCAAGTTAAATTTTGAAAAAAATATCAAAAAACAAAAACTTTTTATGAAGTTATACAAATAGTCATTTCTTATGTAATTTTTCATTAGAAAACGATTGGCATAATCTTTAGAACTCTAGAATATTGCACATTTTTCAAATAAATTTATCAAAAAATCACATAAAATAAAAAATATATATATTAACTATTGTGAAATATGATCACTTTTCATATGTAATATCTATATAAATAAAATCGAAAATCTGTCTGTCTGTCTGTTTGTTCCGTAATCACGGGAGAACGGCCGAACCGAATTTGATGAAATTTGTGGGTTGCCTGGAAATAGTCCCTCTTAAAATGTAGTCCATGTTTGGAGTTTCTACGATCAGTGGTTCTCGAGATATTGGTAAAAAACTAAAATTTCGTTTGTCTGATCATCACGGGAGAACGGCTGAACCGAATTTGATGAAATTTTGTGGATAGCCTTAAAAAAAGAGCCCCCATAAATTTAGTCCAAGTTTCGAATATCTAAGACCAGAGGTTGTCGATATATTAATGAAAAACGAAACTTTTTCCTAGGAGTTCTACTCTCTAACTCCGTGGTTTATCCAAATGAAAAGCTTGAAAATCGTTTGAAAGTGAATTAAAACTTTATCTCTGAGTTTGATGGAAGATTTTTTGTGCTAAGTAGTCACTGTCTGAAAACATGAATTGTTTGAAACATGATTTAAATGGGAAACCTATCTCCATGGTTTATTTCTCACAAGCTTTTACTGAACAATCAAAAGTATAAAAAAATCAAAATGGTTATTTAATTTCGCAGTTTATGAGGAAGAATCTATCTTATATCATGTTAGTCAGAAACGCAATTAAATTACATCTGCCTGTTAATTTTAATTCTTATTTTTTCGATTTGAATAATAAATAAATGGATATAAAAGTATACTTTAGAAAATAACTATTTGATTTTTCTTATAGCATTTTTGACTGAATAATATCAATTACGGTCTTCGGGTTTAAACGTTATTATTATTGATTTTTTCGGGGATTATTGATTCAAAAATTATTGATATTTTCAAGTTATTATGCAATTGTTTTATTATGACAAAAATTGTTTAAACTCATATATTGTACGTTGTACGAGTAATCTATATAAATAAAAATGAAAATCTGTCTGTCTGTCTGTCTGTCTGTCTGTCTGTCTGTCTGTCTGTCTGTCTGTTTGTCACACCATCACGGGAGAACGGCTGAACCGAATTTGATGAAATTTTGTGGGTAGCCCAGAAATAGCCCCACTTAAAATTATATCCGTGTTTTGTGTTTCTACGACCAGTGGTTCTCGAGATATTAGTAAAAAACGAAATTTTCGTTTGTCCCATCATCACGGAAAAACGGCTGAACCGAATTTAATGAAATTTGGTGAATAGCCTTGAAATATCCCCCCATAAATTTTGTCCAAGTTTCGAGTTTCTAAGACCTGGGGTTGTCGAGATATTAATGAAAAACGGAACTTTTTCCTAGGAGTTCTACTCCCTAACTCCGTGGTTTATCCAAACGAAAAGCTTGAAAATCGTTTGAAAGTGAATTAAAATTTAATCTCTGAGTTTGATGGGAGATTTTTTGCGTTAATTAGTCACTTTCTGAAAACATGAATTGTTTGAAACATGATTTAAAGGGGAAATCTATCTCCATGGTTCATGGTTTATTTAAAACAAGCTTTTACGGAACAATGAGAAGTATAGAGAAATCAAAATCGTTATTTAATTTCGCAGTTTATGTTATAAGACATGACATATTTAACATGTTATAAGATTCTATCTTATATCATGTTACTCAGAAACGCAATTAAATTAAATCTGTCTGTTAATTTTAATAAATATTTTTTCGATTTGAAAAATAAATAAATGGATATAAAATATATTTTAGAAAAGAACGATTTGATTTTTCTTATAGCATTTTTGACTGGATAATATCAATTACGGTCTTCAGGTTTAAAAATTATTATTATTTATATATTCGGGGATTATTGATTCAAGGATTATTGATATTTTCAAGTTATTATGCAATTATTTTATTATGACAAAAATTGTTTAAACTCATATATTGTATGTTGTACGCATCTTCTACAAATACACGTGTATATCTTTTAATCTACGAGAATATAAGTAGTACAGGTACATTGACATATGTTTTGATATATATTGGCATATATTGGAATCAATTACGACCTTCTGGTATAAAGAGTACGGATATTATTGATGTTTTCAATTTATTACGTCATCTCTTTTATTTTGGCAAATATTTTTGAGACGCATATCGTAATACGGGTAATCTTCTACTAACACATTGGCATATTTTCTGATCTGCGACAATATAATTAGTACGGGGTTGCATATATTCATTCAATTCCTATTTTTTCTTCTGTAAATTTGCTTACAAAAGGGGGCAGGATGTTTTATTCTTCAGATCTGATTGTGAAGATAATTTTGCATAGTGAGAACATATATTCTTAAACTTCTCTTTAGGAGCAATAAATTTAATATTTTAACAGAATTTGCACATGATTGCGAACTTTAAGTTTCTTTAAATTATACACTCCGTACGAATAACGGGTGTGCTGTTAGTGGTTAATAAATTTTAACATTTTAGGAGGATATATCATGTTGCTCGGCCTCGCAATTAAATTAAATGTGTTTGTTAATGTTTTTATTATTTTTTTTCGATTTAAATAATAAATAAATGGATAAATGGATATAAAAGTATATCTTATGAATGGACGGTTTGATTTTTCTTTTAATTATATTAATTGCTGACAGCGTACATCAATTTCATTTATTTTGGCAAAGAGTTTTCAAGCTTATATCGCATTTAGCTACTAAACTCATATATTGTGTTTAGCCAATAAATTCATATAGCCGATTGTTGAAACAGAAAAAGAGTAGAGCGGGTATATCTTCTAATACAATTGTAGTGTTTTCATTTAGTATATTGAAACGGGATAAGAATGTTTCATTCAGATCTGCAAATTCAAAGCTACGAATTTGGAGGGATATCGCTAATTTGACAACTTTTCTTAAACTTTGCCAAATTGACGGAAATGTCGCCAAATTGATATAAACGACACACAAACAGCTGCCATAAACCTTCGGGTTGGTCGTGTGGCTTGGGTCTTCTACATATCAATGAAATTTTTTTTTGTTTTGTTAGAAGAGAGTACTGAAATGATGTTTGGTTAGCATTTATCTGTCAGACCAACCATCCTACTTAGTAATACATTTAGCGAATTTTTAAAATGTCACCAAATTGATAAAAATGTTTTCAAATCTATAAAAATATCTTGAAATTGATAAAATTGCGCTACATAAATGATATTAATTGTTTTTTGTTAGGGGATAGTATTGTGATGATATTTCGTCAATTTGTCGCAAAGTGGAACTGTCAGTTCTACAGTCCCACTTGGCGATAAATTTGGCGATTTTTTAAAATGTCGCTAATTTTACGAAACTGTCGCCAAATGTTCCATAGAAATATAACTATTTAGACGATATTTTTTCTGCCAATTTATTTGAAGCAAATGATATCATGTCGCTTAGCAACGGATTTAAATCCAATGTGTTTATGCGGCAGACGATTTTTATTAAATCCTTTCCGATTTGAATAGTGAAGATATGTATATAAAATAAATTTCATTGCCATTTCATTTTGGACTGGATAATATCAATTATACTCTTCAGGTTTAAACATTATTATTATTGATATTTTCCGGAATTATTGATTCAGGGATTATTGATATTTTTAAGTTATTACGCCATTGTTTTATTGCGGCAAAAATTGCTGACACACGCATATTGTACGTTGTACGAGTAATCTTCTAGGAATGCACAGGTATATCTTCTAACCTACGAGAATATAAGTAGTACAGGTATATAGGCATATATATTGGAATCAAGTACAGTCTTCTGGTACGATGATTAAGGGGATTAATTATATATTCAATTTATTACGTCGTCTGTTGTATTTTACCAAAAAACATTTGTTACTCATATTGCAAAACGGGTATGCTTCTACTAATAATCGGACATTATAAGTAGTACGTGTATATCTTCCCATATAATTTTAGCACTTTAATTTTGACATATATTGGAATAAATGACTGTCTTCAGATTTAAAGATTACGGGTTTATTGGTATTTTCAATTTATACATGTAATCTACTAATACAGGTTATATTTTCAAATATTCGCGTATATAATTAGTACGGGTCCCATACAATTTTAACGCTTTTATTTTGCATATATTGATTCAATTCCATATTTTTTTTATATTTGCTTACATAAGGGGTCCAAGATGTTTTATTCTTCAGATATGTCCATGAAGATAATTTTATATAGCGAGAACAGAGATTCTTAAACTTCTTTTTAGGAGCATTATATTAAATATTTTAACAGAATATTTTGATTAAACATGTCATTTAGTATACTATAAGAATTTGGGCATGATTATGAATTTCAAGTTTCTTTATATTATATACTCCGTACGAAGAACGGGTATGCTGCTAGTCTTCTATATGGGTATATCTTATAATCTACGAGAATATAAGTAGTACAGGTATATTGGCATATGTTTTGATATATATTGGAATCAATTACGACCTTCTGGTATAAAGAGTACGGAGATTATTGATATTTTCAATTTATTACGTCATCTCTTTTATTTTGGCAAATATTTTTCAGACTCATATTGTAATATGGATAATCTTACACTCACACACTGGTATATTTTCTAATCTGCGACAATATAAGTAGTACGGAGTTGCATATATTGATTCAATTCCTTTTTTTTTTTTTGCAAATTTGCTTACAAAAGGGGCCAGGATGTTTTATTCCTCAGATCTACCAGTGAAGATAATTTTGCATAGTAAGAACAGATATTCTTAGGAACTTCTCTTCAGAACTTCTCTTCAGAACTTCTCTTCAGAACTTCTCTTTAGGAGCAATAACTTCATTATTTTAACAGAATTTGCACATGATTGCGAATTATAAGTTTCTTTATATTATATACTTCGTACGAAGAACGGGTATGCTGCTAGTCATACAATAAATTTGATGGCATTATTCTTGTTGATCTAGCTCATTCCATTTATGAGAAAATATACTTTTGTATTTGGACGCCAATAATCATTTATCTGCAATAAGAATAACTTATTTCTCTGTCCATAACGTTTGGCGATATTTTGGCGACAAGTTTGGCAGAATGTCGCCAAATTGGCGATATTTTAAAATATTGCCAAATTAACCAAAATGTCTCTAAAATTGATAAAAATGGCGCTAAATCACTGAAAATTAGGACTAATTTATGAAAATTCAATCTATATAAATAAAAATGAAAATCTGTCTGTCTGTCTGTCTGTCTGTCTGTCTGTCTGTCTCTCTGTCTGTCTGTCTGTTTGTCACACCATCACGGGAGAACGGCTGAACCGAATTTGATGAAATTTTGTGGGTAGCCCAGAAATAGCCCCACTTAAAATTATATCCGTGTTTTGAGTTTCTACGACCAGTGGTTCTTGAGATATTAGTAAAAAACGAAATTTTCGTTTGTCTCATCTTCACGGAAAAACGGCTGAACCGAATTTAATGAAATTTGGTGAATAGCCTTGAAATATCCCCCATAAATTTTGTCCAAGTTTCGAGTTAATAAGACCTGGGGTTGTCGAGATATTAATGAAAAACGGAACTTTTTCCTAGGAGTTCTACTCCCTAACTCCGTGGTTTATCCAAACGAAAAGCTTGAAAATCGTTTGAAAGTGAATTAAAATTTAATCTCTGAGTTTGATGGGAGATTTTTTGCGTTAATTAGTCACTTTCTGAAAACATGAATTGTTTGAAACATGATTTAAAGGGGAAATCTATCTCCATGGTTCATGGTTTATTTAAAACACGCTTTTACTGAACAATGAGAAGTATAGAGAAATCAAAATTGTTATTTAATTTCGCAGTTTATGTTATAAGACATGACATATTTAACATGTTATAAGATTCTATCTTATATCATGTTACTCAGAAACGCAATTAAATTAAATCTGTCTGTTAATTTTAATAATTATTTTTTCGATTTGAATAATAAATAAATGGATATAAAATATATTTTAGAAAAGAACGATTTGATTTTTCTTATAGCATTTTTGACTGGATAATATCAATTACGGTCTTCAGGTTTAAAAATTATTATTATTTATATTTTCGGGGATTATTGATATTTTCAAGTTATTATGCAATTATTTTATTATGACAAAAATTGTTTAAACTCATATATTGTATGTTGTACGAATCTTCTACTAATACACGTGTATATCTTTTAATCTACGAGAATATAAGTAGTACAGGTATATTGACATATGTTTTGATATATATTGGCATATATTGGAATCAATTACGACCTTCTGGTATAAAGAGTACGGATATTATTGATGTTTTCAATTTATTGCGTCATCTCTTTTATTTTGGCAAATATTTTTGAGACGCATATTGTAATACGGGTAATCTTCTACTAACACATTGGCATATTTTCTGATCTGCGACAATATAATTAGTACGGGGTTGCATATATTCATTCAATTCCTATTTTTTCTTCTGTAAATTTGCTTACAAAAGGGGGCAGGATGTTTTATTCTTCAGATCTGATCGTGAAGATAATTTTGCATAGTGAGAACATATATTCTTAAACTTCTCTTTAGGAGCAATAAATTTAATATTTTAACAGAATTTGCACATGATTGCGAACTTTAAGTTTCTTTAAATTATACACTCCGTACGAATAACGGGTGTGCTGTTAGTGGTTAATAAATTTTAACATTTTAGGAGGATATATCATGTTGCTCGGCATCGCAATTAAATTAAATGTGTTTGTTAATGTTTTTATTATTTTTTTTCGATTTAAATAATAAATAAATGGATAAATGGATATAAAAGTATATCTTATGAATGGACGGTTTGATTTTTCTTTTAATTATATTAATTGCTGACTGCGTACATCAATTTCATTTATTTTGGCAAAGAGTTTTCAAGCTTATATCGTATTTAGCTACTAAACTCATATATTGTGTTTAGCCAATAAATTCATATAGCCGATTGTTGAAACAGAAAAAGAGTAGAGCGGGTATATCTTCTAATACAATTGTAGTGTTTTCATTTAGTATATTGAAACGGGATAAGAATGTTTCATTCAGATCTGCAAATTCAAAGCTACGAATTTGGAGGGATATCGCTAATTTGACAACTTTTCTTAAACTTTGCCAAATTGACGGAAATGTCGTCAAATTGATATAAACGACACACAAACAGCTGCCATAAACCTTCAAGTTGGTCGTGTGGCTTGGGTCTTCTACATATCAATGAATTTTTTTTTTGTTTTGTTAGAAGAGAGTACTGAAATGATGTTTGGTTAGCATTTATCTGTCAGACCAACCATCCTACTTAGTAATACATTTAGCGAATTTTTAAAATGTCACCAAATTGATAAAAATGTTTTCAAATCTATAAAAATATCTTGAAATTGATAAAATTGCGCCACATAAATGATATTAATTGTTTTTTGTTAGGGGATAGTATTGTGATGATATTTCGTCAATTTGTCGCAAAGTGGAACTGTCAGTTCTACAGTCCCACTTGGCGATAAATTTGGCGATTTTTTAAAATGTCGCTAATTTGACGAAACTGTCGCCAAATGTTCCATAGAAATATAACTATTTAGACGATATTTTTTCTACCAATTTATTTGAAGCAAATGATATCATGTCGCTTAGCAACGGATTTAAATCCAATGTGTTTATGCGGCAGACGATTTTTATTAAATCCTTTCCGATTTGAATAATGAAGATATGTATATAAAATAAATTTCATTGCCATTTCATTTTGGACTGGATAATATCAATTATACTCTTCAGGTTTAAACATTATTATTATTGATATTTTCCGGAATTATTGATTCAGGGATTATTGATATTTTTAAGTTATTACGCCATTGTTTTATTGCGGCAAAAATTGCTGACACACGCATATTGTACGTTGTACGAGTAATCTTCTAGGAATGCACGGGTATATCTTCTAACCAACGAGAATATAAGTAGTACAGGTATATTGGCATATATTTTGACATATATTGGCATATATATTGGAATCAAGTACAGTCTTCTGGTATGAAGATTAAGGGGATTAATTATATATTCAATTTATTACGTCGTCTGTTGTATTTTACCAAAAAACATTTGAGACTCATATTGCAAAACGGGTAATCTTCTACTAATAATCGGACATTATAAGTAGTACGTGTATATCTTCCCATATAATTTTAGCACTTTAATTTTGACATATATTGGAATAAATGACTGTCTTCAGATTTAAAGATTACGGGTTTATTGGTATTTTCAATTTATACATGTAATCTACTAATACAGGTTATATTTTCTAATATTCGCGTATATAATTAGTACGGGTCCCATACAATTTTAACGCTTTTATTTTGCATATATTGATTCAATTCCATATTTTTTTTATATTTGCTTACATAAGGGGTCCAAGATGTTTTATTCTTCAGATATGTCCATGAAGATAATTTTATATAGCGAGAACAGAGATTCTTAAACTTCTTTTTAGGAGCATTATATTAAATATTTTAACAAAATATTTTGATTAAACATGTCATTTAGTATACTATAAGAATTTGGGCATGATTATGAATTTCAAGTTTCTTTATATTATATACTCCGTACGAAGAACGGGTATGCTGCTAGTATCTTATAAGAATCTACTATAAAAATAACCTATTATTCCATCCGTAACTTTTAGCAACATTTTGGTAACGAATTTGTAGGAATATTCGCAACTACGTGACGTTTAAGTGTTGCCAAATTTATGAAAATGTCACTCAATTGTTAAAAATTCGCCAAACTGGTGAAACTGGTGCTAAATCAAAGAAATGACGACAAATTGATGAAAGTTTAGTATATTGGAAAGAACATAAGAATAGCCTATAAGAATAACCCATCTCTCCGTCCGTCTGTCCATAACGCTTGACCAGAAATTAGACGGGACGTCGCCAACTTGGCGACTTTAAATGTTGTAAAAGTTACGAAAATGTCGTCAAATTGCTAAAATTGTTGCCAAATGGGAAGTAATGTTTGCAAATTCTGATTTCCGTCCATATGACGAGCATACCATCTAGTATATAAGACATGCTCTCCTTTCGGTTTGTCTGTAACACTTAGTGATGTATTTGGCGAACTTGGAAAAATCTAGCGAAGTTTCACCGACTTGACGATATTTCGACTCAGATTGACGAAAATATTGTCAAATTCGCAAAAATGACACTTAATTAATGAAATTGAAGCATAATTATTTATTAAAATTATTAAAATACTTTAATATATGGACTGTATCGATGAGAATGCTATATATATTGATAATTGTTTCTTTAGAGTTGATTGAAATATAAGTGAAATGGGTACTTTGAAATAATTTTACATGTTATCATCCGGAATATAGCCAAATGTACAATTCAACTTTAAAAAATAAGTACCGTGGATCTTATATATTATTGCTTTCCTTATATACATAGTATAATGTATAAGGAAAGTATTGTGACGGGGTCGAAAATTCAAATTAGAATTTTCGACGGGAGAGTACGTTTCAAGCATCCCAGATCACGAATCGAACATTTTTGAGGTGATGTCTGTTTGTGACTGTGACAGTGAGGCTGTGGAGACGATATCTCACGAACGAATAGAGCGATTCGAATGAAATTTGGTACAAAAATTACAATTCGCGATTACTGGTAGCCTATTGTTTATAAACACAATCGAATGTTCAGAATTCCCCTAAATTTTCGAGTGAAATTTTGAAAATATCATAAAAAAGTCAAAACTTTTAATAAAGTTACGCATATAGATATGTCTTACGTAATCCTTAGAAAACTATTGACATAAACTAAAGAATTCTCGAGATACTGCGCATTTTTTAAATAAATTTATCAAAAAATCCCATAAATTAAGAAAAAATATTAACTGTTGAGAAATATGTTCACTTTTCATATGTAATATTCTGCGATAAATTTGGTGCCATCACTCCAGTGGATCTAGCTCGTTCCATTCATGAGAAAAAATATTTTGTGTAATATTTTGTATTTGAACGCCAATAGTCATTTGTCTGCTATAAGAATAACTTATTTCTCCGTCCATAACTCTTGGCGAGATTTTGGCGACGAATTTGGCGGAATGGCACAAACTTGGCGACCAAATTAACGAAAATCTCGCCAAATGGATAAAAATCACGACTAATTGACGAAAATTCAGTATCTTGGAAAGAATATAAGCATGTACTATAAGAATAACCTATTTTTTTTACTGTAAAAGCAGTAAATTCATTGCATTATATAAGGACAATCATGTGCTGCCCACATCAGATTTTTTTTGTTTGGAAACGATTTATTTTCTGGGTCACGGGTTGCAGATATTTATTTGCAAACGTCTGCTTATCTTTATTAGCGTAGTCGTTGTCTTTATGTTAGAAAGAAGGTTTTCTTGCTTCTGAAACTACACTATGAAGCATTTGCAAGCATGTTTCTGAAAGTTTCTGGGGAATCAGCTGTCCAAAATGGGGAGTAAGATTCCTGAGAGTTATGGATAATGTATACCTATAAATACAAATATAACGCTTCGACAGAGGATAACTAGCTGAATATTTCAACAAGAAAGAGCAATCATGCATAAAGCATTGATTATAAAACACTTTCCAACTTCAATGGAATTTTATATAAACATCTCTATAAAATTCGATACGTTCCTCGGTAATATTTTTAAAATTATCACAATAATACATTCATTTATTATATTTGAAAACTTAAACCTTTATCGAAAAAAATGAACTTCATTCAAATGACGGCATTGAAATATAAACTGCCTAGTTTAAACATCTCTAAAATGCGATACATTCCTGGGTAATATTTTTAAAATTATCATACTATAATAATTTATTATATTTGAAAACTTCATCGAAAACAAATGAACTTTATTCAAATGACGTCATCGAAATATAAATCGTCTCTATATAAAAGCAGCATTTCATTCATAAACTTTTTCCATTCCTTCATTCATCACAATACTATAATAATGTATTTCATTTAAAAACTTAAATGCTTTTTTGTCTGCTTTTCTGTGTAAAATCAATGAATATTTCATTCATATCAGCTTTATTGCAGACTCCATGAGCTAAATAACTTTGCGTTAAAAAATGCAGCAATTCTTATATAACTTATTCTACATATTTTGGTGTTTACATTCTCCATAAGTGAAAATTAGGCTTCGTTGTAGAAATAATCAAAGTTTGATGATCATTTAAACTCAAATATATTATAATTGCGTTGTTTCAGTATGTAGATGCACAGAATTTAAGCAAAAATAAAGTGGTTTTAGGACGGATGCAACACTAAATATGAATTAAAAAGAACTTTAAAAATCACGATTTTGACACAAGATAGATGATATATTTTATTTTGAAGTGGGTCACGTGATCTCTTCATATAATGGTCCCGTGGTCTCTTCATATAAAGGGTGTAATTATTATTTTAATTTTTATTTAAAAAACTACTGAATATAGTTTGCTGAAATGTTTTTTAGATATTTTATGGGATAATTTGAATATTTCCTAAAATTTCCGAAGCAATTTGTGAATTTTAAATTCGCTTAAAAAATGTTTAAAGAATTAGGTGACATAGGGTTCTATGTATTTCATTTTTTCTACACGGGTTTAGTCCAAAATTAATTGCGTGATATTGTTCATTTATATTCCCATAGGCCCCACAGACCGTCTGAACAACATACTTTTTGATAAATTCATTTTTACGGCAGTTAGCGTGCTAACGGACAGACAGACAGACAGAGAGTATGAACAAAGTCATAAACACTTTGCAACTATGTTGCAAATTGTTAATAAAAGTGAAACTGGAATTTTCATGAACTCACGTAATTGTGGCTTTTCTTATCAGTTTGCCGAAATTATCAGCAAAGTAGCTGAAAAGATGAACAAAAATTGCTGAATGTTTTACAGTGCAGTTTATATCGTTACTGTAATGTTTGAGATTATGATTTAACGAAGATTTTCTTTTTAAGTTCTTATTAAATATTCTTAAATATTATACAACTAGCATTTAGGCTGGTAAATAGCAGGGAAATAACTTTTTAAAAATTTAAATTCCAATTTTTTTTAATGTTTCATTTTGTTTAACTCGTGCGTTCAGTTTCCGGCTTTTATGTCAAAGGAGAGGGGGCTTTCAGGGGGTCTTGAAAGGCTTTATGAGATCATTTTCTCTATGTATATCTTAAGGAGGTACATATATAATGTAGGATAACTGCGATCTCCTGAGATTGAGAATTGAAGACTGAGAACTGATATTGATAATTGAAAAACCGACTCTGTTAGGTTCTGCCCCATTACTATATTATAAGTCTGCAAGGATTCATACTTTTAAGTCCCCAAGGGGTTTGTGGAGAGTCTGAAAAGACATAAATCCATTATACAATTATTATGTAGATTATTATGGTTTTAAATATTGAAATTCTTTGAACGGCAATTGGAATTTTTCTGTTTAAATCTGACATAAGAGCAAATTTATTTTTATGAAATGTGGAACACATTTTTCATTAAATTCGAAGACATTAATCATTTTACATTAATCTTTAATCAAGTTACTGGTAACATTAATCATTTTACATTTCTTTCAACATTTCAGACAATTTAACAAAAGTGCACTTAAACAATGATGTATATATTTCTATGTCTATATATTATCAAAACGCTTTACAGAATACTCCAAAACTTAGCTGTTATGGAAAGGCAAATGAGAGCAAAAATATTGGACAAAACTGATTTCATCATTGGGCGAAAAAAGACGTGATCAATGTCGATTCTGAGAAAAATAATTAATCCCTGAAAGTTTAATGATTTCATAGGTAAAAACATCAAAATAATATCAAATTATCTTACATAGAAATCGTACGATAATCTGCTACAGTAATAATTTGCTTCTTTACGTTCTCTACAATACGGGGTATATGTAAAAGGAAATTTTTGTTATGAGCTTAAAAGTGCGAAGCTGGAATTTTGATGGATGTATACATTTTAAATATCCCTGAATGTAAGTTAACCATATTTGAATGATATGAGTGTATGAGTCTGTCTGTTTGAGTCTTTGACTGCGATATCTCTAAAAAAATCTGATATGGGCAGCACATGACTTTCCTTATATAATGCAATGAATTTACTACTTTTACTGTAAAAAAAATAGATTTTTAATATAGTAGATAATTATATTCTTTCCAAGATATTAAATTTTCGTCAATTCGTCGTCATTTTCATTGATTTAACGTCACTTTTATCAATTTGGCGAGATTTTCGTTAATTTAGCAACATTGAAGAAAGTCGCCAAGTTGGCGACATCCCACCAAATTCGTATCCAAAATCTCGCCAAGCGTTATGGACGGAGAAATAAATTATTCTTACAGCAGCTAAATGACTATTGGCGTTCAAATACAAAAGTATTACTCAAAGTATCTTTTTTCATGAATGAAATGAGCTAAAACCACGAGAATGATGTCACAAATTTATCGCAAGGTATTACATGTGAAAAGTGAACATGTTTCTCAATAGGAAAATTTTTTTTTGAAAAATGTGCAATATCTCGAGAACGATTCATGTTAGCGTTCTAAAATTTATGTCAATCATTTTCTAATGAAAAATTACATATGAAATGTCTATTTGCGTAACTTTATTACAGGTTTTGATTTTTTGACGATTTTTTCAAAACTTCACTCGAAAATTTAGGAGATTCTGAACATTCGATTGCGTATAAAAACAATACGCTCCCAGTGTTTACGGATTGTAATTTTTGTACCAAATTTCATTCGAATCGGTCCATTCGTTCGTCAGTTATCGTCTCCACAGGCTCATTGACACACACCCACATACTTTCACACACACACACACACACACACACACACACATACTTTCACACACACACACATACTTTCACACACACACACATACTTTCACACACACACACACATACTTTCACACACACACACATCACTTAAAAAATGTTCGATTCGTGATCAGGGATGCTTGAAACATGCTCTCCCGTCTAAAACTCGGATTCGAATTTTCGACCCCGTCACAATACTTTCCTTATACATTATTGTGTATAAGGAAAGTAACAAAGTGAGAAAATCGAATGAAATTTGGCACGATTATTTAAATCGATGAACGTCAGAGGTCAATTGAGTTTCGGTGAACGGGCCCCTGAAAGGCCTTCAGTTTCTTTTAAATTGAAAATGGCTATAAAAATGCAACTATGTTTAAAATGTTAGATTTTTTTTATTTGAGAATTATTGTTTAAAAGTGACTGCATTATTTACAGGACTCTGGGATACAGTTTTCTCGAGATGCAAGATTTCCGTATAAAATGGAAATAATTACAAACATTGAATATACTCACTATTATCAAATGAGTAAATTTTTTGTAAGTGCTTTTAACCAAACATAAATGGGCAACATTTTGTCGGAGTTATCAAGGGCCGTTCTTGTGATATAGGGAATTTGTCTTTTTCGCGCCTGTATCGCAATACGAGTCGGACAAATTGATCAATCGAACGATATTTGGTATGATTATTTCAATTTCCGCGCAAAATATTTGTTTTTTAAGTATGTGTTTCCTAAGCGTTTTCCAAGACGCTGATTATGAAAAAAAAAATACGGTGTACAAGATGTTCCCCCCTCCCCCAAGTAATTGTTAATCTTAGTACTTTGTCATGGGGCTCGACAGCCCAGTGATTAGCGCTCGGGAATTGCACTCGGGCGGCATGGGTTCGATTCCAGCCACTGCCACAACTGACGCCGTGTTTACGTGGAGTACTATCACGTTAAACACGTGGGTCCGTAAGTCTTTCCGAGAGGTTGGTGGTAGGGGAAGGAGGGTACGGTCCCTGTGGATGTCTCCCTACGGTCTAAATTGGGTGGCACTTCCTGGCTGTTCAAACAGTTACCTCGAAGTGGTCGCAGAAGTAGTTTATCATGTGAAAAAAAAAAAACTTTTTTTGGAGGAAGAGGACGAGGGAGCATAGATGTTCTGATTTGATATAAATAGATAATAGTTTTGAAAATAAATTTTTACAACAATTTTTCATTTTTTATGATAGGTTGCATTATCAGTCTCATGAGAAGATTAATTTTTTTTAAAGAACCACGTAATTTTGTTTAAAATAAAGTGATTACTAAGAAGAAATTGTATTAAAATAGTAACCGCTAGCTACGACACCGCAGCTAGTATGTATCATGTGAATCATAGAATTTAATTTATAGACCAACTGTCACCAGGACCATATCGATCAAGAAGTGTGTGATACGTGATATTTTATAACATGTTTTTTTAAGATATAAATTTTTCCTTGGAGACAGTTCTTTATTTTTCAATCGTGTACGAAAATATCTTCGATGGATTTAATTTCCATTTTAGATTTTTACATCATTATTAACAATTTTATTAATGATTGAATAATCTTAAATAATAAAAGGCAATGCCTGTGTGTCTGTTTGTTTGTCTTATACACTATACGTTTCGCGACCGCGCGTTGGAGAGCTACGAAATTTGGCAATCGGAGATCTGGGGGGGTTGGAGAAGGTGACACGGGAAAACCGATTTTTTAAATTTTAATTATTTTTTTGTTAATTAATGTTTTATGCGATTTCAATCGTTTTTTGCCCTTTTTTCTCCACGATCCAGACGTCGTAGAAAAAAACAAATCACACCACCGGAAAGAGCAGACAATTGCGAGTAAAAATATATCAACTTCAAATCTCAATTTCGATTTCTAATATTTTTTAAAGATTTTAAAACAAAAGTCACTTTTGGCTCAAAAAAACGATTTTTGGTTTTTAAATTCTCGCATAGTAAAAAGTACTCATAATTTCGACTAATAATTTACATTTTTAGAAAGCTCAAATATCTGGCTTTCTTACAAGCTCAATCTGGTCAAAAAATATTTAAAATTGGCCGCTAGATCGGAATTTTAAAGAAGCCATGATTTTAAAATTCATCGGCGGGCGAAAGAAGTTCCCATTTCCCATTGCCCGTTTCCCCCCAGCACGCGTTTCAATGGCGCCGGTTAGTGTCTAGGTGGAGGTGACGTCACGGTTCTGAATATGCATAGCGATGGGTGGGACAATAAAAAACTGAATTAGTGTTTGCTTTCCATTTCCCGCGCTTCTGGTTTTAAATGAATTAAGTGCTTAGCATATGTATTGTAGAAATTATTATATTTATATTTTAAATGATGGAACGATATGGATTTTTTAAATGGATATTTGTAATGGGTATTCTAATTTGTGGATATTCTAAATGGATATTTTAATTTTATAGATATTTTAAATGACGGAACAATGGAATGAGGATAATGGAATTAAGAGTTTAGCATATGGTCATTTTAAATTGTAAATTACCGCGCGGGAAGTTAGCGGTAGACCCGGGTTCGAATCCCGCCACTGCCTAAACTGCCGCCGCGTTCAGGCGGAGTGTGATCACGTTAAACATGTGGGTCCGTAAGTCCTTCCGAGAGGTTGGTGGTAGGGGAAGGAGGGTACGGTCGCTGTGGATGCCTCCCCCACTGGGTTCCGGTCTAAATTGGGTGAATAAAAAGAAAGTTAAGGAGATTGTCGCGGAGAACGCAGTAGCCCAGTGGTTAGCGAGCAGGAATTGCACTTTGTAGGCCCGGGTTCGATTCCCGCCACTACCAAAAGTGCTGCCGTGTTCACGTGGAGTACGATCACGTTAAACATGTGGGTCCGTTAATACTTCCGAGAGGTTGGTGCTAGGGGAAGGCGGGTACGGTCCCAGTGGATGCCTCCCCCCACTGGGTTCCGGTCTAAATTGGGTGAATAAAAAGAAAGTTATGGAGATTGTCGCGGAGGACGCAGTAGCCCAGTGGTTAGCGCGCGGGAATTGTATACAATATATATGTGTACACTGTAGGCCCGGGTTCGATTCCCGCCACAGCCAAAACTGCCGCCATGTTCACGCAGAGTACGATGACGCTGCATATATAAAAAACGCTGCAAACATGTGGGTCCGTAAGTCCTTCCGAGAGGTTGGTGATAGGGGGAGGAGGGCACGGTCCCTGTGGATGCCTCCTCCACTGGGTTCCGGTCTAAATTGGGTGGTACTTCCTGGCCGTTCAAATAGTTACCTTACACGTTTCTGGTAGGTCGCGCCAGCGAGTTTGCCGCGGTCAAAATTTTCAAGGGTAGCGAACAGGCTGGTCGCCAAAGGCGGCTAGTATGTAATATTAAACTTATATAAATTGAAAATTTGCCTGTGTGTTTGATTATTTGTTTGTCTCATTATCAAGGAAGAGCGGATGCACCGAATTTCATGAGATTTTGTGGGTAGCCTTGGAAATTCGAGGAAATTCTATGGCTAGGGGTTTCAAAGATATTAACAAAATACGAACCTTCCATAGAAATAGAATTATACAGACGTTATTTTTTCCGGAAATTTATTTGAAAAATGTAAATTGGATGTGGGCTGCACATGACTTTCCTTATAGATTCAAATTCATTTTATTTTCCATTCTTTCTCGTTTCATTAAATGAAGTTTAATTGCGCAAAATAAAATGCGTAATTATTTGCTATTACATTAAATTTGTAGTTTCACTTAACTTTTCATTTTCATTTGGCAAATGGCCGTTGAGAAAATGAGAAAAAATTGAAATACGAGTATGTAGAGAACGATTAGTTTTAGAGTAATGGGGTTGATCCTAGTTCTGTTGTCATCAAACATTAAGTATGAAACAAATATTTTATTGATACATTTGAGCCTATGTTGTCTTTTATTTTAGATTTTGTCCATTTTTGCTGGCAATTTTACAAAAAACTGGCATATTATTTTTTTAACCATATAAAAATCTAATCAGTACCAGGATAATCCGCAAGTAACTAACCTACCAAATGTTATGAAATTTAGTTTATTAGTTTTTTAATTAGAGTGGATACGTACATTGCACAAAATCACACTCAGAGGTCGTATTGAACTATATTTTTCGTCTTCGAGATTGCTCGATGCGTGTTGATCCGTCAAAAACTCGAGTTGTGATTTTCGCCACGAATCCAATACTTTCCCTATATAGTTCCACATTGTTTTTGTTGTTACTGATGACCTCCTGTTTTGGCGGAGCAGATTCAGGATTTGAACATAATCTGTCCAATAATAATTGGTTTGAATCTGGCAAAAGTTTAATCTTTCTTTAGGATATTGTAAGAACATAGAAAAGGAGAGAGGAGCTGAGACATAAAAGATATATAATGTAATATCCATATTTTTTACGAAGTGCTTTAAATTGACAATTCTCTATTTTGGGTACATAAATAAATAGAAGCTGTAAATTGTGGGTACTGAAGTATTTAGATCAATAATTAAAACCGTATTCAACGGTGTTCGGGGAGCTGGTGAAAAGTGTTCAAGACAAAAATTTACTGAAAGGGAACTCTGATTCCAAAATTGATGGGAAATACTGTTTTGGAACGTAAAAAATAAAATTTAAATCCAGGTGATAGGATGGTTAAAAATTAAGATACTTAAGCTAGTCGTTTATTTTTAATTTTTTTATAAAACATAATTCAAATTACAAATAAGCAAATTAATCACGCAACATTTTCAGCGGGCCTTGTCTCTAAATATTTAAAAAAATAATTCTTTAAAGTACTTGCAAACATGATCGGAGAGATTTTTCTATCCTTTTCACCTATAAAATGACAGTTCAAAACGACAGAATGATTAAAAATTGAGATATAAGATAATTTATTTATAAAACATAATTTAAATTAAAAATAGGAAAACTTATTTGCCACAATTTTTTCGCTTATTAAATTATTTTTCCAGATGAGACAAATAGATTTTTAACTGGTATGTTAATAGATTTCATATCATTTTTTTAGTTGCCAGTTGTTGATGGAGTGAATAAAGATTTCATGGATTGCAATACTGGAATTACCAGCTATCATTTTATGTAGTTGCAAAATACGTGGCATATGTATACGTTCGCCTATAATTCGAATTAAATTTAAAATGTATACTGAAATTTATACATTTTGTGGAATTTAATTTATCTTTAAAAATACAGGCTTAGACCGATTTAATGAAACGGAAGGAGCCGTCAATTTTATCCCTTATTTAGAAAGAAATGGGGCCAAGCATTTAAAGTGGATCGCCGCTTTCCATATATTTCGCAAAATTACTGATTTCGTATAAAAGAGGTTTGTTACGTAGGGATTTGTTAAATATGCCCAACCAAAATTTTAAAATTATGTAATTTAGTCCATTGACTGAAAAAGGTTGCTCATTCTTGATTTAGATGAAATAATGAGGGAATCAATAATTTTAGCGTCATGCCTGATTTAGATGAAATAATTCTTATTTTAATGACTTCTTTCAAAATATGTTTCTTATTCATTAGAACAAAATTTTCGTACGAATTACATCAGCCATGCCTGATTTAGCTGAAAGAGTCAATTATTTTAATGACTTCATTCTGTGGTGAGGTGGATTTTACACATACATACAATAAAACTTAAATACCTAAATACATTAAAGATACTCACCAAATAGTTCCACCAGGCTCAACCGCGTTAACGTATAGTGGGGTCCGATTGGACCAAAGTACATTGCGTTTTGTTAAGATAATTAATCACTCCCTTTTTGTGGCCAACTAACACTTTATTTATAGAACACATGAAATCTCAATTTTAAACATTAATATACAAAAATACACAATTACAAATGAGTTCCAAATTTACCTAACTTGACCTCGGGTGCACAGTTTATTTTGCATTAATTTGCATATCTATAAAATCCAAATTTGTAATTAATTACTTTTGTTAAGAACACAATATGGTCATTCAATTTTGCAAAAATTCCCATTTATCATAACCTTGCCCTTCCACTATTGGATTACATCAGTTACTTAAACATTCATATACACATTTTAAATCAAATATCTAATTTTCATACCTTCATTACATACGAACTCCACGGAGTGCTATAGCTGACCTCTGCACTTTGGAATGGGTGGCACGCTTAATTGAAGTTTGGTTCATTTATTTGAATAGTTCATTGAAAACACTACCAGTCTAAGAATCACGGTTGCATTCATCAGGTGACGAAACTTTTTTGCCAGGTATTATTTGGGAGACGGGCACACTGTCCACTTTCCTTCTCCTCCTCTTAATTTTAGCTTAAGTCCCAGCGGCTCTTGAGTGAGCATGCGTACAGGTTTTGCCAAATATATACGTTTTCGTATAGATTCGTCTGCTGCTTAGGAGCCCCGGATTGATGCTCTGCAAATATTCCGTACACGCAGTATTTCAGTTACCACGGCTTAAATGCAGCTAAAGGAGCAAAGGTCCTACACCGCGCCGTTTGGTGGCAGAGCTGTGTTGCACTGCAACCACAAAACAATGACGAGAAGCTGCACTTTGTAGGTGGTCTGCTGCTTAGGAGCCCGTGATAGGTACCCCTACAAGACTCAGCCCACGTACTTTCGTAGTGAAGATTTGGCTGAAAATAGTCGAAACCGTTCTAAAAATAGCTGTGACTACGCCCTGTCACAGCTGCAATATAAATAGAAAGCTGTTTCTGGAAAATATATATATACTACTCTAGAGTATGTTACCCCTGGTTAGGCAACATGCGCCGGTTCAGTGAACTTGTAGAAACTGCTGTACGACAAGTGCCGTCAAGTGCCGTCTACTTCGTTGCACGGATGCGTTCCTCGCACAGGTGCTCAAAGGAACCCAGGAGAACTTTATTCATCAAACATCGGATTGCGTCTGAACTTTTTTTCAAATTTCTAAAACTTCCAGAATTTTAAAACAAGGGGAGCGACAAAAAACAGGGAGGACATCCCCCCAACTCTCATTCGCTGTTCCCAAACGCTATAAAAAAGGAGGATGTCCAAAAATGCTTCACCATTGGTTTTTGAAGCGACGCTCATTTTTTATGCGTTCCACTAAAATACAAGAACCAGAGGGCATTCTCGACAACCGGGTGGTCCCAAGGAGGTACCCCGACGCGAGCCACACCTGACAGGGCTTTAAATTTTCAAAAATTTGTAGCTCAACTTTGACATTTTGCTGCAATTAAATCTCTGAATATTTACAATCCATGTCAGTGCGCACACAACCCAACGGCGCCAAAAAATCCCAATTCCGTCTGTGCAAAGGCCTAGCTATAAACATAAATCACAAACATAGTATACATTTTAAATTACAATACACATTCCCGTTTTTCCCAGGGTTACGTATCAAGATATGTGATTACAGTATCACATATTTACACCCCCCTGAACAGAAAAGAAGTCAAGCTAGGTTTACAAAATATCATACAGTACACTTTACATCATCATTATTTGTTCACAGATTTTCCCTCACTTTTTCTCACAGTTCACAATTTTTTTTGTTTACAGTTCGAATCATATACATTTACCAACAACAAGTACTATCTGATCTACATTTGTATAATTTCACAATTTTATACTCTACACATTTTAATTTACAACGCAATACGACCACAACAAAACAACTGCCAGTCCAGGCGTTCCTCTGTTTACGAGTAAACATTTGCTCGTTGCCAGGCAACCCCCCAAAACCCTTCTCCGAATTTCTCTCGAAGACCGGAAGTCCGAACTCGCGCCTTGCGTAGCTCGATTCAGAGCAGAAGCGCGGCTGGCTGTCCGCATCGCCATTCACATCGTATTTTTCCATTTTGCCAAGCACCAAAGAGCAGGTAAGTATTTTAGCATGTTTTTTGCATGTTCTTTAGCAATGTTATCTCTGTGTTTTACACACACGTGAGTTATTTGATGTGGAAATGAATTTTGGCTGTCTAATTTTACAAGTCAGTTCATTGTCTTTGTCATCTGACCATCGTGCTACATTGGCGGGAAATCCAAATCGTCACATACACTGTGTTAACATCAGCCATGATCTCTCTCCGTCTGTTCTTAGTACTTATTTTTAATCTAAATTTACGTCTATTTTCCATGTGATTTGAATTTTTATTTTATGTTTTATTTTGGCGCATTTTTGCATGTATTCACGAGCTACCCAAATTTTTGAATAAAGTTTATAGATTTACCTAGGACACCTTTTTAATTAATGTTTCCGCATTTTATAATATACGACCCGCGTATAAAATACCTGCTATTTGTTCGCTACATGAATCATGCTTCTAACGCAGCTATATGTTATTTATTTATTTATTTTTATTCTTAATTTATCTTTTATTGTCATTCACTTATATTTATATTAAAATCTGTATATTGTTATTCCTCTGTGATTCTTTAATCTTGTACATAATAATTTTTTTTTACTATGAGTTCTTAACTATGTATTAATGCATTTCCCTCCATGCCTATCTGTGAAAATACCCGTATGTAACGCTTCTCCCGCGTTGAAGAGAATGACCTTGAATCTTTGGCTTGAATACTCTGCCTCGGAACCAGTTTTTTCTCACCGAAAGAGTCGACCTTCTTAGAAGTCTGCCAAGCACTGGCTTTTTCATACCAGCCCGCCGTCAGCTGTTTTTTTTCTTTTTGTAAGCGGAGCTGCCCTTATTATTTAAAGCATAGTTTGCAAATTTCCTTTCCATTTTTTTTTATTCTTATTTATTTATTTTGATTGTATATCTTTGAATGTAATCCTTTCACTATTTAAAACATCCGTTGTCATGATTTTAAAATATTTTGCAGCGATATCAACGATCTGAACCCCTAATTCGATGCCTGTAATCAAGTTTGTTGTCATAATTAAACAATATTTTGCAGCAATATCAACGATCTGAACACCCTAATTCAATGCCTGTCATCAAGGCCGCCCGGTTTGTATATGGTGGAGTATTTATTTTGCTGTTATTGTGCTGTATATATATATATATATATATATATATATATATATATATATATATATATATATATATATATATATATGTCTTTTACTTTATTTACTTATTTACTTATTTTGATTACTGATTCTTTTTATTTTTTGTTATTTAAATTTACTTGCAAGTTAGTCCCCCCCCTTTTTTTTGAAGCTGCAACTGGCCGACTGCCATTCACTACTCTTATGTATATCATTATGTCTGTGTATATCTGTTTTGGCTATATATTATCAGATTCATATAAATTTTTCAGCAATACCTTCAGCCATATGGACACAACTGTAACCTGACGCTTTTTGACAGATGGGAGCTGTAACCTGACAATTTTGAGAGATGGAAGTACACATACTGGTCGTATCTTTTTATTATTCCTCATTTTGTTATTGTTATCCTTCTCATTATGATTTATTTATTTATTATTTTATTTATTGTTAATTCTACCCTGTATTGGAAAATTATATTTATTATTATTTTTATGTATTTGAAAAATTTTCTTTATTTGTTGTCTGACTTGCCCCCCCCCTTTTTGACTGTACTCATCTTATTTTTCTACACTGCCCTACGAATTCGTAGGTCCGAATCTCCCTGCTCTTATCCCACTTACAGAGTACATGACAATGTCCATTTTTATAACGCAGACTAATTTTTATTTTGTTTGGAAGGGAAAAAAAACTTTATTTACTATTTTCTTTCACTTCAAAATTTTCCGAGTCTCCGTTTTTATTTTGTTCTCAAACATTTTAATTTCTTGAAATTATCATTGTATTACATATTATTTATACTTCAGATATCTACTATTTTTACCTCCACTGAATTATTTACTTTACTTATATTTTCTAAGATTAAATTATTTATCATTTTTTTTTTTATCGTTCGTTCAATTTATTTAATATTTTTTTGCATAAAATGGGACGGGAATCTAGCGCTTTTTAATTTTGCTGTACTGCTATTGATATTTATTTATTCGCTACTGATAAACCGTTGATAACTTTCATATTGTTCCGTTTTTTTTTTGTTTGTTGCATAATATTAATATTTTAAATATTTCTATCCGCTGTACTTGTCTTCCTCCAGACAATTTTGAAGATTTATTTTATTTGCGATTTTGTTGACTACCGTGCATTTGGAGAACTATTTACCTATCCTCACATTAAGTCTTCACTACTACACCTTTTCCTCAACACTACAGTTTACACAATATACAATACACAATATACACTACACAATACATACAATAATAACCATATACTTTTGCTTCACCTATGTTTTGCACATATTGTGGCACTATGCTATTTGTAACACACTTGTGCTGTCTATTTACTTATTATCACTTAATTTTAAAGGTGCTCAATCTACATAAATTTTCTATTATTATAATTATATTCATTTTCTTTACATTAACCAAAAATATCTATTTGTAGACTACCTTCCAATTAAATTTTGCATTTACTGTAGACTACCAAAATTATTTCAAAATGCTTTCCAATTTAATTTCAAAATTATTGTAGGATACTAAAATATTTGATAATACCATCTAAATTAATTCTAAAATCATTATAGACTGCTACAAATGTTGTAAAATACCTTCCAATTAATTTTAACTTTATTGTATAATATTACAAATACTGTAAAACTTTTCCAACTTTTATTTTTAAATTCACTGGCTCTACACCTTGTGCTGCATTTATTTGCATACACTTACTATTTATTTCTGCTCTATAATATTTTAATTTTTTTATTTACTTTAGCAGACTAATTTAATTTTTTACTTTTTATATTATTTTATTTCACTTAACTAATCACTGAACTTGCTAGTCCAATTTCTATACATAATAAATCACTTTCAATTAATCCTAATTTTTTGTTGATCTAAATTTTGTAATTTTAAAATATTACAAAGAGTTATAGCATTACGCTTTTCACAACATGATTTAAAATTTGCACACACATAATATACTTTTTATACACAATATTTCCAAAGATGAAAACACTCTTTACCACAGTTATTCATATACTTTGCACATCCTATCTCTGTATATATTTTTATACAGCATTTATTTTACTTAACTCTATTTTTTTTTATTACTTGCGTTGATAATTTATTTAAGTACACCCCGTCTATCATTTACACACTAACAGTATATCTTTAAACACTCAACTTCTGTATCTTCAGTATTTGGCCCGCAATTTTGGCTAAGCCTCCCACACAACAATTTATCTATAGCAAAAAGCTCGTGGTTCGTTTCCGAACGACACGGCACCAAGTACGCGTTGCGGTGGTCTATGTGGTGAGGTGGATTTTACACATACATACAATAAAACTTAAATACCTAAATACATTAAAGATACTCACCAAATAGTTCCACCAGGCTCAACAGCGTTAACGTATAGTGGGGTCCGATTGGACCAAAGTACATTGCGTTTTGTTAAGATAATTAATCACTCCCTTTTTGTGGCCAACTAACACTTTATTTATAGAACACATGAAATCTCAATTTTAAACATTAATATACAAAAATTCACAATTACAAATGAGTTCCAAATTTACCTAACTTGACCTCGGGTGCACAGTTTATTTTGCATTAATTTGCATATCTATAAAATCCAAATTTGTAATTAATTACTTTTGTTAAGAACACAATATGGACATTCAATTTTGCAAAAACTCCCATTTAACATAACCTTGCCCTTCCACTATTGGATTACATCAGTTACTTAAACATTCATATACACATTTTAAATCAAATATCTAATTTTCATACCTTCATTACATACGAACTCCACTGAGTGCTATAGCTGACCTCTGCACTTTGGAATGGGTGGCACGCTTAATTGAAGTTTGGTTCATTTATTTGAATAGTTCATTGAAAACACTACCAGTCTAAGAATCACGGTTGCGTTCATCAGGTGACGAAACTTTTTTGCCAGGTATTATTTGGGAGACGGGCACACTGTCCACTTTCCTTCTCCTCCTCTTAATTTTAGCTTAAGTCCCAGCGGCTCTTGAGTGAGCATGCGTACAGGTTTTGCCAAATATATACGTTTTCGTATAGATTCGTCTGCTGCTTAGGAGCCCCGGATTGATGCTCTGCAAATATTCCGTACACGCAGTATTTCAGTTACCACGGCTTAAATGCAGCTAAAGGAGCAAAGGTCCTACACCGCGCCGTTTGGTGGCAGAGCTGTGTTGCACTGCAACCACAAAACAATGACGAGAAGCTGCACTTTGTAGGTGGTCTGCTGCTTAGGAGCCCGTGATAGGTACCCCTACAAGACTCAGCCCACGTACTTTCGTAGTGAAGATTTGGCTGAAAATAGTCGAAACCGTTCTAAAAATAGCTGTGACTACGCCCTGTCACAGCTGCAATATAAATAGAAAGCTGTTTCTGGAAAATATATATATACTACTCTAGAGTATGTTACCCCTGGTTAGGCAACATGCGCCGGTTCAGTGAACTTGTAGAAACTGCTGTACGACAAGTGCCGTCAAGTGCCGCCTACTTCGTTGCACGGATGCGTTCCTCGCACAGGTGCTCAAAGGAACCCAGGAGAACTTTATTCATCAAACATCGGATTTCGTCTGAACTTTTTTTCAAATTTCTAAAACTTCCAGAATTTTAAAACAAGGGGAGCGACAAAAAACAGGGAGGACATCCCCCCAACTCTCATTCGCTGTTCCCAAACGCTATAAAAAAGGAGGATGTCCAAAAATGCTTCACCATTGGTTTTTGAAGCGACGCTCATTTTTATGCGTTCCACTAAAATACAAGAACCAGAGGGCATTCTCGACAACCGGGTGGTCCCAAGGAGGTACCCCGACGCGAGCCACACCTGACAGGGCTTTAAATTTTCAAAAATTTGTAGCTCAACTTTGACATTTTGCTGCAATTAAATCTCTGAATATTTACAATCCATGTCAGTGCGCACACAACCCAACGGCGCCAAAAAATCCCAATTCCGTCTGTGCAAAGGCCTAGCTATAAACATAAATCACAAACATAGTATACATTTTAAATTACAATACACATTCTCGTTTTTCCCAGGGTTACGTATCAAGATATGTGATTACAGTATCACATATTTACACCCCCCTGAACAGAAAAGAAGTCAAGCTAGGTTTACAAAATATCATACAGTACACTTTACATCATCATTATTTGTTCACAGATTTTCCCTCACTTTTTCTCACAGTTCACAATTTTTTTTGTTTACAGTTCGAATCATATACATTTACCAACAACAAGTACTATCTGATCTACATTTGTATAATTTCACAATTTTATACTCTACACATTTTAATTTACAACGCAATACGACCACAACAAAACAACTGCCAGTCCAGGCGTTCCTCTGTTTACGAGTAAACATTTGCTCGTTGCCAGGCAACCCCCCAAAACCCTTCTCCGAATTTCTCTCGAAGACCGGAAGTCCGAACTCGCGCCTTGCGTAGCTCGATTCAGAGCAGAAGCGCGGCTGGCTGTCCGCATCGCCATTCACATCGCATTTTTCCATTTTGCCAAGCACCAAAGAGCAGGTAAGTATTTTAGCATGTTTTTTGCATGTTCTTTAGCAATGTTATCTCTGTGTTTTACACACACGTGAGTTATTTGATGTGGAAATGAATTTTGGCTGTCTAATTTTACAAGTCAGTTCATTGTCTTTGTCATCTGACCATCGTGCTACATTGGCGGGAAATCCAAATCGTCACATACACTGTGTTAACATCAGCCATGATCTCTCTCCGTCTGTTCTTAGTACTTATTTTTAATCTAAATTTACGTCTATTTTCCATGTGATTTGAATTTTTATTTTATGTTTTATTTTGGCGCATTTTTGCATGTATTCACGAGCTACCCAAATTTTGAATAAAGTTTATAGATTTACCTAGGACACCTTTTTAATTAATGTTTCCGCATTTTATAATATACGACCCGCGTATAAAATACCTGCTATTTGTTCGCTACATGAATCATGCTTCTAACGCAGCTATATGTTATTTATTTATTTATTTTTATTCTTAATTTATCTTTTATTGTCATTCACTTATATTTATATTAAAATCTGTATATTGTTATTCCTCTGTGATTCTTTAATCTTGTACATAATAATTTTTTTTTACTATGAGTTCTTAACTATGTATTAATGCATTTCCCTCCATGCCTATCTGTGAAAATACCCGTATGTAACGCTTCTCCCGCGTTGAAGAGAATGACCTTGAATCTTTGGCTTGAATACTCTGCCTCGGAACCAGTTTTTTCTCACCGAAAGAGTCGACCTTCTTAGAAGTCTGCCAAGCACTGGCTTTTTCATACCAGCCCGCCGTCAGCTGTTTTTTTTTTCTTTTTGTAAGCGGAGCTGCCCTTATTATTTAAAGCATAGTTTGCAAATTTCCTTTCCATTTTTTTTTATTCTTATTTCTTTATTTTGATTGTATACCTTTGAATGTAATCCTTTCACTATTTAAAACATCCGTTGTCATGATTTTAAAATATTTTGCAGCGATATCAACGATCTGAACCCCTAATTCGATGCCTGTAATCAAGTTTGTTGTCATAATTAAACAATATTTTGCAGCAATATCAACGATCTGAACACCCTAATTCAATGCCTGTCATCAAGGCCGCCCGGTTTGTATATGGTGGAGTATTTATTTTGCTGTTATTGTGCTGTATATATATATATATATATATATATATATATATATATATATATATATGTCTTTTACTTTATTTACTTATTTACTTATTTTGATTACTGATTCTTTTTATTTTTTGTTATTTAAATTTACTTGCAAGTTAGTCCCCCCCCCCCTTTTTTTTGAAGCTGCAACTGGCCGACTGCCATTCACTACTCTTATGTATATCATTATGTCTGTGTATATCTGTTTTGGCTATATATTATCAGATTCATATAAATTTTTCAGCGATACCTTCAGCCATATGGACACAACTGTAACCTGACGCTTTTTGACAGATGGGAGCTGTAACCTGACAATTTTGAGAGATGGAAGTACACATACTGGTCGTATCTTTTTATTATTCCTCATTTTGTTATTGTTATCCTTCTCATTATGATTTATTTATTTATTATTTTATTTATTGTTAATTCTACCCTGTATTGGAAAATTATATTTATTATTATTTTTATGTATTTGAAAAATTTTCTTTATTTGTTGCCTGACTTGCCCCCCCCCCCCTTTTTGACTGTACTCATCTTATTTTTCTACACTGCCCTACGAATTCGTAGGTCCGAATCTCCCTGCTCTTATCCCACTTACAGAGTACATGACAATGTCCATTTTTATAACGTAGACTAATTTTTATTTTGTTTGGAAGGGAAAAAAAACTTTATTTACTATTTTCTTTCACTTCAAAATTTTCCGAGTCTCCGTTTTTATTTTGTTCTCAAACATTTTAATTTCTTGAAATTATCATTGTATTACATATTATTTATACTTCAGATATCTACTATTTTTACCTCCACTGAATTATTTACTTTACTTATATTTTCTAAGATTAAATTATTTATCATTTTTTTTTTTATCGTTCGTTCAATTTATTTAATATTTTTTTGCATAAAATGGGACGGGAATCTAGCGCTTTTTAATTTTGCTGTACTGCTATTGATATTTATTTATTCGCTACTGATAAACCGTTGATAACTTTCATATTGTTCCGTTTTTTTTTTGTTTGTTGCATAATATTAATATTTTAAATATTTCTATCCGCTGTACTTGTCTTCCTCCAGACAATTTTGAAGATTTATTTTATTTGCGATTTTGTTGACTACCGTGCATTTGGAGAACTATTTACCTATCCTCACATTAAGTCTTCACTACTACACCTTTTCCTCAACACTACAGTTTACACAATATACAATACACAATATACACTACACAATACATACAATAATAACCATATACTTTTGCTTCACCTATGTTTTGCACATATTGTGGCACTATGCTATTTGTAACACACTTGTGCTGTCTATTTACTTATTATCACTTAATTTTAAAGGTGCTCAATCTACATAAATTTTCTATTATTATAATTATATTCATTTTCTTTACATTAACCAAAAATATCTATTTGTAGACTACCTTCCAATTAAATTTTGCATTTACTGTAGACTACCAAAATTATTTCAAAATGCTTTCCAATTTAATTTCAAAATTATTGTAGGATACTAAAATATTTGATAATACCATCTAAATTAATTCTAAAATCATTATAGACTGCTACAAATGTTGTAAAATACCTTCCAATTAATTTTAACTTTATTGTATAATATTACAAATACTGTAAAACTTTTCCAACTTTTATTTTTAAATTCACTGGCTCTACACCTTGTGCTGCATTTATTTGCATACACTTACTATTTATTTCTGCTCTATAATATTTTAATTTTTTTATTTACTTTAGCAGACTAATTTAATTTTTTACTTTTTATATTATTTTATTTCACTTAACTAATCACTGAACTTGCTAGTCCAATTTCTATACATAATAAATCACTTTCAATTAATCCTAATTTTTTGTTGATCTAAATTTTGTAATTTTAAAATATTACAAAGAGTTATAGCATTACGCTTTTCACAACATGATTTAAAATTTGCACACACATAATATACTTTTTATACACAATATTTCCAAAGATGAAAACACTCTTTACCACAGTTATTCATATACTTTGCACATCCTATCTCTGTATATATTTTTATACAGCATTTATTTTACTTAACTCTATTTTTTTTTATTACTTGCGTTGATAATTTATTTAAGTACACCCCGTCTATCATTTACACACTAACAGTATATCTTTAAACACTCAACTTCTGTATCTTCAGTATTTGGCCCGCAATTTTGGCTAAGCCTCCCACACAACAATTTATCTATAGCAAAAAGCTCGTGGTTCGTTTCCGAACGACACGGCACCAAGTACGCGTTGCGGTGGTCTATGTGGTGAGGTGGATTTTACACATACATACAATAAAACTTAAATACCTAAATACATTAAAGATACTCACCAAATAGTTCCACCAGGCTCAACAGCGTTAACGTATAGTGGGGTCCGATTGGACCAAAGTACATTGCGTTTTGTTAAGATAATTAATCACTCCCTTTTTGTGGCCAACTAACACTTTATTTATAGAACACATGAAATCTCAATTTTAAACATTAATATACAAAAATTCACAATTACAAATGAGTTCCAAATTTACCTAACTTGACCTCGGGTGCACAGTTTATTTTGCATTAATTTGCATATCTATAAAATCCAAATTTGTAATTAATTACTTTTGTTAAGAACACAATATGGACATTCAATTTTGCAAAAACTCCCATTTAACATAACCTTGCCCTTCCACTATTGGATTACATCAGTTACTTAAACATTCATATACACATTTTAAATCAAATATCTAATTTTCATACCTTCATTACATACGAACTCCACTGAGTGCTATAGCTGACCTCTGCACTTTGGAATGGGTGGCACGCTTAATTGAAGTTTGGTTCATTTATTTGAATAGTTCATTGAAAACACTACCAGTCTAAGAATCACGGTTGCGTTCATCAGGTGACGAAACTTTTTTGCCAGGTATTATTTGGGAGACGGGCACACTGTCCACTTTCCTTCTCCTCCTCTTAATTTTAGCTTAAGTCCCAGCGGCTCTTGAGTGAGCATGCGTACAGGTTTTGCCAAATATATACGTTTTCGTATAGATTCGTCTGCTGCTTAGGAGCCCCGGATTGATGCTCTGCAAATATTCCGTACACGCAGTATTTCAGTTACCACGGCTTAAATGCAGCTAAAGGAGCAAAGGTCCTACACCGCGCCGTTTGGTGGCAGAGCTGTGTTGCACTGCAACCACAAAACAATGACGAGAAGCTGCACTTTGTAGGTGGTCTGCTGCTTAGGAGCCCGTGATAGGTACCCCTACAAGACTCAGCCCACGTACTTTCGTAGTGAAGATTTGGCTGAAAATAGTCGAAACCGTTCTAAAAATAGCTGTGACTACGCCCTGTCACAGCTGCAATATAAATAGAAAGCTGTTTCTGGAAAATATATATATACTACTCTAGAGTATGTTACCCCTGGTTAGGCAACATGCGCCGGTTCAGTGAACTTGTAGAAACTGCTGTACGACAAGTGCCGTCAAGTGCCGCCTACTTCGTTGCACGGATGCGTTCCTCGCACAGGTGCTCAAAGGAACCCAGGAGAACTTTATTCATCAAACATCGGATTGCGTCTGAACTTTTTTTCAAATTTCTAAAACTTCCAGAATTTTAAAACAAGGGGAGCGACAAAAAACAGGGAGGACATCCCCCAACTCTCATTCGCTGTTCCCAAACGCTATAAAAAAGGAGGATGTCCAAAAATGCTTCACCATTGGTTTTTGAAGCGACGCTCATTTTTTATGCGTTCCACTAAAATACAAGAACCAGAGGGCATTCTCGACAACCGGGTGGTCCCAAGGAGGTACCCCGACGCGAGCCACACCTGACAGGGCTTTAAATTTTCAAAAATTTGTAGCTCAACTTTGACATTTTGCTGCAATTAAATCTCTGAATATTTACAATCCATGTCAGTGCGCACACAACCCAACGGCGCCAAAAAATCCCAATTCCGTCTGTGCAAAGGCCTAGCTATAAACATAAATCACAAACATAGTATACATTTTAAATTACAATACACATTCCCGTTTTTCCCAGGGTTACGTATCAAGATATGTGATTACAGTATCACATATTTAATATATTTTCTTATTCAATAGAACAAAAGTTTCGTAAGCATTAATTACATCAGCCATGCCTGATTTAGCTTAAAGAATCATTATCTTAATGACTTTTTTTAATATATTTTCTTATTCAATTGAACAAAATTTTCGTAATCATTACATCAGCCATGCTTAATTTAGCTGAAAAAGTCAATTATTTTAATGACTTTATTCAATGTATTTTCTTATTCAATAGAACAACATTTTCGTAAGCATTACATCAGCCATGCCTGATTTAGCTGAAATAATGATTATCTTAGTCACTTCATTCAATACATTTCCTTATTCAATAGAGCAAAATGTTCGCAAGCATTACATCAGCCATGCCTGATTCAGCTGAACGAGTCAATAATCTTCTTGACAACCTTCTTGACAAAATATACTTCTTATGCAATACTACAAAATTTTCGTCAGCATGCTTGGAGAAATTATTTCCTACTCGTGAGAGAACTAATTTTTCAACTGATGACTGATCTATATTTATCTCAGGTACTCCTTTAATATAGAAATTTAAAAAAGACAAACGAGTTTCCACTAAATTGTTCTCGAGATATTATTTTCTTACAACATCTCTCGAGTAAAGATCTTCAGCTAATTTGTATGTATTTAACGTCAAGTTTAGCGAATAATATGTAACGACTGTCAACAACAGTAGAAATATATTTCTCTCAAAGTGTGCTTAGCATACGGTGGAACACATTTATTTGATAGTTTCATAGTCCTAAAGGTGATTATTTAAATGGGATTCCTGGAAATGTAATTCAAGCGATTAAGAGGTGCGTAAATTTGTCGTTTGTGCATTCAGGGTTTTGTAAGTTGTTCTACTATGTTTTTAAGTGATTGTTCTAGTGTGAGCATTATAAATGCACGTGATATTTTTGAAAATATGAATTTTGCAAACTTTTATCACTGTGATAGAATATGACAAAGTTCATACCATTTTCTTGCTCAGGCATCTACTAAGAAGTTTTGTGATATTATTTGTAATGCTGTTGTATGTGAGATAATTTTATAATTTCATTTAAAGAACGTTTTGTATTCCATATTATAATTTTTTATCATAAATCAAATGAGTTATTTTTATTTAACGATATAGTGTCGTGACGAAATTTCATAATTTCGCGTCACTTATGTAAAAATCGTAATTTATATATCATATGTGAAGATTCTATATTTTTACATCAATTTAAACCCTGTCTTAATTATCCCTCTTGTCTATTAAATTCATTATTATACAAAATATTCTATACTGAAAGAACAGTTTTTCGCCATTTTATTAATTTGTGAAAACCGCATTAAGAGAGAAGTTTCGTTATGATTTGGCCGTTAAATTCAAGGTCCTGTCCCGGGCAGAGCAGATGTCTGGCTTTGCTCGCGGCCTGGTAATGTTAGTGCAAGGCATGCACTTTTCCACACAATGGTTTTGGAGTGAAACTTCTGGAAATAATTTGAGACCTCGCGAAGAGGGTATGTTTCCTTTTTCGAGATCCCGCTCTAGGCTGTCGAGGCTATGTCTCGGAAGTCTTTTATTGGTCATAAAGGGTAATTAGCTTACTGGCAGGTCCGAGTGATTTCTGGGCCCTGAATCCACCCTGGTGCATAAAAGCTGTTTTCAAAGAATATTCTGGGCGCACATCCCTATCTGGCTGCCTAGGTCACTGGGCTAGTCCGGATCATAATTTTATTATGTTGGCCACCCGGAGTTGGAGGCTTGACACCCCGTCGGTCTCCGAAATTCGTGGGCATGGGGAGTGTAGCCGAAGATCATCGTGGAGGAGCCCGTCAACCTGCCGAACTTCGACGTTGAAGAATGATTCCGACCTGAAGTTCCTGTGCCGGGTCGAGATGCTGGATGTCGTAGACGAAATGAAACTGAGCCCGGATCGGGGATAGAGAAGGGGATAGTTTAGAAAGCGCCTGAAATTGAACTCAGTCATTCCGAGTGCAATCCTCGTCTTAGTTACTGGGTTATCCCGCCCCAAGGAGAAGGGCTGGGGCATATGAAGATGATTATGAGTGACAGTGCATGAAAGAGATCGTGCCAATATTTTTAAGCCGTCTCAAAGTTATTACAAGCAGAGTTGTTTCGCTTAACGTATCCTGTCCAACCAGCTTCCAACATCTCGAATCTAGACTAAAACTAATCTAGACATCTCGAACTAAAAGGTATTGTGATATTTAATTTGTTGTTCAGATAAAGAAATGATATAATTGAAATCTATACTGATAAAGGATAATGAATTTAATACCAACTTCATCACATTTCTCCACTCCATGATCCCTAAGCTAATAATTGTTATAAATTGGTGTATTATAAATTTTATTGAAGACTGACATCTTTTACAAGTTCATAACTTTATTAATGAATAATAATTTCGAAGATGTTTGAAAGTAAATAGTATTTTATGAAGAATAATTAACTTTATTGAAGATTCCAAATTTAACGTTTTTAACCTTTCCTCAATTTTTAGGCATCAGCTGTAATCATCTAGAAATTTGGCGGGTTATTGCGAACATCAACATACCTCACATATTTAATGGGTTTTATTAATTTTACGGAATTACAGCTAGGACATTTTATTTATGTAATTAAATATAACATTTAGCACGCTTTTTGCTTTTAATTATTATCTCCCCACACTGCAAACCTTTCTTACATAAAATTTTCATAAAAAATTTAGGAAATAAGGCTAGCTTTATTGTTGAAATTTATATTTGCTGATAAACTATTCCAATATTTAAAAATTCAAATTAGAGTATTTAAATATGGGTATTTAAATATCACATCCCTCAAAATTTCTATAACGAATACTCATAGTTCTCTGGTATAAAATTTCACCGAAACATTTATAAAATATTTAAGGTCACAGATTTGGAATACGAAATAAAAATGACCCACATCTATGAAAATATTTTGAAATAATGAATTATTTATTTTGAAAGCGACACCCTGCCGAAATGTAAAGCATATAAGCAAAAGATGGCATGCATTTTGCTCTTTGATGAATAATGAATAAAGAACGAGATATATTAAAAGCGGAAACTTGTTTTTATGTTTGTGATTTTGTGAATAAGTCTAATAAAAGAATGTGAATACGTTATCTGCATCAAAAGCGATGAAGGACATGTGTATAATGTTAGATGCTAACTACGCGAAATTAAAGGGAGATTAAAATTTCAATCTTAAATAACACTAGGCAACAGCCAAAATGCCTTGGAGACAAAAGTAGCCTTCTTTCACTAATTTAAATATGCTAACACGAATATGAATTTAAAAATCGTCGATTAGCTCTAATTTTTAATATACTAGGGAATAAAGCTCTAGTTTTCAAGATACGGTGAGATCAAACTTTAGTTTCTCGATACAGGGGGAATAAACTCTAGTTTTTAATAAACCGGTAAGGGCAAGCTCTAGTTTTCAAGATACGGAAGGAGAGGTCAACAGCAATTACAAGGAGCTTCAAGAAACCCTTCTGTAGGGCTACAGGAGAATAGTGTGCAAGATATAGTTGAGCACACTCTTTTTACACAATTATGTGGATTCTTTCCGGCCAATTGCGGTGCTATCAGAGACGAGCACGGAGAACTGCTTCATCAGAACATTACTACCCTCGAAAAAAGGTACCAACGGAAGTGGACTGCCGGAATGCTAGAAGTCTATTCAGACAATGGGAGTGCTTTCTGAATTTTGGGCACGCTCCTTATAGGCAGGTTTTGAGTTTATGGAATTTGCCCGTGCAGCTTCGTGTGAACTGAACTAAATTATCAAGGCATTTTATGCAGGTTTTGTGAAAGGATTCAGTTCCCATAGAAGTTTGCAAAAATTGTGACAACATGCTTCTTGTCGCTATTGCATATATCGGTTATTCCATGCTGAAGAACGAGCGCGAAACCGGTCCATGGTTACTGGTAGCTACAAAGAGAGTGTTTTTCGAAGATGATTATTGTTTTATCCTTGTGAAGATGATCCAAAAATGCATTACCTATATGAGAATTATAATATGGTATGTATATGCAAAACTTGTTTAACAAATGTTTCAAAAACTAGAGATAATCTGGTTTTATAACCGCCATTTTTATATTCAGCAGACCAAACGGCATAAAGGTAACTTGGATTAATCACAAAGATGCACAAAAGTAAAAAGCTGTTGTCCAGTGTAATGAAAGACGGTCTCTGTGAATGGACGCCCTAAAGAAAAATTAAAGCAACCGACAGCTACGAGTTTTAGTAAATGGATACGTCCATACGTTTAAGAACATATAGCAGCGCTTTTTTAAAATGAGAATTAGTTCTCATTTTTTTAAATTTTTAGAAAACATATTAGTTTAGGGAAAATTAGCGCAGTTTTTATACTAACAGCTTCATAGTTGTCGAATAATTAATTCATCGCAAAGTTAAAATCCCAATGCCGTATTAAAATCCTACCATCCTCATTTAAATAAACTTTGAAAGGTATATGTAAAACTTTTTAGATTTTGACTCGCATTAAAATTCCCACTTATTCTATTAAAATAGCAAAAATGTGTTTTGACATCATTTAAACCAAAACAACTAACCATATGAATATAAACGTTGATAAACATAAAATTGAAACTGGCTGTCCTAAAAAAAAACTATTAAGGGAGTAATATATGCGCGAGTTTTAGATTTTTTTCAAGTTGAAAGATCTGAACAAAATAATGAATGGCTCGTTGTGCATTTTTACCCAATTCGTACAAAGAGAATTAATTGTTAAATAAACCACTTCTACTTTGACGATTGTTTTGAAATTTTACACACATATACATTTGCGTTGACAGTACAACATTTCATCAAATTTGGCATGACCCCCCCCCCAACCCCCAGAATCATGACCAGAATGACACATAAAACCTTAGATTGGATCTTCTTTATTGTTAATTCGAATGCTGGATTTCATATTATGTATTTTGCACTTATTTACATGTATTGCTAAATTTCATGGATTGGCTGGCTCTATATGTTTCTGCAGTTTGAATTTTAGTTCGAAATGTGTTTTCATTTGCACTGATTATAGCTATTTTATGTCATTTATTTTTAAAGTACACTGTTTCTATTGATATTTTGACAAGAAAATGATTGCGTTCTACCTTGCTTGAAAATATGTCAACTACGCTTTGTGGAAGTGGTAGGGACAGTAATCAATTTGTATTAATGGCAAATCTGCGTCGGGCTATCCGTGAAGACTGAACGGCATGGCGGCTAAAAACCGGACAAGAGGCCCGTTTGTCGCCGATACTTTGAGTAAAAATTATTCTGCGAACTGGAAGTTCGCTTCTCCGTTACTATTACTGTGGGAGCATTGTTCCAATTTATGTTAAGCTGATTGTATGTTGCTTTTACATTTTTACAGGAATTTCGTTTAATAAAGTTGTTAAGACTCCATGGGATCATGAACCTCGACAGGTGGCAGAGAGGTTGCTGTCAGTTTGCCTTTTTCAGCTCCAGGTAGGCGCGTCTGGTTAGGTCCTATTGGGGGCGTTCGGCCGTCGTACCGTGTGTGTGTGTGTGTGGGGGGGGGGTATCCGTACCGTGGTCACCCGGCCGGAGCGCGGCTGTATGTCCTAGGTGCACTATCGCGACGACAAATGATCCTTTTTCAATATACTTGTGGTGCACAAACAAAAGCAGAACATTAAGTTCGATTTCGGACTTATTAAATTATTCATAATTAACGTGGTCGTTGATCGTAATTCGTAAAACCCTTGCGTTGTGTCGCTAATAACCCTCCATATAAATCTTTAGCACGAGTTCCAAGAATAGAATATATTAATATAATACTACTCATAATTAACTGCATCCAGTTTAACTTTAAAATAACATTATTTATTAAGAACATTCTATTCATTACTAAATTAATTACAATTACCACATATAATTAAGGAGGAGATTGGACATGTGAGACCAGGTAAGTTATTCTTATCAAAATGGTTATGACCTGCGATAAGCTGACTTGCACATACCTTCTGGCTGTCTTTAGACGTTGACACACAGTCGACTATCTTTCACATCGGCACGCTCACAAATTGCTGTTTCACATGGTCTCTTCGGCACTCCGTCTTACACTGAATCTGTTCTCGATCTCATCTGATCTGTTACCGTTCTTTTCACATCTTTGAATCTAGTATTACTCTTAACTGTTACTACTCTCTACATATCTGAATTTGTAATCATCCTATCACTGTTGTATCTCCGCATCTCTCGTTGAAGTGTATGTGAGTTCTCACGGTTGTTATCTCTTTTTGCCTCAGGTCTGATACGCATCTTTGGATACCATTGGCTGACCTCAGGGCGATGCTCCAACCATGTTCCATATTGGTTATTCTTTCAACCAAGCCCATGGTTTTTCCTTTAGCCTCCAGTACTGCTTTGGCTCGTCCAAACCTGTACTTGAAGCCCCCTTAATTTATGGCCATTGCTGACCTTTCGCGTCAGGGCTGCAATACATTGGCGTCTTGCAGTCTCATGCCATTGTGTGGCCTGCTAGATATCATAAATATTGAAATAAAACTGCCTCCGTTAAATCCGGTCTCACAATACCTTAGGCTGGATCGGTTTCACTTAAATGAGTTAATTCATCCACAGTTAAATTAATTTGAGTGAGCTCAACTCGACTTTCTCGTACCAGAATTCATTTTTTAGTACCTTTTTTTTCAAATTTTCCAAGAAAATTTTTGAAAAGAAGATTCATTAATTTGAAGATCCATGAATATTTGTGGCCGCTATCGTGCACACAAGTAATCAACCACAGACAGACAGACAGAAGGACATCATTTCAAGAAGAGTTATAACGTGTTCAAGAGGATCAAAATCTCGAATTCAAAAAATTTTGTGAAAACAATACTGTCTCTATATTACATAGTATGAGAAAGTGAAAATGATGTATAAGATCTAGCGTACAATGTTTTTAATTTTGAATTGTGCATTTGGCGCTTTTCCGGATGACAGCATCTATATATACTAATTGCAAAATGTCTGTCCGTCTGCCCTTCTGTCTGTCACGCTTTTTAGGCAATTCCCAAATAGATAGAGACTTGCAATTTGGTACACGGCTCGATCGTTCGATAAAACTCCCTGGAAAAATCGAATTTTTCGAAAACGGACTCTAGAGGGGGTGCTCCACACCAAAACGTTCGAAAAATGAAATGATAGGAAAGCATACTTTGCCATAAGATAGAGACTTCAAATTTGGTGTATGGGTAAATCGTTCGAAAAGAAGAAAGTGTGCAATTTCAGATTTCCAATATTTTCTACTTAAGATGGTGCCGCACACCAAAATGTTCGATTTACCAAATAAATGAGAAACAGCTCCTTTAAAATTTGATAGAGGCTTGAAATTAGGTATATGGACTAATCATTTGATGAAAACACCCAAGACGAATATACTTTTTCAAAAATATTCGTTTAAGGGGGTGTTCGCTAGAGGAAAACGTTCGAAAGGTGAATTGATAAGAAAACATACTTCGGGATGAGATAGAGATTTGAAATGTGGTGTACGGGTAGATAGTTTGAAAGGAAGAAAGTGCACAATTTCAGTTTTCCAATATTTTTAAACTTTAGGGGGTGTCGCACACAAAAATGTTCGATTTTCGGAATGAAGTAGAAACACCCCATTTAGAACGTGATAGAGGCTTAATATTTGGTATATGGGCGAATCATTTGATAGAAAACTCAAGAAAAATGGAGTTTTTCAAAATACATATTTAAGGGCGTGGGTACTCCACAGAAAACATTCGAAATTTGAAATGATAGGAAAGGCATGCTTCACGATGAGTTAGATACTTTAAATTTGGTATACGGTTAGATATTTGGAAAAGAAGAAAGCGTGCAATTTCAGTTTTCCAACGTTTGCTATTGTAGGGAGTGCCGCACACTAAAATGTTCGACTTGACGAACAAATGAAAAACGTCTGTTCTACAATGTGATAGAGGCTTGAAATTTAGTATATAAGCTAATCATTTGATAAAAAAAACTAATATTATTACCGTTTTTCAAAAATGATCATTTAAGGGGGTGCAACACTGAAAAACGCTCGAATAATGAAGTGATAGAAAAACATGCTTTACGATAGGATAGAGACATCAAATTAGGTGAACTGGTAGATAATTTGAAAGGAAAAGGTGTGCAATTTCAGATTTCCAGTATTTGCTACTTTAGGAGGTGCCGCACACCAATATATACCATTTTCGGAATAAATGAGACACGCTTCCTTTTAAATGTGATAGAGGCTTGATATTTGGTATATGGGCCAATCATCTGATTAAAAACCCAAGACGAACAGAGTATTAAAAAATGTTCATTTATGGGTGTGCTCCACAGAAAAACGTTCAAAAGGGAAGATGATAAAGTAGTATGCTTCGGGATGAGATAGAGACTTTAATTTGGTGTACTGGTAGATAGTTCAAAAGGAAAAAGACTGAATTTAAGTTTTCCAATATTTTCTTCTTTAGGGGGTTCTGCACACTAAAATATTCGATTTGCCGAATAAATGTGACACGCGAATTATTAAAAAATTACAATATTCAGGGATTGCTTATTGCGAGAACGTTGATTTTCAACGGGTATTCGGCTAGTGTAAAACTATTTCAAAGTACTCCATTAATTTATAATCGCGCAAATCCAACTTGACAACTGTCAATAATGATAACAACCATAATAAGCAACATGGTCCATATATTATATTATTTTAATAAATAATTAATCAATGTGGCGTCATTTTCGTTGATTTAGCGCATGTCGCGCAACTCTAAATTAACAATTATCAATATTGATAGCATCTGCAATAAGCTATATAGTCATCATTAAACGTATTTTAACAATTAATTCATGAATTTGACGTAATTTCCTTTAATTATTTAGTATTCTTTTTGCAATTTTGAGCATATTTTCGTCAATTCAGGGTTACATATCGCCAAGTTGGCGATGTTTCGCTAAATCAGCCACCAACATCCGTGACACACAGACGGAGAGGAGAGCTGTTTTTATATATGAATGACTATGGGCAAATTGTTGGTCGTAAAATATACAGAACTACTTTTACATAAATATCTTCTCTCGGAATGGTACGAACTGATCCACGAGAATGGTGTTCATAAATTTGTAGCATGATGTTGCATAAAATGTAAACATATTCCATGGTAGTTAAAGCCTTTTAATTCATTTTACGTTCTATTTTTAATAAGTTTATTAGAAAAACGGGCAGTTTCATAACAACGGTTCATACTAGAGTTCTAAAGTATGTACTATTCGTTTTCTAATTAAACGCCCGAGCCTTTCTATAGTTATAAGTTGTAATATCAGACACACGGAAACATGTTTTTAATTTTTGTTATTCCGCACTTCGCTATACGGTAATAAAAGTTGCTACAAAATATTTCCTGGTCTCAGCCTTATTGCCGTAAAAAATTTCATTGCGTGGTTCAAGAGATATTCGAGTTAAAAACGTGTATTTATTTTTTCACATTTAGTTATTAAATTAAGAATACTTTATAAAATATATATGTATATAATGATTCATAATATTAATCCAACAGGATGTTACATATTTTAATGCATTATTTGGCAGGCATTCTGTTATTTTAAAAAGCAATAATGTCGGCTTTTAAACGAGTCAGCAAGCTTTTTATCATTTTTTTTTTCGTTTAATACTTAAAAAATTTCCCGCCATGGGTATTTGCTTTTACCACGGAAATCGGAATAACATTTTCCACAAAATGTCTGCCAGTGTCACGTCATGTACGAACGATTGTGAAAAGTATTTTGTTGTTCGAGGCAGATGGGATTTACTTTACATCGTACATATTTATATGCAGTTAAATTTCGAGCAAAGGCAAATCCTAAGATGTATTTTTCTAAAAGTGATATCTACTGTATCGTGTTTGATATTTTATTTTGAAAATTCAGGATTTCGGAAAATATTTTCTGACTGTTACGCTTGCATATTATTTTCAATCTATTTGTTGTTATATAAAACATTATAAAACATATTAAACATTACACTTATATATGTCTTTGGTATTCAGAGTGTTTAAAAAAAGTAAGCAGTGGACGTTCTTTTCCAACCATTGATTTTAGACACATAGTTCCAATTGTAAAAATGCGTGAATCCATAGTATGTTCACAAATTGAATTTATTCAAAGAAATCGTTTAGTGAGGTTTTAAAAGTATTTTCAGTATTTTTAAAAGTATTTTAATGTTAATTTCCCTGTTACTGACAGGCCTTCAAAACAATGAACACCACATATTTTAAACATGTAAAAGTGTATGAATAAAAGCTACAAATTATTTTTTTAAATGTTAGCGTCCTCGTTTTAGACAGACTATCTTTACTAAGCACTAAACATTTTTAAACAATTAAAAACTTATTAATAAAAGTCATAACTTAAATTTAAAATAAAAAGTTAGCTTCCCCGTTATTGACAGGCTTCAATGTTAGTTAGAAATAAAATTATGGAGTTGTACACAGTTATGTTTAATTATGTCATTTTTAATATAACATAATAATTTATTATTAATATTCTTTTATTTTGTCATTATATAGAAAACAGTCGATATTAATATTTAATGGAAACATTTTTAATCTAATTCCAAACTCAGAAAATAGAGTGTAAAATACGTTAGGCAAGGATCATAACAATCAGTCAGATGCTCAGGGCTATTCAAAGACGAAGACGACATTGTTGATCAGAGAATATATAAAAGAGCAAAATGAGCTTATTTGTCTTAAACAGTGCTATCCAAAAGAGGTATTTAAGCACAGGATGAATTTGAAGTAGTGTTTTTATATTTAATTTGCTTATAGTTTTAATCAATTTGTTTTAAAATTAATTGAAAAGTTTAAAACCGTGAATTAAATAGTATGTTCAAATTTTTGTCTGGATATCCTGTCTGAGCTTTGTGGAACTTGAATAAAAGTATAATATGATCGGTCATCTGTCTAGGGCTATATAATCTAAAGACAAAAACAGCATTCTTAGTCAAAGAATATATAAACGCAGCAAAAAGAGCTTGTTTGTCTTAAACAGTGTTATCCAAAAGAACTATTTAATCGCAGGATAAATTTCAAGTAAGATATTTAATTTGCTTAATAGTTGTAAACGTAAACACTTTTGTTTTAAAATTAAATGGATTGTTAAAAACGCTGAATTAAATAGTATGCATAAGTTTATGTCTGGACATCCTGTCTGAACCGTGTGGAACTTGAATATATAATAGGATCAGTCAGCTGCCTTGGGGTATAGGATCTGATGACGGAGACAGCATTCTTGGGTAAATAACATATAAACGCAGCAAAAAGAGCTTGTTTATCTGAAACAGAGTAAAAAGAGCCTTGTTGCTCCAACTAGGAATCGAACCCTGGATCTCCGAACTGGTCAGCTGACACTCTACCGTTGAGCTACTGGGACGAAATTGTAAGCTCTTATCGTTGAAGTGGACTCTGGAAGTGCTATCCAAAAGAAATATTTAATCGCAGGAAAAATTTGAAGTAGGATATTTAATTTGCTTAATATTTTTAAATATTTTGTTTTAAAATTAAACGAATTGTATAAAACAGTGAATTAAGTAATCTGCTTAAATTTTTGTCTGGACATCCTGTCTGAGCCGTGTGGAACTTTAATATATAATAGGATCAGTGAGCTGCCTAGGGCTATACGCTTGTTTAAAAAATTTATTCAAATTTTGAATATTATTCCATTTTGAACATTGTTCCATATTTTGAATAATGTTCTCCGATAAATTGCAATGCTTTATTATGAAATATTTTACAAAAAATTGTGGGAAACTGAGTTATTTTGTGGGAACCAACTAAAAATAACCAAATATACAAGGTAACAATAATTTTGTTAGAAAAATTATGTACGAAAGTGATAGAGTTTAGTCCCAGTTATAACTAGAAATTATTTCTTAACTAGCAGCATACCCGTCCTTCGTACGGAGTATATAATATAAAAAAACTTATAATTCGCAATCATGTGCAAATTCTGATAAAATATTAAATTTCTTGCTCATAAAGAGAAGTTTAAGAATATCTGTTCTCACTATGCAAAATTATCTTCACGGGCAAATCTGAAGAATAAAATATCCTGGCCCCTTTTGTAAACAAATTCACACACAAAAAAAAGAATTGAATCAATATATGCAACCACGTACTACTTATATTGTCGCAAATTAGAAAATATGCCAGTGTGTTAGTAGAAGCTTAAACATATTGTAATATGAGTCTTAAAAATATTTACCAAAATAAAAAAGATGACGTAATAAATTGAAAGTATCAAAAATCCCCGTAATCTTAATACCAGAAGGTCGTAATTGATTCCAATATATGCCAATATATATAAAAATTTTGCCAATATACCTGTACTACTTATATTGTCGTAGATTAGAAGATATACCCGTGCATTTGTAGAAGATTACTTGTACAACGTACTATATATGAGTTTCAACAATTTTCGTCATAATGAAACAATGGCATAATAATTTGAAAATATCAATAATTCCTGAATCAACTGTCCCCGAAATATCAATAATAATGATGTTTAAACCTGAAGACCGTAATTGATATTATCCAGTCAAAAATGCAATGTCAATGAAATTTATTTTATATACATATTTTTATTAGATTTGATAAATTTGGCGACTTGTAAAAATTAACTTTATTACTGGTATTGATTTTAAAACTAAAACGTTTCAAAAATAAAATTTTGCATAAGATGCATAAGATAAACAAACAAATAATCTTGTAATAAGAAATAGATTTAAAATACTATTTTTTAAACGAATTCAAATGATATTATGTTGCTCTTTTTAAAACTAAACTATCGAAAAATATGTCAGAGAAAAGCTATTTAAAAATCATGTTGCAGAACTTAACTTTTGAAAATCCATAGAATTAGGGTTTGAAACTAACCAGGTATTGCATTAATATGAAATTATATGTGAGAACGAAAATGTATTTTATGGATAGTAACGTCAAGTATTTTTAAGATAATGTAATTTACTGCAATTGTTTGGCGAATCGATTTCATTATCTTGAAGTATAAGGAAAATCACCAAAATACACAGGGCTTAGTATTCAATAAAGAAGTAAGTTACCAAAATGTAACTTACTTCTTTATTGAATGAAGAAAGTAAAAGAAACAATTTGAAATTTTCGAAAATTATTCGTTATGGTTATGTTCAGCTTTGAATAAGTTTGTTTTGTAAAAAAACGTTCTGTTAAATATTCAAGTTTAATATAATATTTTACAGGTATTTACACTGTTTTTATTGTAAGCAATATAATCACCTGCATTAAATCGAATTAAAGTTAAAAAATGTAGGACATACATTAAGCTGAGCTGTAAGTAAATCCAAAATATGGTAGAATCTGTGTTTTTTTTACTTTCTCTACAAAACAGTGAATGTGTACAGGGTGTTTCAAAAAAGATTGCGCGGCTGAATATCTCTTACACGATTGGTCGCAAACCCGTGGTTCCAATTTAAGAAATGCTTCAAATAAGGTAGAATTTCAGATTACGGCAGTTTGGGTCACGTGGCCCATTTTAATAAAAACGTTCAAAATTTAACTTTTATATGAGCTCTCTGCAAAAACAGTTCCAATTAGAAAACAATTCCTTATTCATTTAACGATATTTTGGAAGAAAACCCTGTCGTCTAATATGAAAAATTGGAAGTGAAAAAATTTCCAATTTAAAGGACTTAATCCACTTTTTCCCGATTATTAGAAAAGACGAAAACATATATTTTAGGGGTCGTACGAAAAGTGAACTTTGTTCGATACAATTTGCATTCGAACGCTTGCATGCTCACCTATCTTTTGTAAAAAGTTTATACAGTCCCAGCAGTTACCCGTCGAAAGCATTAATGAAAGACATCTCGGGTAATTTTGATTGTATGACAATAGAACTCTTTCGTTTGGCTTATTGGACTCTGAAATATATTTTAATAACTGAAATTTTTTTCTAGGGGGAGGTATAGGAAGTTATATTCTGTACCTTTTTATGAAAATGCGTCACAAGATCAAAATTTGCATACAATGTTAGTTTACCTCAATTAAAGTATTTCTTACATTGAAACTATGGCTCTACGATCACTCGTTCAAGCGATAATTAGTCGTGCAATTTTTTTAAACACCCTGTATAGGAAGTGTATTGCTATAAGGTCGAAAATTCTAATTCCAGTTTTGTTAGATTTACTCTTTAGAACATTAATCGGGCACTTTTAGAGTGACAACCATGTATCATAGCAAAGTATGCATTCTTTTCAGATCGAGAACTATAGGTCAATTTTCATTAAATTGTGAACTTAGTTAACTTAAGCTACCTTTGGGCTAATTATATCTTAATGAGAGTTGGAAAGATAAAAGTGTTTCTTCCGAAATTGTTTAAAATTCGGAAAAAAATAAATAAAAGGTAATTTTTATGTTCCAATATATTATAACTTACTTCTTTATTGAAAATGCATTATGGTGATTTTCCTTATACTTCAAGATAATGAAAGTTAAGTTTTAATAAATTAATTATGTTCCCCTTTATACGAAAATGTTCACTAAATCAATAAATTAACTCATATTACGCTAGGCTATACTGTTCACCAGATATATTTTTTATTTTTTTATTTATTTAGACTTATTATTAATTTCTTACTTATTAATTTCAACTTATTTATATGCTGCAAATAACGCAATAAGTAGACGTAATTTTAATATACTTATGCTTTGTCAAACTCACTACTTATACATGCTTGGTTAATTATATTTAAACCCTTTGATCATTTGATCATTTGTACACACACACACACACACATATATACATATATATATATATATATATATATATATATATATATATATATATATATATATATATATATATATATATTGTAGATCGTCGCAAAACAAACATCTGGAAATTTTCCCAACTAATCACAAATTATCATATTAAACTATCTTTCTAAGCTTCTTATAGATAACAAGTGAGCAATATACAGGAAAAACAGTTGGAGGTTAACCTGCGTGCATGCCATTTGTCACTTGATTTATTGACACAAGCTTACCACCCACTGTTACTTATAGGAGAATAATTTCGCACACGCGCTTTTGTTGCAACTAATATTTATTGTTTCGCCAGAATGGTATATAGATATTAAATGAACTTTGTTTTACTGTGAAAGTTCACCAGCACGTTTCATATATTCACATGTGTTTTAAATATTTAAAATTTATAGTTTGTAAAGAGTATGTTTAAATTGCGTATGGATTGCGTTACGTTACTGGTTAATGGTAGCTTGAGCTTAATGTAAGCACATTATAGTTTAATTTATACACGTCTAAAGTGAGTCAAAATGGTAATAAAATATTAAGTGAGTTTCAATATCATGCACGCTGTGTCATTAAATAAACCTTGCTTCATTCTGAAAGTTTACCAGCTCGTTTTACATTTTCGTAAATATTTTATAAACTTAAAATTTATAGTTTGTAAAGAGTATGCATAAATAGTTTATGGAAGTTATATTATTGATTACTGTATGTAACGGTAGTTTGAGTACATTATAGTTTAATTTATATCAGTCTAATCCGGTAATATAAGATTGATTGATATTCAAAACGGTAATGAAAGATTGATTGAGTTTGGATCACATACTGCCATTATTTTGAGATTTTAGGTACTGATGGAACACAGAATCACTAAACAAAATGTGTTTCACACCAGGTTATGAGTTTCAGTATAAGCATTGGATATACATTTTAAATAACTCAATAAAGATCGCGTATATATTGCAGATAGCAGCATTAATGTACCATTTTCGCGCAAATGAACATGAAATAGCAGAATACTTGCTATATACAACACTTTTCCGAACATCTGTAGATCATTTATGATTCTTAAAAGTGTAGCACACATAACAAAATTTCATGATGCCATTGCTGATGTCGTTGATTCTAAGCAATCAGCTTATTAGAAGAGCGAAATCGATCAATGGAAGCTGTTATATAGCATAAGTGAATATAAGTGAAATCCTGATAAGCTAGTCAGCAAGATTAAAAAATAAGGTGGCGCTTTTTTTTGCGGGTGCCCACCCCTAGCCCTTTCCACGGATGTACCTGTCATTCAGGATGCAACGAGATAATGCTAGCTGCGACATTGAACTTAGCGGTCTTATACCTCACACTTCGCAGTCAACGGCCCTACCGTGCTGAAAACACCGGTTCTCGTTAGATCACCGAAGTCAAGAAGCATCGGACGTGGTTAGTACTTGGATGGGTGACCACCTGGGAACACCGCGTGCTGTTGGCACATTTCGGGCGCGGTAGCCCGGTGGTTAGCGCGCTGGATTTGTACGCTGCCACAACTACCGCCGTGTTCATGCGGAGTACGATCATGTTAAACATGGGGGTCCGTAAGTCCTTCCGAGATGTTGGTGGTAGGGGAAGGAGGGAACGGTCTCTGTGGATGCTTCCCCCACTGGGTTCCGGTCTAAATTGAATGGCGCTTGCCGGCCGTCCAAACGGTTACCTTACACCTTTCTGGTAAGTCGGACGGTCTGGGTCTCAACAACAACAACAACCTCACACTTCGCCATTCTTTCTCCAGCTTCCAAATGATTCTATCGCGTGTAAAAACATCTAAATGGTTTCTATTGCTGTCCAGTGACAGCCCAGCCTTGACAGTCTTGACAGCCCAGAAGTTAGTCCAATAGTTACCTTACCAAACAATTATCTTACACTTTCGGGTAGGTCGGACGGTCTGGTTCAAAGAAGAAGAAATGGTTTCCATTGGTCATATTATTCTTAAGAAATCTTTCATAAGAAAAGAACCTCACTGAAAGACTGCAACACCCTTGATCACCGTCACAGTGCTTTCGGAGACATTAACATCTCTTCACCACTATGACGTTAGATCTGCCGTCGAAAAATTTGAATACGCAACAGATTTCTGCTGAATATCCTTGGTTATACAAATCGCCAGAGGTCGTTTCGTTTGATTTTTAGGTTGTAGCCTTTAAAAATAGTGACGTTTTTTAAGTTTTACAAGCCAGTGTTTAAAATGATTACATGCGAAATATTTTTTATCATAATTATTTTTTAACTCTTCTTCTCGTATCAAAAATTTTTTCTAGAAATTGAAGGCTTATATCTCGTATTTTATCTCTTAAAACCAATAGGCAGTTGACGTGTATCGAATAAAATGATTGTAATATATTGCATTTGATTTGCTCAATTTGTACGATATAAGGAATGGTCGTCGAATTTCGACAAACTTAATATAACGGTGGGTATCAGGAGAGAAACCCACTACCTGTAAAATCTTATTCAACAGGCTTTCGCCATTGCAGGTTATAAGAAGAACGAATCTGGTTCCAATCTGTTTTCCTGAAATCGAATTACGCGAATTTACATGTTTAGATGTAACTTTTTGTATCTAGATGTGCTCTTTAAAACCAAGGTAAGTTATTTTATTTTCATATACATAACTGAACACATATGTTTACTGCACATATTTGTCCCATGTTTGCCTTTGTCTACGACCTTAGTTTTGAGTTTATGTTTAAAACGAAATGGTCAATTTAAGTTAATTGGACTGATTCAAGTTGCCTAAATTGGACTGATTCGAGTTGCCTAAATTGGACTGATTCGAGTTGCCTAAATTGAACTAATTTGAGTTGCATAAATTGGACTGATTCCAGTTGCCTATATTGGACTGATTCGAGTTGCCCAAATTGGACCATATATGTGACGTGAGTAGACAAGAAAGGAGGCTCCTGTGACAGAGGCGGTATGTGCGGTATGCGGTATGGCCGCTATCTTGGATTTTGTAATGTTAGACGAGGGGTAAAAGAAGGAAATGGAAAATGTTCTTGTGTTTTCAGGATTCAGAAACTTTTTCGGGGTGGCAACGACATTGTAGTCTTACACGAGGGTATTGTCTTTTGGACTGAGAAAGTGAGATAATGAGGGTGCATAGAAACATTTTAAGCGATGACAACACCTGGGGTTCTCCGATAGAGGCGGTATGGAACCATCAGCGCCCCCTAGTGGCGGAAAGCGGAACTATTGTAGACAGAACATAGAAATTCTTTGTTTAACATTTAGGTTGTTATGGCAACGCTTGGAGATAAAAACTTTTTGAGGGATGGCAACACCTGATGATTTGCAGGCGGTATGCTGCAGTAGCACCCCTAGCGGCGGAAATGGGAACTATTGGAGACAGAACATAGACATTTTTTGTTTACCATTTAAGTTGCTATAGCAACGCCTGGGGATGGAAGCATTTGTGGTGGTGGCAACACCTGGGGTTCTGTAACAAAGACGGTATGGAACCATCAGCGCCCCTATTGGTGGAAAGCAGTACTATTGTAGACAGAACTTTTTGTTTAACATTTGAGTTGCTATAGCAACGCTTGGGGATAGACATTTTTAAGGGATGGCAACACTTGATGTCCTGTAACGAAGGCAGTATGCTGCACTAGCGCCCCCTAGTGGTTGAATGGGGAACTATGCAAGCTGGAACTTGAATTTTTTTTAACATTTGGGTTGCTATAGCAACGCCTGGGGATACTACGCAAGAAACTTCTTCGGGGTGTCAACAGCTGGGAGTTTTGTGCTAGAGGTTCAAAAGAACCAACATAGGCGGAATGGAAACATCAGCGCCACATCGTGGTGGAAAGGGTATTAGGTTAAGTTTTAAATATTGAAAGACGGTACTTAGGGATTTTTCTAATATTGAATATTGAATATGCCTGCACCAATATCATTTCTAAAAAGAGAAAACATTTCTTGCAGTATCTCTCCGCCAAGGTGACACACATACAAATTTAACACAAGTCATTATACATGGAGTAAAATTTAGCATATAAAACATTTAAAGTGAATGGATAGTACACAGATTGAGGAGGCATGCGTGATACACATGATCTGCACACAGCAGTAGAAATGAATGCTAGAGTAGTTTTTAAAGACGAAACTTTAATTTTTTAAAACATAGGTAAATAGAGTGTTTAGGGCTATTTAATGTAAAACACATACTGATAAGGCATGCGTGGTATGAATAATCAGAACATGGCAATAAAATGAGGGAGCTACGAAACGTATGTTTTCTACAATTAAAAACCAACAAATGTGGGTTTTGAACACTTAAAACAAGTACTTACATACCCAATCTTGTTTAAAGATGTAACTTTAGTTAGATATAGAATCATCAGTAATGCTAGATGTACCATGTCCAATATTACTAGTTAAAGATAACATATTAATACACAAATGGGAGAGACCACTAAAACCGGAATCTAACGACATGGAATTCTCTTCCAAAATGATTAAATTACTGTTTGAAAGCTACCCACACCCCCTCTGTACCCATTTCCAAAGAAAAAAATAGTTCTTGCAATATCCCTACGCCAAGCTTACGCCAAGGTTATGACAAGGTCACCCATTAAATGCATTCATCTCTAAAGAAAAAAAAATGAAATATACTTCCCCCAAGATTATATCATGGTTTCCGTTAAACTGATATTAAAACAAAGTGTGGAGAAATGACAGGACGAAACTGAAATCTACGGCAAAATTTTACAATTCTTACAGAATGAATCCCAACTTTTGTAGATTTTTAGGAAACTAGGGTTGAATTTTCAGTGGTTCTTAGAGTTTCAAACCCCACATTTCGTATGCATCTTCATACTTTTTAGAGAATGGAACATAACTTAGCATTTATTTTTAATGAATAAAGTATATACTTTCAGAATTTTAACACTAAACATAAATATTATGAATTTAACTCTTAAAGGTGTAAATATATTTCATTACTAAAAATACACTATAGACATTTGATATGATTCGAATAAATTTTGTTTTAAATTTTTATATTTTATTTTAAAAAGCGAGATTAGTAAATCCAATATACTTGAATGCATAGATACATAACCCACAAGGGCATACCATTTTCATTACCATATGTTAAAAATGAGTTGATGAATGTAAATAGGGAGTTCAGTTTGAAAGATAGAAAAACATTTAATGAATCTATTCTTCGTAAAATACAGATTAACCATTATCTGCTGTACATTTAAATAAATAACTTAAAATAATTTTTTTATCGCACATTCAGAGTCCTCTAATTTGAATGACTTGAAAAAATTTCGATCATACCAGTAAAAGACTCCTTCCCCATGCAGCAAAACTTTCTTTGTTATAAAATGAATGCCAAGATTTAGAAGTACTTGTTCATGCACACTGTTGTACATTCCTAATGGAGTACTGTGGAGACATTCATGGTAACTTTGATGTTCAATTTGGGCAACACAACCAACACATTTGAAAAGTTTTCTTACATGACACATTACACTGTTATGAATACAATTGTATCCCCAGGCGTTACTACAGCAACCCAAATGTTAAACAAAAAATTCCCAAGTTCCAAACTTTAATTCTAATATCCCCTTTCCACCGCTAGGGGACGCTAGTGCAGCATACCGCCTCTGTTACAGAACATCAGGTGTTGCCATCCCTCAAAAAGTTTCTATCCCCAAGCGTTGATATAGCAACTCAAATGTTAAACAGAAAATTTCTAATTTCTGTCTGCAATAGTTCCGCTTTTCACCAATAGGGAGCGCTGATAGTTCCATACCGCCTCTGTTACAGAACCCCAGGTGTTGCCACCCCATAAAAGTTTCTATCCCCAGGCTTTGCCATAGCAACTCAAATGTTAAACAAAAATTTTCTAAGTTCTGTCTACAATAGTTCCCCTTTCCACCGCTAGGGGGAGTTAGTGCAGCACACCGCCTGCAGAACATCAGGTATTGCCAGCCCTCAAAAAGTTTCTATCCCAAGCGTTGCTATAGTAACCCAAATATCAAACAAAATTTTCTATGTTCTGTCTACAATAGTTCCGCTTTCCGCCGCTAGGGGGCGCTGATGGTTCCATATCACCTCAGTCGTAGAACCCCAGGTGTTGCCATCCTTTAAAAAGTTTCTATACACCCTCATTATCTTACTTACTCAGTCCAAAAGACAATACCCTCGTGTAAGACTACAATATCGTTGCCCCCCCCCCGAAAAAGTTTCTGAATCCTGAAAACACAAAAAAATCCATTTCCCTCTCTTACCCCTTGCTTAAGAATACAAAATCTAAGATGGCGGCCATACCGCATATCGCATACCGCACATACCACCTCTGTCACAGGAGCCTCCTTTCTTGTCTACTGACGTGGCTCAATTTAGGAAAATGTAATTTTTTTATTAGGTGATGAATTTTAAATGCATTAAATCAAGTACGCACCTAACTTTTGACTAAAATGAATCAGTTTATTAGCGGTAACGCTCAAAAATTTTATATTAATTCGCTGTTACATTCATTTATTCCATAATTAAATTTTCTTTTCAGTTTTGTTTGTTTGGTATAGAATACTAAAGTGAATAGTCAGTCATGAAGAATCGCCTCGCCAGAAGGTTTTATTTACAGAAGCTCAGAAAGTGCCAAAAAATCCTTAAAAAATTCTTTTGTCTAAATCAGTTAAGGAAAACTACAAAGGAAACACAAAACCAGCTTTAATAATATCCTCGCCATGCAAGAAAATCTTTAAATGAAGTATCAAGGAAAATAGAAATGTAAAACTAAAGAATAAAATAACTAATGGAAAAGCAATTAAAAAATAATGCAATAGAAAAGAAAAACAAGGAACTCAAAGAAGGGAAGAATAACAAACCAATGATGGAGAAAGAATCAGTCGCAAGAAAAATATTAAAAGATTCAGAAACAAAAAACAAAAATCAGAGCTGTAGAGATTGGTTTGTTTAATTTGAGAGGAGAAAATAGAAGAAATGATTCAGTGTTCAAATTGCCAAGAATAGTTTCAAGTTGTGCAGCTTGGAGTTAAAAATGTACAAAAAAAAAATTCCTGTGTAAATTAGGCATCACTTTCTGCATGTGACTAAAGTAATTACCACTGTTATTTTTACAATTTTCATTCTTAACTGGTAAATATTGAGGTGTTTTATTCTGTTTCCCCATTTATTGTGATTAAAAGAAAATCATTCTTATCCCAAGACATTTTAATGCTTTCTCGAATTGAATTTTATTCTATTTAATTGTTTGTTTGTTTTTTATTTGATTTTCTCCGTTAAGCGCAAATATTGCTGCTAATACAGTTATTTTATTCCCTATTAGAAAATGTCATCAGAGTTGTCCAGAAGTCGTGACATGAAGTGCAGCAATTTATTTATTTATTTTTTGTTATAAACGAGAGTATGGATAAAGCTTTCTTTGGTTTTACAGAATTCGCAGTAAGTTTTGGTGAAATTTTTTTAAGAGCGCTTTAATAATACGCCCATTTATAACAACCACAATGACAGAAAAATCTCATAGCAAATCAGACACATCGTCCCGGGTCCTGAAGTACCTATGCAAAAAATATCATGGCCGTATGGCATTAGCTTTTCCGCTTCAAACGGCCCATACACACAGACAGACATATTCTTTTATTATGTATAGCGTACCCGCACTGTAACTGTAGCTGGAATTGCGCAGAGCATCTGCGTACTATGAAATATTTAATAAAATTACTCTGAAAATAACAATTTAATTGCCTCCAAGTTTTGCATTTCCTTTTTGGCTTATTTCAATATTTCTTTCGGTACCGTCGAAATCTATCAGCTTTATTTTTCACAGCTTCGTAAACAGTTCTATTGGCACGCCATGCGCCCTACGTGCATTATAGTAAACTACGACAGTACAGTCATTTTGTATAAAGTTACACATATCTACAAAAATAAGCCGTTAGTTGCAAAAATAAGGCCGAAAGCCCCGAAATGAGTCAAACACCCCGAAAATTTCATTTCTCATTTTTACACTTTAAAATATATATAGAAGTGAAGCTGGATATTGGACTATTTTTTAACTATCTTACAACAATGGTTATTATAATTTTGCCTTGTCACATGTTAAAAGGACGGGCACCGAAGAAATAAGGTTTCCCCTAATTTTGGCGGTAAACAGAGCTTCGAGGTGATTAGTTCAGATGCAGATGCTACTATGTAAGAAACCCCAGACCTGTGAGTGCGGTAGATATTGTGCAGCATCGTGGACAAACATATATACAGATTCTTCTTTTTATTAATATAAATTAGCTTACGAAACTGCCTGAATTTGACTAACGTATTTTCTTTGGTAAAATTTGGATAACCAATTGCTAAATTTGGGCCAATTCTGATGATTTGCTCAAATTCAAATCAAACATACGTTTATCATTTAAATGGTAGCACATTGAACATAAAAATCAATTATTGGCACTTTAAATAATTAAAATAAAAGTGTGTTTTCAAATTATAGGATGTTTTACAAAAATACAGAAATCAAACATAGGTTTTTTAAAAGAAAATTGTTAAGAACTTGTAAAGACTTCATGTCTCTTTATCCTCATTAGATGTCGTTCTTGAGGATGGATCTTCAATATGTTAAAAGTGACTTAACTCAAATTTAATTCTTGGATATTCAGACCTTTCTGTCCAAGGGCAATAACACAGGACTGCACACACTGAGTAATTCAAGCTAAATTTAGTAAGCACGTCACAGAATTCATAGCATCTGGCTGTTCAAAGCAATTGATGACATTGACAATAATTATTATTGTACACGTCCATAATAATATGCAATATATACAAGATAATACCATTAACTGACCTGGTCATACTTTTAAATGGATACGATTCTAAAGCTTTTATGCTTACCACTGGTATTCTTTTATCTCGCTGCCTCGTATTGCAGCCAAACACCGAATACTAGACCTTCTCTAGTCATCTTTCTATTCACTGGGTTTTCATTTCACGCTCTCTTTCAAGACAAACACACTGACCAAGACCATCCCACGACAAGGCACACTGAACTTTTCCCATCCAAAACTTATTCCCACTCTCCCATAGGAGCGCAGGCAATGCTGATTGGGTAGGTGCTTCGTTTATTAACCGACCCAGTTAGGATCGTTAGTTTAGACGTAAATAAGTCAGTAATAGTCAGTAAATAAGTCAGTTAGGTTATTAATTTAAGTAATGAAAACTTAGGTAAATAATAATCGAAAGGTTATTTAGACTTCGCAAACTAATTAGTTATATATATTATGCACATTAATAATTTGAAGTTTTCCAAAAAACTAAGTTGTAGCTGAAAATAAGTAAGGTGGCCCAAATTCGATGAATCTTCTTTATATAGTTCACATATATACACAGATATTAAACTTCGTATCGTTTCTATTTCGTTGAATGCGTAACGAAATAAAAAGGAAAATATGTGTAATTAATACTTCCATTTTTTGCAACCATTTTTAATTCATTACTTTCTCGTTTTTGGCCGTCCAAATAGATACTAAGTCCTCAGGACGAGTCGGACGGTCTGGGTCTTCAACACATTACCTCTAAATAAAGCTTTACACGATGACGATATGTATAGCAAATGTAATGAAACGGACTCAGAAATGACGAATATGTTACGAAATATAATGCAAAAGAAACGCATATGCAACGAAAGATAACGTATGATGAACGAATTGTAACGAAACGTACTTCAAGCGATACAAACATGTAACAAAATGTAACGCAAAAGAAACGAATATGTAGCGACGTAAAAGAAAATATTTTAAATCATAACACGAAAAGCACATTAAAGGAAGATTTTCCCTCCAGTGGCTTGTTTGAGTTTTTCCTTGTTAATACCCGTATATAGAGAAAAGACCTAAACCTCTGTTTCTGATTTTTCACTGCTGTTATTTGCTAAAGAGAAATGGAAAGGCAAGTTTGTTCTTTTATAAAAATTCAAAGAGTTAGAAGTATTTATAATAGTTATCCATCAATATATTTATTTAAAAATATGATATATACTTTTATTTTTTATCTATTGAAATAAAGCACAAATCTTTCTCTTTCTAGCGTCGATGCTTGGCAAATATGAGCAGGAAAAATCCTAAAAATTAAATGAGCTAGCCATTTAGGACTGTTTCCTATAGGTTAACATGGAAAATCTGGAACAAGCAGGAAGGAAAATATCACATTAACGCATGCATGAGCAACGTATTTTTAATCGAAGAATAAAAATTAAATGAGCCGAAAAAAATTCAATGTGTTCAACTGTGTTAACGAATAAACAGATATTTCTAAAATGTTAAAATTTCTTAAATGTTGATATTTCTAACAATTTCTAAATATATTAACTAAATATGGCATTGAAAACATTATTTTTACGCTTTATGTACGAAGTGGTTAGGCTGCTTGCGGTTGCGGAAATGATGTAAGTTGGCTGCCGTCAAGTGCGGACGCGCATTGAGCTACCTGCCAGTGGGCAACCGTCAAATTAACCAGATGGTCGTTGTCTTGCAACGGAAGGTAGCCGATTATATTTCGTTTACTAACGTTAGACGACAGTGTTATTTAAATTATAAATCTTCAAATATATTTAAAAATAAATTACTGATAAAAGAGTCGAGTTTTACGGTTTTTAGCTCCTACAAATGTATATAAAACAGTAAAATAGAGCTTGAAGAATAGAGCGATTCTTTGAGCAAAGGAACTTAACAAGAAGTATTTGAACATAAAATGTTCTAATTAATAGACCCGAGCTGGAGCCCCCTCTCCCCGGTATGCTGGGGACCCGACCTGAACAGGAAAAATTAGGTACACATTTGACGGGACGGGGTCCCGGAGAGGCCCCTTCCATCCTCGCTTTCCACGGGCCTGCATGTGTGTGCTTTATTTGGAAAACTTTATTTTGAAGTGCTTTATTTTGAAGAATAAGAGAAAGGTAAAAGTGACATTTTACTCCTTCTCAGAAAAACGCTGGTAAAGTTGTGAAGAAAAAATATAAAATATTTATGCACGTACTTCTAGTGAAGGAATATGATTTAACTGCACTAAATTTATGCTTAACTTATCTTTCAGCAAATTGTCTCTTCCATTACTAAAATTCCGGTACTAAAATTTGCATATTGTTTTGCAGTTTTTCTTCCATTTGTTTCCTGATGACTTAAAGATTTATCTTGTGGGAACGCATTTTCCCAGTTTAAAAAAATAATAATATTCATATGTAAATACAAGTTAATTTATTATTATCAGCGATATTTTTACAATATCGACATTGATCATAAAAGGAAAAATCAATAAATGGTTTCCAAATTAAAAAAAACAAGCATTTATTCGAGTGCTTAATGCGTGCTCTTCCGTCGAAAACTCGAATTCGAATTTTGAACCCCGTCAAAATACTTACCCTATACATTATTTTACATAATAAAAGAATATACGTGTATGTATGCGTTCTTTGTAGCTGAAAATCGAAGAGTCGAATAGCGGTGAAATTTGTTACAGAGGTGCTTCACGTCTCCGTAATGTGCACCTGATCAATTTTTTTTTAAATTCAAATTATATGTTACGAATTTAATAATCGAAACTCTGCCCAATCATAATATAATGACCCAAATTGATTGGTATCGGCATCTATTGCATTTTGCAAAAACTAAAACAATTATACGTACAGCTTTAACACGATTCTTGCATTGGGTTCAACGTATACGTGGTTGACTGCGGGGCACACACTTTGCGGATCGGGTTTGGTATTGTTTTTTATTCAAGCTGTGGGCTAGATTTCCTTCACTTTTACAGATGCGGGTCGGGATGAGGTTCTGTCCACAAAAATTAATTTTAAAAGTTATACATTACCACATTTTTCATGAGAGTAACTGGATAAATGCGAAACGGGGATTACATACTGAAAACAGTAGAATATTTTACATATGCGTTAACGATTTTAAACCTACTGAATATCATTTTAAATTACAATTCCATTGTGGTTCGGGAATTATGGTATTTGCTGCGGGTATGGTTGCGGTTCGACAATTTTCTTTGTCTCTAGCTCAAATTACTGCTAGTGTAATAAAACGAAAATAATTTAGTTACGAACAAAATACAAATCAAAACAATATAGTGTCGACCGATTTTGATGGTAAGAAACAATTTCATAGTTGCCAAGACAGAAACCGTTAGATGTCAAGTTTCTGTAGAAACCTGCACGTCCGTTTTTCTTTTAAGATTACTTCGTAAACGAGATTCATTCCAATATCATTCCTGTCGCCTTTTGAAAGTTATAATGAATCATTACATTGAATCCCTGCTTTAAATCCCGGGCAAAGGCGGTTACATTTCCTAGTACTATATATGCAGGGGAAGTAAAATTATTTCATTACAAATACTTCATAATACCAAAACATGCAAACACAATATACTTCATTCCTGTTAATAGAATATTTGCATAAATACTTACCTCTCGCGAATACTGAATATATTTGTCAAACATTTGATACGAACTGCTATTTTAATACTCGACACAACACATATCATCAAAGAATTATTGAATGTATGAACTTATAGAATCAATGGGTGAAACACTATCCACGTGTTCGTCTGTTGAAATTGGATTAGGTATGAAGCATGTGGAGGCTGCGATAGTCTGTTTTAATGTATCTGAAAGGTCATAACGTCTGGGCTTGATCGTGTTACAGAAATGTTTATGGATAAGATCGTTAGCTATTATGTCCGTATATAGATAGTGACATGTGCATAAAATCGGGAATTATTCACATTGATTTATATGCAGCTGTAGGGGCAAACAATAATATGTGTTATATTGTTTTTGAAAATTCGCATTCAACTCGTGTATATTATAATCAATATTAAAAAATAATTATTTTTAGAAAAACTTGCCATACTATTCTTTATACTAAAAACTCTTTTAAAGAATCTATTCCTTAGGATTATCTATAGTTAGAGCTTAGATGATGACTGATATGGATTCAGCACCAAATCCTGGAGGAGGTGTGGGCTGGAATCACCAAGAATTTCTACATTCGGTTATTTTTCCATTTCCGATTAAAAAAATTGTCAGTTTTGCTGAAACATATATTTCTCAAGATTAGCTAGAAAGGTTAAACCATTAGTGATATGGTTTCAACATTACATTTTGAAAGAAGTGGGGCAGTTTACCTTTTGGTTCCTTTTCCATTTGGTTCAAAAAATTGTCTTGAATCATCTATGTCTCAGGATTGGCTATAAGTAAAGCTTAAATGACGACTGCTATGGCGACTGATATCAGCAATAATTTTCAAAGGTGGTAAAGGGTTCACATAGGATTTCTACTTCCGATTAAAAAATGTGCATTACCCTTTCAACATCCATTTCTCAAGATATATATATATATATATATATATATATATATATATATATATATATATATATATATATATATATATATATATATATATATATATATTTTTTAGAAAGAAGTAATAATAAAAATAATTAATTCAAGTAATCGTGAAATATTAGCATCACTATAGAAGCAAAACCACTGCCATAATGCCGATAATAAAAAAGATCAGCACCGGCCCAAATTCGAAGATTAAAAAGAATTATATATATGTATATATGTATATATATATATATATATATATATATATATATATATATATATATATATATATATATATGAATAATATTTCAAATTATTTTTCTTTTTGGTTTTTCAATTTTCTCAATCTCTTTCAATTTGTTGCATATAGGGGTATCTAATGGTCTTTTGTTCACAGTAACATGCCATTAAATGAAATGTGTTACTATGAGGCTGGTATACGGTAGATGTCCCTAAATATTTTACTATTACATCAGCTTCATTCCATTGAATGTAATACCAGTTTTTCTTTTGGATTGCTATTTTATGTGTGGTTCCCTGGTTTTTCTTGTTTGTGACTGGCATTTTATTGAGTTTTACTGGTTAGTAATTGAATTCTACTGTTTGCTATGAATACATCACTTTCTTTTCAAATATTCATCACATTTGGAAGAAAGTAGGACATAGGACACTTTCTTTTTACTCATTCAGATCTGCGGCGTATAAAAGAAGAAAAGGGCTAAGTTTAGGGCTTCATTAGTGACCGTGAATTTAAAATGGTACATTGAGGAAGTGATGACAAGCCAAATTATTTTTCTGTGTTGCCCGGTATTCCTGAAAATCGAATTAATTAATTGTGTTGTAATGAGTACTGTCTGGGCTTCCCTTATTCCGATTGAGGCTCCTTGCTTCTTTTCCCATTGACTCTAGTCATGTGGGTGAAGCGTAGGCACACCTTCATGAGGAATCTTCTATAGCAGGCAAACATTTTTTGTTAAGGGGCCAGATTATAACAAGAAAGTTCAATCGTGCAAAAAGCATTGATTATGAAACACTTTCCAACTGCAATGCAATTTTATTTAAACATTTCTAAAATGTGTTACATTCAGCGGTGATAATTTTAAAATTATCACAATACTACAATAATTTATTATATTTGAAAACGTTATCGAAAACAAATGAACTTTATTCAAATAACATCATCGAAATATAAATCGCCTGGCTCTCTATATGAAAGCAGTGAGTATTTCATTCACAAACTTTTTTCCATTCCTTTCATTCAGCGGCGATATTTTTAAAATTATCACAATACTGCAAAAATTTATTTTACTTAAAAACGTAAAACCATGGAGGTAAAAGTATTTTTTAACTCCATGCTTCAAACTTCATCGAAAAACGCAATACAATAAAATCTTCTGCGTCTCTATGTAAAATCATTGAATGTTTCATTCATATCAACTATATTGCAGACTCTAGAGCTAAATAATTTCACTTTAAAGAAATTCAGCAATTCTTATATAATTCATCTTACAGCAGTGTTTACATTCTCCATACGTGAAATATAGGCTTCGTTGTAGAAATAATCAAAATTTGATGTTCATTTAAACTCCAAAATATTTTAATTGCGTTGGCGAAGTATATAGATGCACAGAAAAAAAATAAAGCGGTTTTAGGAGGGATGCAGCATTAAATATAAATTAAAAATAATAAAAATCCCGATTTTGACACAAGATGGATGCCAAATTTTATTTTGAAGCAGATCACGTGCTCTTCATATAATGTGGGTGCAGTTATTATTTTAATTTTTATTTAAAAAACTACCGAACATATTTTGCTGAATTTTTTTTTATATATTATGGGATAATTTAAATATTTCCAAAATTTTTCGAAGTGCTTAAAAAATTCTTGAAAAATTAGGTCCCTTAGGGTTCAATGTATTTCATTTTTTCAACTCGGGTTGAATCCAAAACTAATTGGGTGATGTCATTCATTTATATTCCCATATGTTCCGCATACCGTTTGAACAACATACTAAAATTTCATTTTGATAAAGTCATTTTTAAGGCAGTTATCAAGCGAACGGACAGACAGACAGACAGACAGAATGAACAAAGTCGTAAATACTTTTCAACTATGTTGTAAAGTGTTAAAAATTACGGATCTTCCCTGCAGTTCAAGTTAAATCCATTAAGAAATCCTGCAATATCTATAGCAAAATCTAATTTCCAAAGCCAAATTTTTTATTAGCTTAAAATTTTAAATTCATGGTTAACTCGCGGACCGGATTGAAATAGTCAGCGGACCGGATTTGGCCTGCGGGTCGTAGTTTGTCGACCCCTGTCCTATAGCCCTGCGGCCTTAATTGCGTCACTGAGACTCACTTGCCAGGATGTCATAATCAAATTTCTTGGTCCTAAATGACTGTCCTTTCGATCATAAAAGAACTGGCGTCATCATGTCTGGAGCTGGTGCCATATTGTCGCTTTTCCTACTGTAGAACCTGTAATGCCTTCTATAGGGTGTCCCAAAATTCATGCAAGAAGTAATTTTGATAGAAAACATAAGTTTATAATTAAAAATTGTAAATTTTTTATTGATTCATAAAGTATACAGTATAGGAATATGTATGGAATATATCGGGCATATCGGGTAAATAACCTTCACGGCTTTGCTGGCCCATACGCACTCTTTTGTTGAAATTTTCCATGACCGTTTTGCATAAATGTGGCTGAATTTCACTGATATAGCGCTCAATTTTCTCCTTCAAGGAGTGGGTGGTCGTGGGATTATTGGCAGAAACTTTAGACTTCAAAAAACCCCACAGAAAAAAGTCCAACGGCGTTAAATCGCATGATCTGGGAGTCCAATTCTGATCACCAAAACGGGAAATTACACCACCAGGAAATGACTCATGCAGTAATTGAATTGTTTCTCGGGCTGTGTGGCATGTGGCACCGTCTTGTTGAAGCCACATGTCATCCACATCCATATCTTGCAATATAGGCACAAAAAACTGGATTATCATGTCGCGATAGCTGCCAAACCTTCATTATTTTTAAAATATTGCTCAACAATGAAAACGCGTTGTTCTTTTGTGTAGAGCTCCATTTTTAGTAACCCTAGACTGTCAGCTGCTACGCTGTCTTTTTTTTCGTTGCTAACACTTTATCGCACAAATGGCACAAAATTCAAATCTTGCGTGAATTTTGGGACATCCTTTATTACCGTTGTATCACAGGTTCAAAAGCTTTTAATGAATCCTCTATTTCTCAGGATTGGCTATAGATAAAGCTTAGCACTGATATGGATCAGCATTAAATTTCAGAGGTAGTAAGGGGCTTACACAGGATCAGGATTTCAACTTCCGATCCAAAATAATTTATGAAACATGTATTTCTCACGGTTGACTATAGACAGAGGTTAGATAATGACTGATATTGATTTAGTATTAAATACCGGAGGTGGTTGGAAATTTCACTAAGGATTTCCACTTTTGTTTCTGGAGATGCTGCTTCCAGTTGCTCAGAAATTCGTATAAACGTTATGAAATAGGTGTGTAAAAAAGCAAAATGTCTTAATAGTTCCATTGCAAATGAAGTGTGCATACCACATGCCGCTATATAAACGCCATTTAATAAATTTCTTGTTTTTAATTTTTATTTATATTCGTATTTTCTGAAGTTATATGCCGAGGATATTTTGGTAAAGTTGTAAATAAAATGAATATGAATAAAAGAAATACCAAATGAAAATCAAAATATATGGAACTGAATCATTTACTTGTATATGACTGAATTACGTATTTCAAAGATGAGTCGCTTTAACATAAGCACTAGCAAAATAGTTTTAGAACAAGGATTATTGTTATTTTAAAGGTACAAATACATTCTATTTCTGTTTTATTAGCACTTTACAACACAGTTGAAAAGTGCTTATGACTTTGTCCATTCTGTTCTGTCTGTCTGTCTGTCTGTCCGTTAGCACGATTACTGCCGTAAAAATGACTTAATCAAAATGATATGTTATTATGTTGTTCAGAGGGTCTGTGGGACCTATGGGAATATAAATGAATAATATCACCCAATTAGTTTTGGACTGAACCCGGGTTGAAAAATTAAATACATTGAACCCTATGGGACCCAATTTTTCAAACATTTTTTAAGCAAATTTAAAATTTACAAATTGCTTCGAAAGTTTTAGAAAATATTCAAATTGTTCCATAAATTATATGAAAAAAATTATCCCATAACATATATAAAAAAAATTTCAGAAAAATATATTCAGTAGTTCTTTAAAAAAAAATAAAAATATTAATTACACCTCTTATATGAAGCGATCACGTGACCATTATATGAAGAGGTCACGTGACCCACTTCAAAATGAAATATGGCAATCATATTGTATCAAAATCGTGATTTTAAAAGTTCTTTTTACATCATATTTAGTGTTGCATCCGTCCTAAAACCGCTTTATTGTTGCTTAATTTCTGTGCATCAATATTCTAAAACAACCCAAATATAATATATTTGAGTTCAAATGATCATCAAACTTTGATTATTTCTACAACGAAGCCTAATTTTCACTTATGGAGATTGTAAACACATTAATCTGTAAGATGAGTTGTATAAGAATTGCTGAATTTCTTTAACGCACAATTATTTAGCGCTGGAGTCTGCAATATTGATTTCCAGTCATTAATTTTACATAGAGAACAGTCGATTTTATGGCAGACGTTTTGATGAAGTTTCAACTACATAGTTAAATTATTTTTACCCCCATGGTTTTAGGTTCATAAGTAAAACAAATTATTGTAATATTGTGATGAATGAAAGGAATTGAATAAAAGTTTATGAATGCAATTTTTACTGCTTTTTCATAGAGAGCCAGACGATTTATATTTCAATGATGTTATTTGAATAAAATTCATTTTTTTCGATGAAGTTCTCAAATATAATAAATTATTGTATTTTTGTGAAAATTTAAAAAATATTACCGCTGAATGTATCGCATTTTAGAGATGTTTAAATAAAATTGCATTACAGTTGGAAAGTGTTTCATAATCAATGCTTTATGCATGATTGATCTTTTTTGTTTCATTTTACACTTTCTCTACAATAGATAGGATATGTAAAATGAAATTATTTTGATGCTGTCGAAAAAAATGATTCACGGATTCTGATGTATCCATAGATTTGAAAATCCCTGACCACGAATCACTAATTGTTTGAACGATATCTGTGTGTGTATTTGCCTCTCTATCTGTGGATATGTGTGGACAGGATATATTTGATAAAAAACATGTGGATTTGATCAACAAATTGATCAAATAGAATTAAAAACTATAAAATAATATAAAAAAAATCACACTTTTTGTTACTAAATTGACGATTTTACTTTATTTTAATAATTACTATTAAATTGCTATTATCAAAATATTCACTATTTTTTAATTTTAAAGCAAATGATATAATTTTCAAAAGCATTTTTTCTAAATATTGCATGTTTTGACAATTTTATTTTATTTAAAAGCAAAACAATTACTATTTTTTAATTTAAAAGCAAATGATATAATTTTCAAAAGCCATTTTTTAATCTGAAAATGTCAACTCATTAAAAAATAAAATATATTGTTAAGAATACCTATACTTCTCAAGAAAAATGATATTTACGGGCTACCATTGTTATTATTTGTAGATCCGAGTAGCTTGACCATGGCGACAAATTTAGTGAATAATATCGATAACCTGACAAATTTTTAATGAATTTTGGAAACTTCTCAAATTGTGTAATTTTGTTAAGAATTTTCTAAGTTACAGATTATTTTCGGTACATTCCACAGACGGTATATATGTTGGTCATTGTTTAGTTGGAATGAGTTGGATGATATGAATAAAAGTGAATTATGAATACGTAAGTATTTCGAGAATATAACCTTGTGTTTTGTGAATTAGTTGAGCATTTAATTACTGTTTTATTGTACTTGACGGATATTTTGCGACCGTGTTAGATATAAAGTTATTAGCTGCGTTTCGGCTTACTAATGCTTTTAATAAAGTGTTAGTTATCCCAAAATCCGAAATCAACCTTGTATCCTATGAATACATCCACCATTCCAGATAATAAGTTGCAACACTATCCACAATATTAATAAATTAATGCTTCGTAAGCTCTTTCAAACGTAAATGATCACAACAAATTATCACCAGCCGTTCTTGGGATATTAGACATTTTATTTTTCCACAGGAAGCACGATATCGTTGAAAGGATCTATCAGTTTCACAAAAAATTCGGTATATTGTTTCTAAACAATAGCAACAAAATTTTCATCGATTTTAAGGAAAATTTATTTATGTGAAATTTTGAATTTTTGGGATTTTCTCTACAATATCAAAACCTGTTAATCTTCACGAAAAATCATACGTTAGAGGCAATGGGATTCTTAGAATAAAGCAATGGAAACAAATGTTTGGTACTAACAGAGAATTGCTTCCCGTGGGACCACGAAATATTCCCAAACGCATTCATCCAAATGATTTTGTTACAGATTGTAAGACTAATTTTATTTACTTTATGTGTCTGCCTTTCTGTGACACAAGCTATTAGCAGACGGAACACAAATAGCTTCTTGATAACGCTTTTCTGTTGCGAAAGTCAGCAGCATAAAATAATGCAGGGCATGTGCGAACGGTTTTTAGAATGATTTATTTTGACGCTAAGTTATAAAAAGATTAATAGGTGCACTAATAGTGTTTTGATGCAGTATGGGAGTTGAGTCTAAGATTTCAGAAAATATGAATATTTATTTTCATGGAATATGTTTTAATACATAATATCTCGAAAATGAAAATCTTATGTGGGCAGCATATGACTTCCCTACAGAATCAAATTATATTTTTCCTTTCAGAATTCATTCAATTGAGTTTAATTGCACAAATTAACAACGGTAATTATTTGAACTTATACTGAATTTGTAATTTAAATTCAATTTTCGTTTTCATTTGGCGACTGGACTAGGCGACGTAGCAAAAATCGAAAAAAACCGGTTAGTTCTAGGGTTATGAGTTTGGTCTGATGCCTTCGTCGTCAAAAGTTACGTGAAACACAAGCACTGAATGGATATATTTCATCATACATCGTATTTTATTTCAGATTTTAACGAATTTTGTTGGCCACTTTGAACAACAAAGGCAGTATGTAAATGATACCAAAATCTAATAAGCACCAGCGCAATCTGAACGAGTGATTTATTTACCAAATTTTGTGAAATTTGGCTAATTAGATTTTCAGCTGGAGTATATCATGAGATTTTTGCGGGCTGTTTTGCAAGAAAAGAGGCAGATTCTTTTATTCCAGACTGCACTAAAATCTAATCAGCAACAGGGTATACTAAAAGTGATTTATCTGTCAAATGTTATGAATTTTTGTCAATTAGCTTTTCAGATAGGGTTGATACATACATTGCAAAGACAGACACACAGACAGACATAAAGGCAGATACATACATTGCAAAGACAGATACACAGACAGATATACAGGCAGATACATAGATAGATATACTCACACACATACACGCACAGACTTCACGCTAAAATATATATTTTTGTCATCTAGAGTGCTCGAAACGTGTATATACGTCGAAATCAATCCGTCGAACATAATTTATCGATCTGAAAACATCACTACAGCAATCAATTATCAGTAGTTCAGGCTCAGTATTTTGGTTATCAACCTAAAAACTAGAGTGTTCACTTCTACCGTAGACTTCATAGTATCATATTTCAAAAGAGAGTGAATGATTCAAAGAAAATGAATCTCAGACTTCTGATAGAATAGCACCCACAAACATTTTATTCAAAAAATACTTTATGCAAAGGAAAAATTGAGAAGCGCAAATGCAAATCAAGTTACAGCGCGGGATATGACTATTTCGAAGTTGCAGTGCATCGCCTTCGTTAGTGCCTGGAAAAGACCGACAAATGCAAAAAGATGAAAAATCTTATGTGTGCGACACATGACTTTACCCACACACACAAATTCATTTTCTTTTCTGTCCTTAACAGTTCAATAAATTGAGTTTATTTGCATAAAATAACATGGAATTTTGTTTTTTTAAATTATCCCGAATCCGCAGTTGTAATTCAATTTTCATTTTCATTTCGCCAAACGTATTTTCAAAAAGACGTGGCAAAAAAGTGAAAAAACTAAAATATCTCGAGAAAGATTCGTTCTAGAGATATGGGGTTTATCTTATTATTTTTGTCGTCAAAAAGTATGTTTAAAACAAGCATTTGACTGATATTTGACTGAAACATTTGAGCATAGGTAGTCTTTTATTTTAGTCTTTGATTATTTTTGTATTCCTTTTCGCTAAGAAAAGCAGGTTCCTTTTCCTTGAATCGTATCCAAATCTAATCAGCACCTGTGTAACCCACAGGCGACTCATCTGCCAAATTTTGTGCAATTTGGTCTATTAAATTTTTAGCAAGAGTGGATATATATGATTTTTGCGAGTCATTTTGATAAAAAAATAAATAAACAGGCTTTATTCCAAATCATACCGAACTCTAATTAGTACTAAGTTTACCCACGAGAGACTTAACTACTACATTTTGTGAAATTTCGATGAATGATTTTGAAATAGAGTGCATTGGACAAACAGACACACAAACACACACACAGAGGCGTTGAGCTGAAAATATTGTTTCCGTGTTCTAGAGGTCCTTAAACTTATATATCCGTCAAATCTCGAGTTGCAACGATCTCTATACTTTATGCATTAAAATGTATTCATGGGAAAGCAACTAACTATTAGGAAAAGAGGATTATATTATTTTTTAACTTCGGGTTTGTTGGTGTTTTGGGCACTGATTAGGGGGATTCAACTTAACTGGTAAAGTTCTACAGGGTATTTTGTTATACTTGATTTCGCTTTTCAAATTTCAATCGGTTGTAGACCCATTTTGTCAATGTGACAGTTTGTTAAAATAAAATCGGTATCGTTTTTTCCTCAATTCCGACTTATGCTGAATCAATTGATAGTAAATTGAAACAAGACATCGATTAAAACGAATCAGCGAAATTTTACTTGCAACTGACCCTGTATAATTCCCAACTTTTTAATAAGCAATAACTAACCAAATATGGCAGATAATTGCACTGGATTTTTAACTTTTCCTACCATGCATGGTAATATATAGGAAAAATATTGGAATCATGTCGAAAATCACAACTCGAGTTTTCGACGGGTATACAAGTTTCGAGCACTCCAGAATCCGCGAAAGGTATTTTAGAGCGGCTTCTGTGTGTTTGTGTCTGTCTGTCTCTCCGTCTGTCTGTCTGTCTGTGTGCATGTCTGTGCAATATGTGCATCAACTCTAGCTGAAAAACTAATTGATCAAATTGCACAAAATTTGGTAGATAACTCATTTGTGTGTTATCCTGGATTTTAGACGATTCTTCGTCTTTTTTTGCGAAATGGCAGGCAAAAATCGTCAAAATCTAAAATAAAAGACTACGTATACTCAAACGTATCAATTACATGCCTGTTTTATACGTAATTTTTTACGACAAAATAATAAAATCAACCCCATAAATCTAGCACAATTTCTCGAGATATTTTAATTTATTCTCATGTTTGCCACAACGCCTTTAAAAATACGCCCAGTCGTCAAATGAAAACAAAAATTTAAAACTACAATTTCTTTGTAATTTCAAATAATTATCCATGTTATTTTGAGCAATTAAACTCAATTTAAATTGTGAATGAAAGAGAAAATGAATTTGTGGCTGTATTGAAGTCATGTGTTATCCACATCAGATTTTTTTTGTCTCAAAACTAATTCCTCAACAGCTCAACTTGCTTTAATCAAACCTTTGTTACTCAAGGGACCACATAAAAATTTAGTCCCCCTATTTTTTTTTAAATATCATCCACCGGAAAAATGTATGAAAAATTTAGCATTTAATTTTAACAAACTTTCAAATTGAAATTATGCATCAGACACTAACTGCCGAAGCTCGTAAAGCGAGATCAACTATGCTGAAAGACCTTCCATATTCCACGTTATAACTTTATTTGTGTTTAATAATTAGGTCGATAAATTTCTCTTCGACGCAATTTTGTTTCACGCTTATTTCTTTTTTAAAATGTTGTAAAAGAATGTTTCTGATTAACAATATAAGGTATCTCTGGCCCATAACGATTTAAAACGTCCATTCCTTCATTTTTAACACTTTACAACAAAGTTGAAAAGTGTTTATGACTTTGTTCATTCTGTGTGCCTGTCTGTCTGTCCGTTAGCACGATAACTGCCGTAAAAATGACTTTATCAAAATGAAACTTTAGTATGTTGTTCAGACGGTCCGTAGGACTTGTGGAAATATAAATGAATAATATCACCCAATTAGTTTTAGATTGAACTCGAGTTGTAAAAATGAAATACATTGAACCCTATGTGACCTAATTTTCACAAAAAATTTTACGCGGATTTAAAATTCACGCATTGTTTCGAAAACTTTAGGTAATATTCAAATTGTTCCATAAAATATATAAAAAAAATTCAGCAAAATATATTCAGTAGTTTTTTAAATAAAAATTAAAATAATAATTACACCTCTTATATGAAGCGACCACGTGGTCATGATATGAAAAGATCACGTGACCCACTTCAAAATGAAATATGGCATCCATCTTGTCTCAAAATCGTGATTTTTAAAGTTATTTTTAATTCATATTGAGTGTTGTATTCGTCCTAAAACCGCTTTATTTTTGCTTAAATTCTGTGCATCTACATACTGAAACAACGCAATTACAATATATTTCAGTTTAAATGATCATCCAAATTTGATTATTTCTACAACGAAGCCTATTTTTCACCTATGTAAAATGTAAACAGCAAAATATGTAGAATGAGTGGTATTAGAATTGCTGTATTTCTTTAACGCAAAATTATTTAGCTCATGGAGTCTGCATAGCTGATATAAGTGAAATATTCATTGATTTTACAGAGAGAAGGACGATTTTTTTTCGATGAAATTTTAAGCATAGAGTTTAATTACTTGTAGCTCCATGGTCTTAATTTTAACATAAAATAAATTGTTATAGTATTGTGATAAATGAAATGAATGGGAAAATGTTATGAATGAAATGCTGCTTTTATAGAGAGAGCCAGGCGTGTAATTTTTTCTATGACGTCATTTGAATGAATTTGTTTTCGATAAAGTTTTCAAATATAAAAAATTATAGTAGTATTATGACAATTTTAAAAATATTACCGAGGAATGTATCGCGTTTTAGAGATGTTTAAACCAGGCAATTTATATTTCAATGCAGTTATTTGAATGAAGTTCATTTTTTTCGATGAAGGTTTAAGTTTTCAAATATAATAAATTAATGTAGTATTGTGATAAGTTTTAAAATATACCGAGGAATGTATTGCATTTTAGAGATGTTTAAATAAAATTGCATTGAAGTTGGAAAGTGTTTCGCAATCACTGCTTTAAGCATGATTGATCTTTCTTGTTTTAAATTAAAGATGTAGTATCTGAGGAGGAGGAAAATTTATTATTGTGTTTTAGTAATATTCAGTAATATTTCATATTTAAGCACATATTCTAATACAACCTGAATTCTCCTGTACTTTTCTTAAAAGAAGTGTCATAGAAGTAAATTATAAATGTATGATCAATTTCTATAAAGTTATCTAATTATTTATAGTATGATAATTAAAATAAGCCAAAATTAAAAACATTTAAAATATATAGTGCTATTGGAATTAAATTAAAAATAAGAACAAATCGCGTTAAAATATAAAGAAACTTATAAAACTTGAAGTTCTGAATAAAATCTATATACATAACATCGAAAACTTGTAATAATATAATGTGTCTAAAATAAACTTTATCGAAACTGTAGTTTTGACTGGATTATATCAATTTTGGGTTGAAAGGATTCTAGATAATTAATATTTTCAATTTCTTAAATCATCTGTTTCATTTTGGCAAATATTTTTCAAACTAATGTTATTGTGTTTAGACAATTGTTGTAACTAAATACAGATTGTACGTGTTTATCTCATATCGTTTTAGCGCTTTCATTTTTGCATTTGTTGATCCAATTTCACATTTTTTGTAAATTTGTTTACAAACGGGATTTGGGTGTTTTATTTTTCAGATCTACTTATGAAGATATATTTGTATCGCGAGAATAGAGATTCTTATAATTTTAAGAGAATTACATTAAATATTAGAATAGGATGTTTTGAATAGCAATGTCCTTTAGAATAATATAGTTCTTTGTATTATATATTCCGTACGAGGAACGGGTATACTGCTAGAAAAATTATAATTTAATATACACTTTGCATAAATGACTGACGAAGATATAAGTAAAATATATTTTAATGTTATATCCCATTAATAGTAGTTACGTCAGTACTGCTAAGCATAAACTCCAGTTAATAAGCAAAAAATAAAATAATAAATAATAAAAACATAAACAAATGAAGAAACAGAAGGATATATATATATACGATATATATGTGTGTGTGTATACGTATATATATGTGTGTGTGTGTACGATACAGAAATTTTAAGTCTTTCCCAATAACGCGAACTTTTCTTTCAAAATTATTATTCCAAATTCCTATTTCATGTCCAGCATGCATTGCAACTATATTAAATTCCGTCCCACGCCACTAATATTAAGAAAGTATGTCAGCACTTCCCCTTTTCCTTGACAATACCATATATGGTCAATAATCTTAACCTCTTCGTAAACTTTCTCATATGGAACTGCTTCCCCATCACATTTTTAAAACATAAAGAACGCGAAGGCAGCATGTGGCCCATGCCTCATATCCCTCACCTTCCGATGTAACTGTACATTGTGTGAATCAACGCAGACGGCATTGAGATTTCTTGAGAGCAAGCTGGTCGCCGGAGCTCTGGCGTTCTATGTAACTACATCTGTTACGAGTGTCATATAAAAAGTAGATTTTGATAACTTGAAATATCTCTTCCTTGGACTATTGGAGACAGTATTACATTATATGGCAATTCCAAAAGGATAATGCTCGGCCGCACACGGCTTAGGTCGCCCAGGCCTACCTGAGTCATTTCCAGACACATCCATGACTTTCCCACTCCACAGACCTTTCCCCTGTCGAGCATGTGTGGGACCAGTTGAAACGCCAGCTGCCTCGTTGCAGCAATCTTCGGGAGTTGGAACGTAACGTCCAAGAGGTGTAAACCTGTCTGCCGCAGGACAACATCAGGCGTCTGTTCGACACCATGCCGGACCGTATTGCTGCTTTTATCGCAGCACGAGGCGGTGTGACACGCTATTGAGGATGACCGAACTATGTACCAAACCACAGCTCCCTCTGTACGTGTTCTGCTGAGCTGTTTTGTGATCATGTATATCATTCATCTGTATCCTCCCATCAATAAAATTACAGGTCCATCCTATGCTTCCTTCCTGGTGCGCAACTTTCATTGTCCGTGAGTGTATATGCACACATATAAATTGAAATTTCTCAATAACTTTACCAATTATATATATATTTATATAGATATGTGTGTGTGTGTGTGTGTGTGTACTATTTACATATATATATATATATATATATATATATATATATACTTATATATAAACTTTATTGATGTCTCTGTTTTTGCTTAGTTGTGTCAAGAGGAGATATGTGAGACCCGGATTCACTTAGTCAGGTTTATATGTAGATTTATAAGTTCTAACAAGAATACAAAAATATAAATGGCCCAGACGGGTTGACACCAATTTATATCTGCCCTGACCCGAGAGGTCAGGAAATCCGTAAAATAAGGGGCTAAAGATGCAGCCATGAGATTGGTTAAAGTTTTAACCTTGAGGTGGTGTTGCCGCGACGACCTGGGGTCAAACAATGAGCGCCTAAAAGGTGTTGAAAGCCCAGACCGTCCTGCTCATCCTATGACATAGAGCAGCAAGATGGGCGACCAGCGCCTAAGAGGTGTGGAAACCCCAGGCCGTCCGACTCGTCCTGAGGACTTGAGTGACTATTTGGACTACCGGGAAGCGCCTAAGAGGTGTATCAGACCTCAGGCAAAAAAGCCTAAGAGGTGTATCAGACCTCAGGCAAAAAAGCCGTGAAAACAGGCAGAAGGTGGATGAGAATATAGATAGTGCAGAATGAGACGGGATTCAAGATATGCATTAAGTACTACAGCAGATGAACATAATAGTTGAGAAAAGTAAGGGAAAGTAGTTTGAATGAGCAGTGAGTCACAGACAAAATACGAATATATGTATTAATTTCGACACAATTGCATAGAGACCGAACATGGATCAAAGTTCTCAATAGTGCAGTCATGGTACAATATGCGTCAAGTGTGGTGTGACGATATTAAGTCATAAATCCTAAATTCATGAAAGGTGGTTCAACAACCATTGACCCACAAAAGTCTAAAAGCATCAAGAAATTATGTGCTTATTAGCATATATAAAAGGTCATAATCAGTTTTATAATAATAGTTTATCTGGTTTCACATACCCAATCTCCTCATTAAATACAAGATCAATTGTTGTAAAGTCATAGATTAACAGTCCAGCTGAAAGAGCCAATCAGAAAGCAGAATAAAAAATAGCCCAGTCAATCTGAAACAGAGAGCTAACATACAAGATTGGTCTGAAGATTGGTCATAAAATATTGTCCAAAACACAACAGAAATGTTCCAACAAAACGAGACAAATCAAAATAATATTCACTTTCTATAAAGTAATTTTTTTTTAAAGAAAATTTTCAAATTTTAGTTTGATAGAAAAACGGGATTTAAGACCTTCTGAACACATTTTAGAACAATGTACACCTGTCTCTGAACTTGTATGTTTATGAAATGAAAATGAATTAATTGAACATTTCATTTTATTTTGATTTAAGATTTACATAACCTTGCTTATATGAAGGACATTGATCGTAATAAAATCAATACAGAAAATTGATAAACATATGATATGTATGTGAAATGTTTTAAATTAGAATGCATTAATCATATATGAATCAGTAGAATGCATTGATTTGTCTAACCTGTTGCCAATTCATATCTGATTTAAAGCATTATTAAACACATAGGATGTTTAGTTTGGGACCTAGGTTGTATACCTCAGAAAGAGAAACTAACACTCTTAAAGAGTAAGTTGCAACCAAATAAATATTGGCTACACGCCCGTGGATAGAAATCACAAATAATAAAAACTATAAACAAACTTTATTTATAGCTATATAGGAGGATTATTGCAAACATTAAACGTCCTATAATAAACGTCCTATGTAGCTGTGAATAAACTTTGTTTAAAGTTTTTACTATTTGTAAGTTGAAATATTTTTAAACACGTTTATTTTGTTTAAGGAAGTATGCCACTTAGCTCCAAAATAGTTATTTGAATCGAAATTTGACTCAGTAAGGTTATGTCTCGTAACTATAAGTGCACAAAGTTTCAGCCGTCTAGGTCACCATGAGGTGTCTGGAGTCTTTTGAAAGGCTTTTTGAAAAATTTATATTTTTTTATCCCCGCCGGGGACGTCAACTGAAAATGCTGTCTCGTTCGGTTCTGTCCCGTGGACGATATTATAAGTGCGCAAAATCCTATGTCACCAGAGGACTTATGAAGGGTTAGGAAAGACTGAAATGAATACATTTTACCCGCCCCTTCCGGCGGGGAATCCAAAATCGGGCTCCCTTAGATTCTGTTCCGTAATTGATACTATAAATGTGGAAAGATTCAGTATTCTACCTCACCGAGGATGGACTTCTGGAGAGTCTGGAAATACTTTTCTGAAAACTATTTTCTTACCATCCGGGGAAGGATCAAAAATCCGTCTCCGTATAGGTTCTGTCATGTAATTGATATTTTATGCAACGATGCAGTATTCTAGGTGACCCGGGAAGGGATTTTGAAGGGTCTGGAAATACTTTATACTTTTCGAAAAACTATTTTTTTATCCTCCGGGGAAGTATCCAAAAACTATTTTTTCTACCCTCCGGGAAAGTATCGAAAATTCGTCTCCGATAGGCTCTGTCCTGTAATGGATACGATATGCAAATATTCAGTGTTCTAGATCACCGGAGAGGGGCTTCTGGAGGATCTGGAAATATTTTTCGAAAAATTATTATTTACCCTCCGGAGAAGGATTAAAAATTCGTCTCCATTAGATTATCTCCTGCAATTGATACTATATGCAAAAACTCAGTGTTCTAGGTCACCAGGGGTGGGTTTCTAAACGGTCTGGAATGACGAAAACAAGTTAGACAATTTTTATTTGGATATATTAGCAACCAGATGCGGTATTTAAACAAATTCTTGAGGAGAAGGGCAAAACTATGATGGACTAATGTTCCAATGGTGGACATTTGATTTAACAGGCAAGATTATATAAATACATTTCCTGATAATGCCTTGAAGAGATTGTCGATAGCTTAAAAGAAAGTTCGGCTCCTGTCGATACTTGAAAGCAAAAGTTCCTAAAATAGTTTTTGTCAATCTCATACAGACGGAAATATTGAAAGATTTTATTTCTAAATATTGCATTCTAACTTTTCTGTTTTATACTATTACTAGTACAACCATTTGAAATATTTCACAAAAACATTATGTTCTTCATCTTCTTTACTTCTACATATAAGTTACCAATTAATTTATTAACTTTTGTTATGAAAGTATTCTCAGACCGTGAAAAAATGCAAATACATTACATTAAAATTTAGATGAAATTACCCGACTGAATTTGAAAAATAAACAAGTTTTGTCGTTGCATTATTTTAAAAATACGTGAAGCGTGTGTTTCAACTCAGCTTTTGAATACCTTCCTATGGGAAATATGCACATGACGTCACAGTCACGTGACCCCGCCAGCGTCATAATGTTGTCAATAGATTCTATACATGCTACGATATTCTCATGCAAAAAAGTCCATTCATTTTATAAAAATCATGGCTAAAACCTTCTTATTTAGCATTTAAAATTATAATGAAATGAATTCTGAATTCTGTAATAATAATGCCAATGACTTCATGAAGGTATACAGCTTTAAAAATCTAATGTGGACAGCACATGACTTTCTCTGCAGACTCATTATTTCTTCAATAATTCATTAAATTGAGTTTAATTGCACAAAATAACAGTCATAATTATTTTAAATTCACTGATTTTGCACTTTTAATTCAATTTTCGTTTTTATTTGGTAACTGGACTTATTTGAAAGGCGGCGTAGAGAAAATGCGAAAAAATAAAATATCTCGAGAACAGCTAGTCCTAGAGTAATCGGGTTGGCCTTATTCTTTTGTTGTCAAAAATTACGCATAAAATATTCATTTAATTGATATATTTGAGTATACGTAGGCTTTTATTTTTAGATTTAACGATTTTTGCCTGCCATTTTGCTAAACAGGCAGGGTTTTTTTTTCGAATCGTACCAAAATTTAATCAGCACCAGGTTAACTTAAAAGTGATTTATTAACTAAATTTTGTGAATTTGGTCTTAGTTTTTCAGCTAGAGTGGATACAGACAATTTTTGCAGGTCATTTCGCAAAAAAAATCCCAAGTTCTTTTATCCAATTCGTACCAAAATCTAATTAGCTCCAGGGTCACCCACCTACCAAACTTTATGAAATTCGGTCAATTAATTTTTCAGTGAGAGTGGATACAAAATCTGCACATACAAACACACACACACACAGAGACATCACGCTAAAAATAGTTGTTTCGTGTTCTAGAGGTTCCAAAATGTGTAGATCCGTCGAAAACTCGAGTTGCGATTTTCAGCACGATTCCAATACTTTCCAATGTATTGCAGGGAAAGTAAAAATTTCTAACCGTTGGCGATCATGTTGATGACCGATTTAAGCTCGAATTTTACAAACAAAAGGGATATATTTTTACTTTTCGCTGAAACATTTGCGATTCCTCGGTATTATCAGTTTAAGTATTTCTATTAGAATTCCATTTTGTTGTGATATTTTCATTTTCTATTTGCGATTCCTCGGTATTATCAGTTTGAATATTTCAATTACGAATCCATTTTGTTGTGATATTTTCAATTTCTATTTGCGATCCCTCGGTATTATCAGTTTGAATATTTCAATTAGGAATCCATTTTGTTGTGATATTTTCATTTTCTATTTGCGATTCCTCGGTATTATCAGTTTAAATATTCCTATTAGGAATCAATTTTGTTGTGATATTTTCATTTTCTATTTGCGATTCGTCGGTATTATCAGTTTAAATATTTCTATTAGGAATCAATTTTGTTGTGATATTTTCATTTTCTATTTGCAATTCTTCGATATTATCAGTTTAAATATTTCTACTAGGAATAAATACTGTTGTGATATTTTTATCCTCCATTACATTATATCAATGTTATAAAATAAGAGAACAATGTTGTGTTTAAAATATTATTATTACAACTTATTATTTTAGAAACGTAAAAATCCAAACATTATATACCCTTAATTCTGCTTTACCAACAACACAAAAGCTTATTTCTAAAATGTATTGCTAAATATCGATTTGAAATAGTACTTCTATTTTGCCTTAAGTTTGAAATAATTAGCTAAATTTATAAAGTAGGATAAGAATATTTTTAGAGTATTTTCATTGCACATATATATTTAAAATAACGCAAAAATTCGACCTTTGTTACATACAGGCTGTTACACATTTTCAGGCTTTACCAAGAACACAAAAGCGTATTATAAATATATATCGATAAATATCTATTCGAGGATCATTTTGATTGATCTCTATCGGAATTCAAACATAATTGTAAATAATTTATACAATCAAATATTAGAAAATTAACAAATGAAAGCTAAGAACAAGAATACTTTAAGCTTTGTAAAATTTTATTTAAACAATACATTAATAAGTAAAAATCTAATTTGATTCTAAAAATTCAGATATAAAATAGTAAGTATATGTAGATTTAAAATATTTATAACGATTTTTAAACAGAAAAAGTTTAAATATGTTCCTAACTTTTCCTAAAAGCACGTTTCGAAAAAGTTACCTATAAACGCACGTACTCGTTGAGCACGTGTTACCAGAGTTTTAACGAATCATCCGTAATTTTGTAGTCTCGAAACAAAACTTTGCATATTGTCCATTCAATGGTGTTTAGTTACATTACTAAATATCAGTACAGTATTATCTTCTAACAAAACACACTTATTTTAATTGATTTAGCTTCATTTTTATCAAATTGGCGAAATTTTTATCGATTTAAAAAAATGGTCATCGATTTCGCAACATTAAAAAGAAGTAGCCAAGTTGGCAATATCCCGCCAAATTCATCGCCAAATTTTTCGCTAAGCGTTACAGAGACGGATGGATGGAGAAATTAGTTATTCTTATAGTAAATTTTAAGTAGCTTGTAATTTTTTTGTTTGCAAATTTTTACAAGAAAAAATTTAAAAAATCAGCATCATTGATCCAAATGATTACAATTATAGCAAGTTACCCTTCATTTTAAAGAACAAAAAAAATATTTTAATTGATACTCTATTTGACAATGTACCTTGGGGGGAGTAACTTGTCCCCCCCCCCCTCTAGAGGGGTGCTAATGACGTCACGAACACAAAAACTGTATCGCGGTTATTTTTCACAAAATGATTGAATCTCTTAAGTCTCGTGATCATTAAGCCGTAAATAAACCCTTTTTTAACACTTTACAACAAAGTTGAAAAGTGTTTATGACTTTGTTCATTCTGTCTGTCTGTCTGTCTGTCTGTCTGTACGCCTGCCTGCCTGCCTGTCTGTCTGTCTGTCTGTCTGTCTGTCTGTCCGTTAGCACGATAACTGCCGTAAAAATGACTTAATCAAAATGAAATTTTAGTATGTTGTTCAGACGATCTGTAGGACCTATGGGAATATATTTAAATGAATAATATCACCCAATTAGTTTTGGATTGAACCCGGGGTTGAAAAAATGAAATACATTGAGCCCTATGGGACCTAATTTTTCAAACATTTTTTAAGCGGATTTAAAATTCACAAATTGCGTCGAAAATTTTAGGTAATATTCAAATTGCTCCATAAAATATATAAAAAAAAATTCAGCGAAATATATTCAGTAGTTTCTTAAATAAAAATTAAAATAATAATTACACCTCTTATATGAAACGATCACGTGACCATGATATGAAACGATCACATGATCCACTTCAAAATGATATATGGTATCCATCTTGTTTCAAAATAGTGATTTTTTTAAGTTCTTTTTAATTCATATTGAGTGTTGTATCCGTCCTAAAACTACTTTATTTTTGCTTAAATTCTGTGCATCCACATACTGAAACAACGCAATGACAATATATTTGAGTTTAAATGCTCATCTAAATTTGATTATTTCTACAACTAAGCCTATTTTTCACCTATGTAAAATGTAAACAGCAAAATATGTAGAATGAGTTGTATTAGAATTCCTGTATTTTTTAACACAAAATAATTTAGTCCATGGAGTCTGCATGGCTGATATGAATGAAATATTAATTGATTTTATAAAGAGAAGGACGATTTTTTTCGATGAAGTTTTTAGCATAGAGTTTCATTATTTGTAGCTCCATGGTCTTAAATAAAATGTTTAAATAAAATAAATTATTATAGTATTGTGATGAATGAAATGAATGGGAGAAAGTTATGAATGAAATCCTGTTTTTATAGAGAGATCCAGGCGTGTTATTTTTTCTATGACGTCATTTGAATTAATTTCCGTTGTTTTCGATGAAGTTTTCAAATATAATAAATTATCGTAGTATTATGATAATTCTAAAACTATTACTGAGGAATGTATAATGTCATAAGGTAAAATTGTCCTTATCAAAATTACCACTATAGGGCTTACCTATGATGCCGTCGCTAGGGGTGGAGCGTGTAAGCTCCCGGTTCTCAATTTTCAAATATAATAAATTAATGCAGTATTGTGATAAGTTTCAAAATATTACCGAGGAATGTATTGCATTTTAGACTTGTTTAAATAAAATTGCATTGAAGTTGGAAAGTGTTTCATAATCAATGCTTTAAGCATGATTGATCCTTCTTGTTGTATGATTATACCAAATTTTGTCCTATGCTACCATGTTAAAAAAATATAAGGTTTCGAATAAACTTTAAATACAGTTTTCAATAAACTCTAAATAAAGTTTCCACTCGAATTTAAAAAAAAAAAATTCTATCTTGTTCTAGATTTTTCGATAATTAATTCGAATATAAAATTTCGCAAAAATCCATAAATATTAGCGACAGCTACCGTATACAAAATAAATCGACCTCAGATATACTGACAGACAGACATGCGGACATCACTCCAAAAATAGACAAAACGTGTGCAGAAGGTCCTAAAACATACATTGGCATCAAAATATCGAATTCGATAATTTTCGTGAAAACAATACGTTTTCTATATTATACAGTATGAGAAATTATTAATGGAATTAATTTCTTATGCTTCTAATTTCGTAATTATTTGTTGCATTAAGTTTTATTTTGAAATCTTTCACAGCTCGCATACTTCATATGCGCGAGTCCATTTAAACCCCAGCTTTTTGCTGGTATGTTCAATGGTGATTCCTATTTATCATGATGTTCCTTTGGGAGACAGTTAAAAACTGAAATCGCAATAAAATCTCATCATAGAAAACTCTATTATAAGTTCATTGATAATTCCTATTAATGATATTCCTTTACGGGGTCGCTAAAAACTGAAATTGCAATTAAATCTCATCATAGAAAACTCAATTATGAGTCCATAGATGATTCCTATTCATGATGATATTCTTTTATAAGGTAGCTAAAAACAGAAAGTGCAATTAAATCCGATCACGAATGAACTCCATTATATGTTCATTGATAATTCCTAAATTTCAATGTTTTTAATATGATTATGCTCTTATTTAAAATTAGTGAGTCGTATTCTATTTGTCTGATCTTCTGATCTCAATTTCTCAATTCCTTTGAGAAGAGTGTGGACCATACAAGCCACGGAGTAGGTGCCTGCTAATTTTTGACAATGTTTGTTATGTTCATTGCTTACATATAAAATTACAAAATAATATAACACAAGCCTTCAAATTTTAAAATGTAATTGAATTACATTGTTAAGTTTTAAAGGTAAAATTTTATTACATTTTGAAATAGTAAAATATTTTTCCTTTATAGGGATTTAACATTCACGTTTGCTGATTCAAATAAGTTAAAGTTTAGAATGAAGCATTAACATAAAATCTTTTCGGTATAATCCAATTTTTAGGAAAACAGAAGTTATGTATTTTAATAAACCCTGCCCCATAAAGTTATTAACAAAGAAAATGTACAGATAAGAAAGAATGCTTTGCAATTCAAAAACTATACTTTTAACAGTATTAAAGTTTTTAAAGTGCAAAAATGTAGTTGCGGCAAAATTCTTTTGTTTCGCCATAGTCATTAGGTTAGAAAGGGAGGAAGTCGAGTTTTAAAACACCTTCATATACCTCTAAAATTTAATAAATATTTTCCCCCCTTTTTAAGAAATTGTAGTACTGCTTTAATGTATTAGGAAATAAAGCTTTCATTTTATTTAAAGTTGCGAAAAGTAAAACAGAATTGTTTGAAATAAATTTGTACCAGATTGAACATAAAATACTTTCAACCATATTCAATGATCTACTTGCTAAGTTTGGCAGGAAATCCAATCGTCGATCTATGTGTGTACAGAAAACTCTCTGTCCATTGAACTACTCAGACGTTTATTGTATATTCCATGCTTCAAGTGGACTATGTTTACAGGCACAGATGCTGCATGTATGGGTTTATATAAGTAAAGAATTATGACATCTGGCCTGAAACCTGACAACTGCTTCCAATTTAGTGGTTTTGGGTAGGTGGCAGACAATTTTATAAGTTAGAAGCATAATTCATACAAACAACTAAAGATTTTACAATTGAAAATAGAGCCTATATAAAGACAGCAATATAAAGACAAGCCTATATAAAGACAGCCTATATAAAGACAAGGTATCGAATTCAATCAGTAAATATATAAATCAGTAAATATCAGTTTTCCCTAGCGTGAGTTGTTTACTATTAAGGAAACATTAAGTGTTGATCATTAAGTGTGATAAACTGTTAAATTTAACGTTTTCTAGTAACTTTTGCAAATCGATTTGATAATTGCTCTATAAATTCCTTCTGGTTGTTTAATTGATAAATTGTACATTGGACTGAAAATATGACATCAAGATCACGTGACCCAGATCCAGTCTTTATCTTGAAAGTATCTTTCAAATTCAATTCAAAGGATTTGATTTAGTAAGAAATTATGTTTGTAAGAAAGTGTGCAATTTTTTATGTTTGTAAGTGTGCAGAAATAATGACCACTCATATTTCTGTATTGTAGAGAGTAAATAAGTTTTACATTTTATTTTCGATATTCCATGCAATGCATAGTATGTGTAAACTTATTGTGGGGTCAAAACTCTGTACTTTATTTAATGTTTTCTCTTTTGACCACTAGGTGGCGGTACCATAATGGATTCTGTCATTGATGCACTTTTCTGCTTGCATAACGTGGTCAAGATCTCATTTGGCTTTCAGGTTTATACGTTTTTGCACGGATGAAGATATCCAGAAATTTCCCAAACGTACGTCTGTTTATTGCACCTTATTTGCGCAGAAATGTATGTTGTGATCTAATTTATTTATATTAAAATGTGTTGCAATATAGCCATTTAAAATATAATTTTGTATTTATATGTGAATGGCATAATTTATATAAACTGTTTTTGAGAAATTGTTCGTTTTTCATATAAAATATAGAAAATTCCAAAAGTTTTTTAATCTTGTTATATAGCTTAATGTTTCACGAGTGTATTTATACACACATTAAGGGATACTAGTGTTTAGTAATTACCATGAGCTACCTTCGAGATATTAGAAATATTACTTTTCCACAGAGAATACGATATCTCTAAAGATAATGAAGGTGTTTTCGTGACATTTTGTATGCTTATTTTAATTAATAACAACAATTTTGTCGATAAATTTTTAGCGAGATCTAGTAATTAAAAAGCTCTAAATTTTATTTTCGTTTCCTTACAAAATTGAAATTTGTGAATATGTAGGGCAAGCCATGTGTTGGACACATGGCTTGCACATATTTTTCCACATAACTCCACATATTTTTCATAATTACTGTTCATAAGTTATTTGCAACTGAGGAAACTCGAGTTTTGCAAATGATGGAATAACGGCGATTGGAGTCTAAAACACCTTGTTGCTGCTGCTAATCCAACTTGCTTGGACCTAGTTCAGAACAAGCCCATAATACTAAATTCAAATAGTACATAATTGGAATAATTGCAGCTTCTGTTGGTATAAGGATAAAAGGCACATCATGATAGATGTCTGACTTTTGCCTAATACCACTCAATTTAGAACAGAACCCAGTGGGGATAGCAGCCGCAGGGACTATACCAACCACAGAATACTATATACCACAGAATACTATAATAGTCTGTGATACCAACATTCCCCTGACCCATCCCATCTCGGGTAAACTTTCGAACCTTGATTTATCGTGCTCAAACTCTGCGTATGCACGGGGATAATTTTGGGTGGCTTTGAGGACCGCGTGATCGTCTCATCTTAACCACTGGATTATTTCGGCTCTAGTAAAACGCCTTTATTAAATTTAATTAAATATGTGTATACAATACTTCTATTTAAATATGGACAACAAATGTTTTAAATGTCTTATGTACTCTAGAAGGTAAGATGCAAAGTATAATATATTTATATAGATTATAATAACGTTTTTTGCATAAAAACGTAATGGAATATTAATTGTTGTACACATTACAGTTCAGAAGATGAACTAGCTGTAAACTATACATATCATTTTCACTTAATAAATCTGCGTTTTCTAATAATAGGTGTAACTACCTGTAACTAAAACAGAAAATCGTTCCTTTAAATTCAATCCAAAGCAAGACACGTATCACCACTTTTAGACTGAACACGTAGGGCATAGAATTGGTGCGTGATGAAATTCCCATATGATCGGTTCAATCGCTTGAGTGTGATCTTACTTTGAACCTAGCTACTATTGCTGCTAGCCTCATTGACACTGGATGAGATGCGTAAATTTTAGAGCTGGTAAATAAGACTAGAAAAAAAAATTGCAATAATGTTGAAAGCCATAATTGCATCTTAAGAGATCTAAAATGAATATCTAGAAATGGAAGATATTTGCCTCCTTTACGTTGAAAATAATTTAGATTTGGAGTGTAAATTAATTAATGAATTTAATTTGAAAACATCGTACATCGCGTTGTGTTGGTCCGTAGAAACCAACCAATTGCTATGAGTCTTTGAAAAACTCACGTGTAACTCTTTGAGAATTTGCTGCAAAAAAAGCATTAAATTACACAATGAAAACATAAAGAAGTTTTAAAATTAAAACTCTTTATTTCAACAGATATTACTATTTTTATTGATCTCAATTTTATGTTATAAAAGTCAAATTTAGTAAATTACTCTTCATTTAATTGCGTACATATTTTTTCGATAAATTTCGGAAAATTGCTTTAAAAATGTAAGGATTATGGTGATTTTTGAAATTGATTGAGCATTTGATCAATAAATAGATCCACAGTCATTTCGAAAAATCATAGTAATCATTATTGTCACAATAAATAAAGTTGCTCCCTGTAAGAAATCAACGTGTAGTACTTCTTCGTGTTCTTTTTCAATTTCATTATATCCTTTTTAATTCCAGCCTCATTCACTGATATTTTTAGTAGACTTATAAATTGTTTTCTTTTAGTTTATAAAGACAACTCATATAGCTTTTGAAACATTTTTTCCCTTTTTAACACTTTACAACATAATTGAAAAGTGTTTATGACTTTATTCATTCTGTCTGTCTGTCCGTCAGCACACTGCTGTAAAAATTACTTTATCAAAATTAAATTTTAGTATATTGTTCAGACGGTCTGTGGGTCCTATGGGAATATAAATGAATAATATCACCTAATTAGTTTTGGAATGAACCCGGGTTGAAAAAATGAAATACAGTGAACCCTATGGGACCTAATTTTTTAAACATTTTTTAAGTGAATTTAAAATTCACAAAATTCTTCGAACGCTTTAGAAAATATTCACATTATCCCATAAAATATAAAAAAAAATGTCAGCAAAATATATGCAGTAGTTTTTTAAATAAAATTTAAAATAATAATTACACCCTTTATATGAAGAGATTACGTGACAATTATATGAAAAGATCATGTGACTCACTTCAAAATGGAATATGGCATCCATCTTGTGTCAAAATCGTGATTTTAAAAGTTCTTTATAATTCATATTTAGTGTTGTACCCGCCTTAAAACCGCTTTATTTTTGCTTAAATTCTGTGCATCTACATACTGAAACAACGCAATTATAATATATTTGAGTTTAAATGATCATCAGACTGTGATTATTTCTACAACGAAGCCTAATTTTCACTTATGGAGAACGTAAATACCAGAAGATGTAGAATGAGTTGTATAAGAATTGTTGCATTTCTTTAACGCAAAATTATTTAGCTCATGGAGTCTGCAATATAGCTGATATGAATAAAACATTCATTGATTTTACATAGAGAACCAGACGATTTTTTCGACGAAGTTTTAAGCATAGATTTAAATTACTTGTACCTCCATGGTTTTAAGTTTTAAATAAAAGAAATTATTAGAGTATTGTGAGGAATGAAAAGAATGGAAAAACATTTATTAATGAAATGCTGCTTTTATAGAGGGAGTAAGGCGATTTATATTTCGATGACGTCATTTGAATAAATTTCATTCGTTTTCGATGAAGTTTTAAGTTTTCAAATATAATAAATTAATGTAGTATTGTGATAATTTAAAAAAATATTACCGAGGAATGCATCCCATTTTAGAGATGTTTATATAAAATTGCATTGAAGTTGGAAAGTGTTCCATAATTAATGCTTTATGCATGATTGATCTTTCTTGTTTATATTTAATTCTTGACCTATTAGTCGCAACCTAATCTTAACCATATCGTCTTCTGTCATTGTTAGCTAACTTTGAATTTAACTGTCTGGTGTTCGAATGAAATTGCAGATCTGTGGTATAGTATCTCTTTCACATTTGTGCTTTTTTTTTTGCATATCAATGAATCAAACTAAAACCGTCGTCACTTAACTCATATAATCCACACTACTTTATAAAAGAAAATCTGCGTAACGAATTCAAGTCTGATCCGAGTTTGTACAACGAATCTTCACCCGAAGGTCAATAAATGGCCTAATCATTGAGCTATTAAAATATTGTATTTTCTTCTATATAAAAACTGTTTAGACATTATTTAACTCTATTACATGCTGTGAGTGACTGGCCTTAAATATTTAATCTTTATACGTAATTTTAAATTTATTTCAGTTTGTTAGAAAACAAATGTCAGTGCAAACAAGTGTGTGATGTTTAGACTATTTTGTGGTGTATTAAGTTTTAGATAGTTGATAACTCTTCTATTGAATCTTTTAGTCTTGTCCAATTCATGTAAAATATAAATATATTCTATTATTTGACTTAGGGGTATATTTTTATCACATAGAGCAGTAACAAATTAAATTTTCTCTGTGCCAAAATATTTGAATAACTCGAAATCTATTTCCATAACGAAAGAAGTAAAATGACCTGAATATTTTGAATATATGAGAGATATGTTGTGTCTATTGCAATAGGAATTTAGTTCGTTCAGCAGTTATGAAGGACACGTACAGACATTTTGTATGGCCTATTTCAATTGTAGAAAAAGTACTATCATCCTGTTACCTCAATCCTTTATTTACTGCCTCAATCAACAAATCATCTATTGGCTAGATAAAGATTCGTAGGGGCGCAACAGTCCAGTGATTAGCGGGCGGGAATTGCACTCGGTCGTCCAGGGTTCGATTCCCGCCACTATCCAAACTGCCGCAGTTTTCACGCAGAGTACGATCACGTTAAACATGTGGGTCCGTAAGTTCTTCCGATAGGTTGGTGGTAGGGGAAGGAGGATACGGAGCTATGGATGCCTCCCCTATTGGTTCCGGTCTAAATTAGGTGGCACTTCCCGGCCGTTCAAGCAGATACCTTATACCTTTTTGGTAGGTCGGAAGGTCTGGGTCGAAGAAGCAGATAAAGGTCTGTGTTCCAAATAACATTTGAAACATGAGTTCTTTACTATGGTACATGAGCAACGCATACCTCAATCATTTATTTACTGCCTCAATCAACAAATCATCTATTGGCTAGATAAAGGTCCGTGGTTCGAATAACATGTGAGACATGAGTTCTTTACTGTGGCACATGAGCAACTCGTAGCTCCAGGTTAGATGCAGTGGATCACCAAGGATTAAAAATATAAAGTTTCGTTTTTCAAAGATCCTACGATTTAATGACATTGATTATCTTATTATAAATGTTAGATAAACATGATTCTTTCCTATAGAAATAAACAGAGGAATTGAGATGTTATTCCCATTTGAATTCAACTTAAATTTAAAATCTGAAGTAAAAGAACGTGGATTCTACTTTAAATATAGAAAATAAATGACTGATGTTCCAGTAAATCAATGAATATAGTGTCGACAGGTCATGCGGCAGTCCGTGGTTTGAACCTTGTATGGGGTATATGTTCTATATGATCCTCAAAGGTATACGTTAGAAGAAGTGGGGAAGTATTTAGTAAAATTATTCAAGGTAATTCCCTGAATGGACTTTTTTGAAAATGCATGAAGAATATTTTATTTATTTTAAATACATCAAACTACAAAGACTTCTTAGAATGCAGTCTTCTAGTTTCCCTTATGTATGGTGAATAATGGAGTGATGCAAGAACTTTTTCCTTATTTAATCTCATAACATTGAAATATTTTTCAAAGTTCCATATAATCTACATGTACCAATTTATTACGTTTAGGAATATATGCTTAAATCCACCTTATATAGCACTTTGGGATATTGCTAAAAGCATGTTTCTTTAAAATACATTAAAAGGTTCATCTTTTAAAACAGTTGGAGCGTAATGCTATTACTTCAGAGTTAAATAATGCTAGTTATCCCTCTGGAATTGTCGGGATTAACAAACGACTTAGAACATATAATGAAATGTTAAATAGTATTTGCTTCAAAGGTTAGGACACTTAAGCTAGAGTTTAAATATTTATTTCGTTTCGATTTTTTCTGCTTTTTTAAACAGTGTTCAATCAGGTAAAAGCAACATGAAACAGTTTTTAACTCACTACTTACATAAGAAAATGGTAATGGCTAAAAATAATGAAATAAGGGATAACTTGAGTAATAAAGTTGATAAGGTTTATCTTTTGTTATTCTGAGTTGTTAAATAAGTCCATGTAAACGGTGAAGTTATGTGTTTCCACATTTCCTCCGTAATATTACTTATATGTCAATATAACGGCAAAATACGTAGAATGGTGTGGAAATAAGATGTTATTAAATAATGATTGTTAGGTTGGTGCATTAACAATTAAATTTCCCTTAATTCATCCCCGGATTTTAACAAATGTGCTTTGATTTAACGGAAAAAAAACATAAATAACAAACACAATAACCCACCTCTTAAAAGTCTTGATGTTGATGTGCTGCAAGATAAAATTTGATGAAAAGTAAATTTTTGGATACTTAAACAGAGGGTATTATTCCATAAATTATTATGTATTTCTTAGAAAACATTAAAAAATGTTATTACTATTATTAAAAGAACAAGTTGAAGCATTCGTTAACATTAGTGGTTTCAAGAGTCGACTGTAATGAATAATAATCTATTTTATTAAATATTCATATTCGTGTAATTTTCTCACAGTATTTTTGAAATAAAATTACAGTGCATGTTAGTTTACGGACACATGCTGGTATAGAGAGGATTTGCTGCATTAGTAGTAATTGCTGAACATCTCTTTCTGGCCTGAAGAATGGGGACTATAATGCCCTCGAAACCATTACCGTCGCCTAACTGATGTATGCTTGGCTCTGAAAGTTTTTTTACAAACAGCAGTTCTATTTATAGTCTTCTTCTTCCATGTAATGTGTAAATAAAGCCTTCTCGATCTTTAAAATCTAAAATATCCTTAATATTTGGAATATAGAAGCATTCTCTTCATGGCTTCTTCATCACAGGGCAGTTGCCATGAAGCTCCGACCTCTCTCTTCTAGTCTAAAGATATTTTTATACACTTACTAGTTCGTACTGCTGTGAAAATCTGTTATTGGGATAGGGAGAGATCTTTCTTTTATCACATGATTTTTGGAGGGCAGTACTCATTTACTTCAGTGTCGTAACTTTGAGTAACATATACCCATTTTTTATAATATATATATATATATATATATATATATATATATATATATACATATATATATATATATATATATATATACTACGTGACAGTGAGAATGAGACACCAAGAAAAAGTGGGCAGTAAGTGATGAAAATCGGCAAACATAGAGTGAAAGCAACAAACAATAAGTAATGTCTATTGCAACATTATACACCTATATACTGAGCGATAGCACCGTCTGATCAGTAGGTTGTAGGAACACCGTGGGCGGCGATACAGGCAGCAACACGTCTTCGTACGGAGTCAATGAGCATGCGGATTGTGTCCTGAGGGATGGCTGCACATTCCCTGTCAACCATTTGCCAGAGTTCGTCTTCAAAACGCGGCGATGGCAGCGCACGCAAGCGACATCCAATCACGTCTCAGACGTGTTAGTATATGGGACACATTTTACTCAATGGAATTGTTTTTGAACGGGGACCGTATAAAAATACAAATTTTGCATTTCTTCAAGTTTAATTCTCTTGAAAATTTTAATCGGTTTCAAAAAATTCTGCACTTTTTCACGAAACTTTGCAATTTATTATATATGTCTAAGTTCAATATTTAAGGAATAAAAGCCGAGGTCAATGTTTTTGGGACACCCTGTATATATATATATATATATATATATATATATATATATATATATATATAAGAATAAAAGGGTTTGAAGATCCAATGAAAGAAAAGTGAGAAGCTGTAACACAAAAAATCAACTATCTAATAGGTTTACAAATCAAAAGTAAAAATCAACAATTCCTCAAACTAATGGGAAAAAAATAAATAAATAAAATAAATATAGAATCAACAAGTCAATGAAAAGTATCAAAATACAAAGGTATGGAATTGAAAAAAGAATAACAAACGAATTCAAGCACTAACGCTATACACGTGGACGAGGCTCTAAGACTAAATCATGAATTGTTCACCTCTACAAAAATCTAATCATGTCCAAGTTTTTTGTAGAAGCAAACACAAAAATGTATGTTTCTGAAGAAATAGACAGAATAGTATATATATATATATATATATATATATATATAATGCATAAAAAAGGAATGGATAAAAAGTGAAAAAAGGAAGGAAGGCTTAGCAAAAAGCTTACATGATGGCGGTAAGGGGTTGTGACCTCACGCCCCAGTTTTCAACGAGCTCGTCATAAATGCCGCGGCACTGCACTCCTGTTCCTATATATATATATGTATATAAAATATATATATAAAAAATATATATATTATATATATATATATATATATATATATATATATATATATATATTCATATGAGAGCAGTAGGCAACATGTGCAGTTGTTGATATTTACGACGAAACTAAGAAACAAAAAGCAGACAGTCAAAAACAGTCACTGTTTCTGACAGTCTTGATTCTGAAAGTCATGACCCTAGTCGTAAACATTGCAGGGTGGTTGAGGCATAAAAAAAATCCTAGGACCAAGACTTAAACCAAGCTTCGTTGAAAACTGAAAGAACCAATGGTGCAAAGATACGACATCGTACCGTGGAGCAGCCAATGAGGCAAAAAGGGCGTATTTTAACCTGAAAATAAATGTTGATGCGACTGTGTCGTGACGAGATTTCATAATCTCGTGTCACTTGTGTAAAAATCGTAAATTATATATCATATATCAAGATTCTATATTTTTATATCAATTTATACCCTGTTTTAATTATCCCTCTTGTCTATTAAATATGTATTATACAAAATATTCTATACTGAAAGGTAAGCTTTTAGCCATTTTATTAATCCGTGAAAACGCATTCAGGGAGAAGTTTTCCTCGATTGTTCAATTATCTGAAGGAAGTCAACCGCGTTGATTAGTACAGACTGAAAGATCCTAAATTAGACTTCCTCAATTGAATTAATATCAGTTAAATTAAATATGTTCTAAGTTATTAAATTCTGACCTCTAAATTTTTATTTAACGGAGTATCTCTGAGTGCAAGTTTCTCCCGTTGTTGAGGCCATACCTCTTAAATCATGTTATGTATTCTATACTTAAATGTTGTTGTGCCACTTTATTTATATTTTTGATTAACTTATTATCGTTGGATTATTTCCGTGGCAGCAAATATATTAGAATGGGTCCTGAGTCCAGTGTCACAGTTACTTAGCGTTATGCTTCCTGATAATGATTCAGTTATCATTTTATCTTCTGCTCTTCTCAATTACAATATTGAATAAAGAAAGTGATTTATCTTTAAAACTGTGTGGTTATTTAACGTCATCTTTGTCTCCTGAAATTGTAATTGATATAAATGTTTTCAGGAGATGTCGCTTGTAAGGCAAGTCTTTTATTTACTTATCTGGCTTCTTGTGGTGGTGCAGCAGGTCATTCAGGATTCTCCTGGACGGGAGATTTTCGAACGTAGAACCTGGGTATAACATTTATGGGTGGTGCCAACGAACTTCACGGCTTAACACATTCACGACTTAGCATATTTGCCGCTTACTAATTATAAACTTACAAATACCTTATTATTTTCGTATCGCATATAATATGCTTGGCACATTTTGGCACACACGTCCCCCTTTCCCCGTGACAACTGCAAGAGTGAAGATCAACGACTATTATTCAGCGGAGTATTCAAGTTTATTCAGAGTCAGTAGTCAAGCATTGAAAGTGTCCATATTCAGAATGATTCAGAGAGAGTCAGTATTCAAGTGATTCAGACGGTTGTAGTGTCAATAGTCAGAATGTATGAGACAGTTAACGAAGTCGTATTACGACGTTGGTATAAGTCGTTATCAAAAAGTTGAATTCTGACTCCAAATGTCAAAAGAAGAATGGGAGCGTTGGTGACATCCATGCTAAGCAACAGACCATCAAAATGAGGTCAAAATACATAGGCATGTGTCAATCGTCATGTATATTACGTCAATGTTTGATCGTTGGAATAAGATTAAAAAGGACCTGGTCTCACTCGGCTGGTTTCTCCTCCTTAAGCGGTTTCAAATAAATTGATGTAATGTTAATTATAATAATAACAAAAGTGTGAATAAATAGTAATTTGTCGTAAAAGTTAAAATATGTGGACTTTAATTAGTAGTGTTTTTGTTTCAACGATTATAATAAAGGACTCGCGCAAAGACACAATGGTGGGTTATGCGGCTTGCGGCTATGATAGTATATGCTAGTTTACATTCGGATATATATATATATATATATATATATATATATATATATATATACATATATATATATATATATATATATGTATATATGTATATATATATACATATATATATATATATATATATATATATATATATATATATATATACATATATATATATATATATATATATGTATATATGTATATATATATACATATATATATATATATATATATATATATATATATATATATATATATATATATAGAGAGAGAGAGAGAGAGAATAGTTTGAAAATCCAATTATAGAATAGAGGGAAGTTGCAACTCAAAAACCCTAACTTTAAAATATGCCTACATAATAAAAAGGAGTATTAAATAGAGAGTCATCAATCAAATGGAAAATAAAATGCAAATTTATAGTCATCAAGCTGAAGATAATCAACAAATATCAATTGAAAGGAATCGATAATTGAAAATTAAATCAAATCCAAGCATTAAAACTATACACGTGGATATGCACTAGGCCTAAATATATGAATTGTTCATTTTGAAAAAATTCTTCTTCAGGTCCAAGTATTTAATCAAAATCAACACAAAATGTATGTTTCTGATATTGGAGACAGACTATATCTATAAACTCTAATAACTTGGACTACATACATAAAGATGGAAAATTATAAAGGAAACAAAAATACATATAGAAAAACTCTGCAAATGTCCTAAACATTGGAGCCCAGAATGAAGAGACCAGTATTGTCAATCGCAAATGATAAAAGTAGAGAACGTCTGTTGCCAATCGCAAATGATAAAAGTAGAGAAGTACTGTTTCCAGTCGTAAGAAATAAATAACATTATTGCCAAAAGGTAATAAAAGGGGATATTCTACAGTAAGAGCTACAAAATAATGGGGTGTATAATATAATCGAAAACAGTGAGGCTAATGTATAAGGGAATGTAAATACACAGTAATTTTTGTTCAAGAGAATGTTGATGTCTGGCTAATATAAGATACTAAAAAGAAGATTCAAGAAAATTCAGCTAATCGAAATTTTTTAAATATACCATTTACTAAATATGCTGGATATTAATATAATTTGCTGGTCATCTTTAAATTATTAATATGCATAGCATGAAATTTTTTTTCTTATAATCTATAAATTCTTAAAAGTTGATTAAATGTAATATTTCTAAACAATTGAATCAAGTTGCAGGAATTAAATGGTAAAGTTTTATTAATGTTAAAATTAAAATAGTCTTTTTTACCATATAAATTAGTAACTATTCCATTAGTAGGTTCAATAATTAGATTTAAATCCAAAAATTAATATTATTGCTAATCGTGGTTTCATTAGGAATTAATTCCAAATTGTCTGGATAGAAATCTATATCTATGACATAGTTTTCAGTAAATACTAAACAAATCAGATCATCCCTCAACATGTCTGTAAATTTTATAATCTATTGAAGTAAAAGACTGTTTATAATGATACATGTATAAATTAGCTAACATACTGCTACTGTAGCCACCCCTGAGACGTTGAAGACCCAGACCGTCCGACTCGTCCTGAGGACTAAGAGCAGCTATTTGGACGGCCGGGCCACCCCTGAGACGTGTAAGTATAATCTATTACATTGAAATTTATAATTATTTAAAAGAACAAAGTGAAGAAGTTTTGGAAAATTGATAAATATTGTATGAGTAGATTGATTAGTAATATAAGCATTATACAGAGCTAAAATTACAACATATAGATCAGAGAGCTTAATATTATTAAAAAGATATTTAAAATTTAAAAGTTTGAAATCCAATTAGTTTACCTAGTGATGTTAATTTATTCTTTAATTCTTTACTATTATTTAGAATAAGGTAACTATTGTTTGAATAACGTAAACTATCATTATCGGATTTAAATAATATAGTAGTAATTTACTCGCAGTAGTAGATTATGTATTATGACCACTAGTTACTGTTCTAAATTTAATAGGATTTTTATGAAATTTAGGAATAAACACTATATATGGAATTTTAAGAAATTTATAATTAATATTTAAATCACTACACATATTGATGATTTTCAGTTTGCTACTATTAATGGAATGTGAATTTAATTAATATATATATATATATATACAATTGAAGAATTTTAATTTACTTTTATTATATATACCAGAGATTGTTTATTTATTGAAATGTTTAGTATAGCAAAAATGAAAATAAGATGGTCTGAAGTGATTATTTGATATCAAAGTGACTATACGACACGCTTGTGAAGATGATAAAGCGAACGTTATAAATAAACATTATAAATAAAACATTATAAATGAAACAGGTACTAAATTGGTATAAAATACCCCTTTTTTCCTGTTCTATATATAAGTTAAGGAATTGAAAAAGAATAGTATGTGGTAAAGATTGGTTAATATAATGCCTTAACTACACCCTTATATTAAATTTTATTTTGTGTTATAAAAAAATCATACATGTAATACAAGTACTTAAGGTACTAATCCCCTTGTTCCCTGCATAAATATACATGATGTAAAGCAAGAATAGCGTATAAGATGAAAAGTTGCAAAACAGGTAAAATTCTTTTGCACGTGGAACTAGTCCTTTCTGGGTCCCAAAAATATTTTTTGAAAATGAATAAATTGAAAAAAGTGAAAAGCATTTCCGAAACCATGTACGTTATCAAAGGCCATACCTGGTACTTTAATGCTGATTCTACGTTTCTGTGTACATTACTGTAAATTGTATTACAGAAATAATGAACATGGCCCGACGTAGAAGAAAGTAGAAAATGAATCAGATATAAATATATAAATAATCAAATAAAATAATTAAATATACCAGCGTATGACTGTGCAAACCCAGACTGAGGGCCCTGACCCAAAAGTTTAGGTCATGTATCCCCGTTCGGTGCGTATGACTGTGTATTTATGAGAATACAATGTTATGTATACAAGGAAAATGAATAATAATAATAATAATAATAATAATAATAACATAAATTGAGTTACCCCTTGTGCTTCTAACATTTTAGAGTAAGTGATACTGACTAAGCTTTTTTCAACTCAAAACAGGCTACAGTTTTAATTTGATAGACTAAGAGTGCAACTGTTGGAACTGAAATATGAAGATGATAAAATGTTTAATATTTTTAATATTTTTATTCTAAAATGGTTGAGATTGATTTGTTAATGTGTTGCTGTAATTGGAGCAAGGTTTTGGACTTAAAATTAAATCGTGTTTTAATAAATGAAAAAATAAGGTTTGGCGGGTATGTATTTTGTATAGTGGTGTTTATGAATTTAATAGGATGTTCTTCGTAGTAACATGGTGTACTTAACATTTTTATTCTTAATAACTAATTACTTATAATATTTTTATATACTGATTTTGATAGATTGGATGAATAATGTTGAATTTTATTTACTTTGAAGTTATATGATTCAGTTTTGTCGTATATTTTAATTTTTAATGTGTCTTCATTTTGAATTTTAAACTAACGTCTAGGTAATTGATCCATTGTGATGTATATACATTTTCAATTAGTTCTAGATTAGGAGGATAAAACTGAAAGTTTAACATTGTGGTATCATTAGTAATTTTAATAATAATTAGATCATCAATGAATCGGTACATGATATGGCTGTTGAAAGGGTACTGAAGTTCGTAAAAATAGAGATAAAGGTTGGCCAGTATTGTGGAGATACCAGTGTGTAGAGATACTGGTTGAACAGAATGAATTTTAACAATATTTTGAATTTTGGAATATAGATGTTTTTTTGATTATGTAAATTGTTCATATAAATTTAGAATGACTTTAAATAAATCAAGAATATCAATGTTATTAAAGAGGTCTTTGAAATCAAAAGTTTTAAAATCATGTATGTAAGTTAGTTGTTTTAAGTTATTAATCAGTTCTAAACTATTTTTGATTATATGTGTTCATTGTGTAGTAAAATGATCATAAATTTGATTTAATATAAATAGTAGCTTTGGTCCGCAGCATTGGTGTATGTATTAAATCCTATAGTAATAGTTCTAAAAGTAATTGGTCATTTATGGAATTTTAGTATAAGTATCAGGTAAGGAAAATTAAGATTGTGTTTTTGTTTTAATAGTTTTTAGTAAGCAATAATTTGTTGACTGATAACAGAAACATTAGTGTGTATAGGAGTTAATGAATTGAATTTGAGGCATTGAGTTGCAGTTTGAGTTCGTCCAAACAAAAATTTTTGCAAATAAATGCATAATTACTTGATGCCTTATCAACATAAGTGATTGCAAAATTGTCTTAGTATTTTGTTTTGTAGACTGGTGACAAAATGTCTTGTTCCTAAATGTCAAGAATACATATTAATTTCAAAAAGCACTTTAATATTTGGAGATAAGTTAAACGCAAACAAAAATGCAATTGGTGAGAAAGATCTTAGAGGTGCTTTTATCGATTAACTTATGATTCCTTCCTGATATTTAATAATAAAGATGCCATTTTTTATTTCCAGACATTATTCTGAAAATGTAAAATACGGATTGTAAAGTGCATCCACACATTCTGCCATCTAATGCACTTTAAACAACGCATGAACTATAAAAACGTTTTTATGAGTTATGTTGTGTTTGTGCATTATCTTTTAATGTATGAAGTTTTGTAAATATCAGTTATTTTTCTTTGAGCTTTTCTTTTGTTGTTATATATTTTATATCTATAACGCGCGAGTCATAATTCAAATTATAATTCAAGGAAACTGGCAATGTTTTTATTTGAGTATATTCCGTTAATATATAAGCTCTAAGTGTAATTTTTAGAGATTTTGAAATATCGTTAATTTGGCGATATTACTTATTTTTTGTGAAAAATTTAGCGCAGTATTATAATCGCCGCGCTGATAATACTGCGCTAAATTCTTCGCAAAATTGTCTGCAATTATATCGACAAGTATCATAGGCGGACACGTGACACACACACACACACACACACACACACACATATATATATATATATATATATATATATATATATATATATATATATATATATATATACATATATATGTAAGGAAGCTAAAATATAGAACATGAAATATATGGCATACCCTAGTTCAATAACATTAAACATGTTAAATGATATCTGTCAAAGAGGACTGTGCGCGTGTGTGTGTTCCAGAAGTACATGTTCGAATGATTTTTCACTTTCTGTAAATGCATCACTGTTGCAACAGTAAACAATATTATCTGCTGCTTATTAAGTAATAGTTTTAACTATGTATCTGTTTGTCGACAGTATATACGAATTTTGTTAGTTTTTACTGTATTGTTATTATCTGCATCTTTAATAAATAACTAATACAAAACACATTTTTCACGTTCCGTACGTCATTCAATTTTCTATAAAGTCTGGAGTGAAAGAAAAACTAATAAAATCAAATTAAAAAATCATTTTCTATTAAGGAAATTATTAACGATATTCCAAATGGAGAAATGGGTACAATAATATGCGTTGTGTGTTAAGTTTGTGTAAGTTGTGCATAAAGTATATTCGATGTGTATAAATTATAGAAACTACAATGGACTCACCATTTTGGCACCATTGATGTCAGTTTCTAATCAATGTATTTACAACAGCCCAGCCTTTGATGTAATTCTTCAACTGAGTTTCATTTCCCCTCTGGACCGTCACAGCCCACAAAGAGTCAAGAACGTGACGTCAGACGACCCAACGTTTCGGTCAACCAACTGTAGGTACATAGGTGTATAGCCTCTAGCGAAGGAACTAAAACGTTATCCAAACTACGGACACACAATAAATTTCAGAACACTTTGACTTAAGATTTGTTTATGACATATTTTGCCAGAAAATGTAGTACAGTTGTGGTGTTGTGATTCAGTAATGAACTGAGTTGGCAATATCATGAGAAGGAACTGTGAAATGCACCATATTGTGTGTCAAGTGATGGTGGAGTGGAATGACTGGGAATGCAAATCTCGAATTAAAATTACTGACAAGAATGTCGGGGCTTGATAAGCATTTACCAAACTCAAGATACCCCCCCCCCCCCTTTACACTTCCAATGTATATTAATTAGATTAGGCATCTGGTCATCTAACAAATTGTATTGTCACATGTTACGGTATTTAATCTTCCATTTTTAACACTTTACAACAAAGTTGAAAAGTGTTTATGACTTTGTTCATTCATTCTGTCTGTCTGTCTGTCTGTCTGTCCGTTAGCACGATAACTGCCGTAAAAATGACTTAATCAAAATGAAATTTTAGTATGTTGTTCAGACGGTCTGTAGGACCTATGGGAATATAAATGAATAATATCACCCAATTAGTTTTGGATTGAACCCGGGTTGAAAAAATGAAATACATTGAGCCCTATGGGACCTAACTTTTCTAACATTTTTTAAGCGGATTTAAAATTCACAAATTGCTTCGAAAATTTTAGGTAATAGTCAAATTGTTCCATAAAATATATAAAAAAAATTCAGCTAAATATATTCAGTAGTTTTTTAAATAAAAATTAAAATAATAATTACACATCTTATATGAAACGATCACGTGACCATGATATGAAACGATCACATGATCCACTTCAAAAAGGTATATATGGCATCCATCTTGTTTCAAATTCGTGATTTTTTAAAGTTCTTTTTAATTCATATTGAGTGTTGTATCCATCCTAAAACTACTTTATTTCTGCTTAAATTCTGTGCATCTACATACTAAAACAACACAATGACAATATATTTGAGTTTAAATTCTCATTCAAATTTGATTATTTCTACAACTAAGCCTATTTTTCACTGTAAAATGTAAACAGCAAAATATGTAGAATGAGTTGTATTAGAATTACTGTATTTCTTTAACACAAAATAATTCAGTCCATGGAGTCTGCATGGCTGATATGAATGAAATATTAATTGATTTTATAAACAGAAGGACGATTTTTTTCGATGAAGTTTTAAGCATAAAGTTTATGAATTGTAGCTCCATGGTCTTAATTTTTAAATAAAATAAATTATTATAGTATTGTGATGAATAAAATGGAGAAAGTTATGTATGAAATCTGCTTTTATAGAGAGATCCAGGCGTGTTATTTTTTCTATGACGTCATTTGAATTAATTTCAGTTGTTTTCGATGAAGTTTTCAAATATAATAAATTATCGTAGTATTATGATAGATTTAAAAATATTACCGTGGAATGTATTGCATTTTAGAGATATTTAAACCAGGCAATTTATATTTCAATGCCGTCATTTGAATGAAGTTCATTTTTTTCAATGAAGGTTTAAGTTTTCAAATATAATAAATCAATGTAGTATTGTGATAAGTTTTAAAATATTACCGAGGAATGTATTGCATTTTCGACTTTTTTAAATAAAATTGCATTGAAGTTGGAAAGTGTTTCATAATCAATGCTTTAAGCATGATTGATCTTTCTTGTCTATTATGTGTTTAATTTATTCACATGCTATTGTTATAAATAATTAATTACGTAAAAATTGTGCAAGCAGTGATTTTCCCACTAATGAAATTTATATTTGCATCCAATTACTAATAATTTGATGCAGAAAAATTTGGATGGTTCTGTGGACACACCCTCAATTAAACACAGAATGTACTAACCTCTAAATGCAATTCACCGCCCTCTACAATTAAAATTTGGTGTTACTTTTTACACTATATTTTTCAAGGCATTTTATTAGTTCGTACTCCCTTTATGCCGTTCACTTTCTCCTATCGATGCATTCCTTAATACCTGCGATTTTAATCCCGAAAAAGGAATAAAATCTTCATTTCTTGGTGCGTGGATTATTAGTTTATACCCTTGTACTAACGGAGCCTGTCATTCTGCACAGTCATTTTCTTAATGTAATTTTTATACTTTTATTAACGTGATATAATGTCTTGCTGTGTCACGATTTAGAAGCTTTTATTGTGGAGTCTAGTATTATTTTAGTCTATTTAGATTAGTAGAGTGCTCATTTGATGCATAAACATACACTCTATTGAAAAAAAGACGTTATCCTAAACGTAGATTATAAAGATGAGTCTACAGGCAACCACTCCTCACCCCATTGCCAGTCCGAGCGAGCAACTGAAAAGTTTGCGATGGGGTGCATCATAGGCTTAAGAGAAGACGGGTGATCATACACATATGTCAGATGCCCGCCCGTCCAAATAGTTAGCTGACATCTTTCTGGTAGGTCGGACGGTCTGAGTCTCAACATATGCCAGATGCCTTCTTGATAGAAGTGATGCTTTAATAAAATCATATTAATAACAGTAGGCGGACATAACCGCCATGATAAATTGGAACACTCCAGTGAAATTAGCACTCACGTAAATTGTGCAATTACAAGAGCAGCCTTAAAAACCTAAAGGATGTTTCTATTCTCCCTCCAAAAACATACGTGTTCCCATACACATCATGTAATATTAAGGTACACTGTTTGGCCACGACTGACAGATGCGGGTCTTGATTCTCGTAATCCTTAGGATATCTATCATATTGGAAGAACTGTTTGGAGTGGTGTCGAATCGGACAATCCTAAACACTATGCAATTTGAGTCTGTAGTATTCAGCGATGACTTCTGCCTTTCTCTTGGCGCATATGATCACCGGATGTGCTTATAAAGAAGGTATGGTTACCACTTCAATCCATATGTCGTGGTCGAATGACATACGGACATCCCACATATAGCCTGGAGAGCCATCTCTTATGATAGCCGATCTCCCAAAGTTTTGTTACAAGGAAACCTTAACAGGACGCTTGTATATTGGCAACAAACTTTATTCAATTATATTGTCTATGATTCTAAGCTATCTAAGGAGCATTTACCAGAACATTATGCAAGACTTCACACAACCGGACGTTTTCAGCAATGCAACAGTGAGATTCATATTCTCCCATGGCCAATCAGGTCAGCTTAAATCTTGGCAATCAAACATATCTGGGATATGTTGAGAGTTGTCAATTCATGAAATGTAATCAAACTAGGCCAACATTTGTACAACTGTAACAAGACAGCATTAGGTTCATATTTGACTCGATGCCGCTCTCTACAGCAACTTGTAACCCCTCAAGAGTAGGAATTACCACGTATTAACATGTGACCGTTAGGTTGGCACTGTTCTCTAAAATGCCGCTGTTCTGTTTTGTTTGTCTCTAAAAGTGAAAATCTGTTTTGTCCAATTTCACCCCATTTAGTCTAAAATCACCTTGAATTACGATTATCAATTTGTGAGAGAAATTTCATAGAGATAAAATACTTTGTTCAGGGTGCCTCGATTTTTTTTCATCTTTTTTGAATGAAAGGCTTTTTTTCAGGAATAAAACGGGTATTCGATAATAATAAGATGCATACCTGAAATTCCATGAAAGTCGCATGATACAGTAATTAAGTATATGTATTTCTAGTTATACTGTAGATGCGTAAATCAAGCATATAGACACACCAATCTCAATGTCACTTTAAAAAAGATTTTTCTAAGATATTTAAAATGTATATATCCGTCGAAAATCAGTTCCACTAGAAGTATTTCCTTTTATATGTGTAAAAGAAAAATGAGTAATAAATCTAATATACACTTTTCCGGTGAAAATAGAAAAAATATATACAATATAGTAACTGTTAAACTTTTTAACAACAATGTAACAACTGTTAAAATTTACCCCAATTGTTACACTCTATAATCATTCCGTACGTATACTATTTGCTTCAATTATTCCTTGCATACATATATATATGATTGTGCTTTAATCCCACCGTACATTTACATCATTCTGCTTTACACATTTATTACATAGCACCATTTTGCTTTAATCATTCCTTACATTGAACAACGTGTATCTCAGAAATCAGAATTTTTAATTTTATGTTTTATGCTATCTCTACTAAGAAATTATCTTTACTACTTATTTTCAGCCTTGTTCTAGCAGCACTTGAGCGTAAAGAGCTTAAGATTTAAACATTTTTATATAATCTTTAAAACACTTTGCAAGTGAGTGGTGGGAGAACAAACTGCAACAGCTGCGGCATATCCATGATAATTACTAAATACTTTGTTTTAATTTGAATGAAAAATGCGTACGTTGCACGTGATTTGAGTTCTAATGGAAAATGAAGACCCATTTCTTAAATGTTAATAGATCAAAGAACTTCCATTCTTTCTATTTGACATAACTATAACCTTAATTGTATAAATTTCAGATTCTGAAGAATGAAAAGAAAGAAGTGCAAAATAGCGACGAAGCGTATACAAATTTTTATATCTGTTAATAACTAAGTTGCCATTTATTAAACTTGCGGTATTAAAAATTAAGTCTGGTTATAAATCCTATCAAAATATTAATGAAAATATCGTGAGTCTTAATTTGCAAAGATTTGATTTATTAGTTTAAGGATTTTGTCATGTAAATATATAAAATACATAACGTTATACGAAAGAAGTGCATACGGATACATTCCACATTAATGAACTTCAGTTTTAATTAAGTGTCTTATATTTTATAACTTTGACTTAGAACGTATCATTAGTCCACGGCATCGTATAAAGGTTGAGTAAAGTATCAACCAGTTTCAAAAGGAAACTAAATAATCGTGATAATCACAAGACTTTCCACGACTATCATGTGGGCATACTATTTTAGAACCAAACTATATACATTTAAAAAATATTTTCTGCATTCACATCTACACAATATATTTAGTATATCACCTAGATTTGTTTTAAATCGCTTTGCGGTTTTAAGATTACGATAGGTTGCTGATTTTTACGAAAAAATCTCATTCTATAGCTCAACTATATGCATTTTTTTAGTTATTTTCTATCTTCACATTTATATAGTATATTGAACTTGCCAACCAAATTTGATCAGAAACGCTTCAGTGGAATTTCACATTACAAAACACCAACAATTTGACACTCACCTAAAGACCGACTAAAACCATGTTTAGTATTTAGGGACCCTATCGATGTATTTATGAGGAAAAACAAACTTGTAATTAATTTCTGATCACCATGCTTTTCTTTGGCTACATCTGTAACAGTAAACAAGAAAGATCAATCATGCATAAGCATTGATTATGAAACACTTTCCAACTGAAATGTAATTTCATTTAAAAATTTCTAAAATATGATTCATTCAGTGGTAATATCTTTTACATTATCACAGTACTACAGTAATTTATTATACTTAAATATTTAAAACTGTATCGAAATATAAATCATCTGATTCTTTATGCAAAATCAATGAATATTTCATTCATATAACTTGTATTCCAGACTCCAGAGCTAAATAATTTTGTGTGAAAAAAATTCAGCAATTCTTATGTAATTCATCTTACAATCGCTTGAGATATTTGCATTTTGCATATGTTAAAATTAGGCTTCCTTGAAGAAATAATAAAAGTTTAAGGATCATTTAAAATCACAACTATTGTAATTGCATAGGCACGGAATTTAGATACACAGATAATACACAGATAATATATATGTGTATGTGTATGTACTCAAAGTATTGGAATCGTGCCGAAGATCGGAACTCGAATTTTCAAAGGATCTACACGTTTTGGGACTTCTAGAACACGAAAAAACTACTTTTAGGAAGACGTCTGTGTGTGTAAGGGTGTATCTGTGTATGTTTCTGTGTGTCTGTGTGGATATTACATCCACTCTAATTGAAAAACTAATGGACCGAATTTCATACAATTTGGTAGGTATGTTTTTTGTGGGAAATCCTGATGTTCATTAGATTATAGTACGATTCGTAATAAAAGAATCTGCCTTCTTTGCGAAATAGCCGCAGAAATTGCCTTTATCCACTCTAGCTAAAAACTAATGAACCAAATTTAACAAAATTTGGAGTATAATATTTCAATAATCTACAAGTGATTTATATACCAAATTTAACAAAATTTTGTATAGATTTGTAGGTTATTCTACTACGATTCGGGAAAAAGGAACGGGCTATTTTTGCGAAATGGCCAGCAAAAATCGTTATATATAAAAATAAAAGACTACGTGTGCTCAATTATATCAATTAAATTCCTATTTTATATGTGATTTTTGACAACAAAAAGAATAAGACTAACCCCATTACTCTAGGACTAGCCGTTCTTGAGATATTCTAGTTTTTTCGCGTTTTCGCTACGCCACCTTTGACAATAAGTCCAGCTATCAAATGAGAACCAAATTTAAGTTTAACGTGTAAATTCAATGTCATTTAAAATACTTATGTTGTGCAGATAAACTCAAATTATCATTGAATAAATAAAGAGAACGAATATGAGTCTGCAGGGAAAGACATGTGCTGTCCACATCAGAATTTTTAACAATATTACACCAATGATTTATAGAAGTGAACGGGGATTATTTTCAGGCCATTTCGAAAAAAATGTATGATCTATATTTAAAGATCCATCAAATTTTTGTCGAATAAAATGTTCAACAAATTTAAGCTGTGTACCAAATTTTAACTCTCTAGGACGTAGGAAAGTGCATTTAAAATGCCATCAATTAAATTTATCAAGAAGAGTTATATAAAATTTAAAAAAAATGAAAAATTGTTATCTACCAAATTTATTTTAAAATATGAAGCCACTCCCATATGCAAAACGTTTAAACAAATGGAGAGATATTTATTATATAATATCTCTTTCTTTTCTTTCTGGAAGATATCCCAAAGTCAGAATTTAATTGAATTTGTTTTTTTCCCTATATAAAATAATTTTTTTAATTGAAAAACTACTAAACATATTTTACTGAATTTTTTTTTATATATTCTATGGGATAATGTGAATATTTCCTAAAAATTTCGAAGCAATTCGTGAATTTTAAATTTACTTAAAAAATGTTTGAAAAATTAGGTCCCATAGGGTTCAATGTATTTCATTTTTTCAACCCGGGTTCAATAAAAAACTAATTGGGTGATATTATTTATTTATATTCCCATAGGTCCTACAGACTGTCTGAACAACATACTAAAATTTCATTTTGATAAACTCATTTTTACGGCAGTTATCGTGCTAACGGACAGACAGACAGACAGACAGACAGATAGACAGACAGACAGACAGAATGAACAAAGTCATAAACACTTTTCAACTTTGTTGTAAAGTGTTAAAAAGATCAATCATGCATAAGCATTGATTATGAAACACTTTCCAACTGAAATGTAATTTCATTTAAAAATTTCTAAAATATGATTCATTCAGTGGTAATATCTTTTACATTATCACAGTACTACAGTAATTTATTATACTTAAATATTTAAAACTGTATCGAAATATAAATCATCTGATTCTTTATGCAAAATCAATGAATATTTCATTCATATAACTTGTATTCCAGACTCCAGAGCTAAATAATTTTGTGTGAAAAAAATTCAGCAATTCTTATGTAATTCATCTTACAATCGCTTGAGATATTTGCATTCTGCATATGTTAAAATTAGGCTTCCTTGAAGAAATAATAAAAGTTTAAGGATCATTTAAAATCACAACTATTGTAATTGCATAGGCACGGAATTTAGATACACAGATAATACACAGATAATATATATGTGTATGTGTATGTACTCAAAGTATTGGAATCGTGCCGAAGATCGGAACTCGAATTTTCAAAGGATCTACACGTTTTGGGACTTCTAGAACACGAAAAAACTACTTTTAGGAAGACGTCTGTGTGTGTAAGGGTGTATCTGTGTATGTTTCTGTGTGTCTGTGTGGATATTACATCCACTCTAATTGAAAATCTAATGGACCGAATTTCATACAATTTGGTAGGTATGTTTTTTGTGGGAAATCCTGATGTTCATTAGATTATAGTACGATTCGTAATAAAAGAATCTGCCTTCTTTGCGAAATAGCCGCAGAAATTGCCTTTATCCACTCTAGCTAAAAACTAATGAACCAAATTTAACAAAATTTGGAGTATAATATTTCAATAACCTACAAGTGATTTATATACCAAATTTAACAAAATTTTGTATATAAATCATTTGTAGGTTATTCTACTACGATTCGGGAAAAAGGAACGGGCTATTTTTGCGAAATGGCCAGCAAAAATCGTTATATATAAAAATAAAAGACTACGTGTGCTCAATTATATCAATTAAATTCCTATTTTATATGTGATTTTTGACAACAAAAAGAATAAGACTAACCCCATTACTCTAGGACTAGCCGTTCTTGAGATATTCTAGTTTTTTCGCGTTTTCGCTACGCCACCTTTGACAATAAGTCCAGCTATCAAATGAGAACCAAATTTAAGTTTAACGTGTAAATTCAATGTCATTTAAAATACTTATGTTGTGCAGATAAACTCAAATTATCATTGAATAAATAAAGAGAACGAATATGAGTCTGCAGGGAAAGACATGTGCTGTCCACATCAGAATTTTTAACAATATTACACCAATGATTTATAGAAGTGAACGGGGATTATTTTCAGGCCATTTCGAAAAAAATGTATGATCTATATTTAAAGATCCATCAAATTTTTGTCGAATAAAATGTTCAACAAATTTAAGCTGTGTACCAAATTTTAACTCTCTAGGACGTAGGAAAGTGCATTTAAAATGCCATCAATTAAATTTATCAAGAAGAGTTATATAAAATTTAAAAAAAATGAAAAATTGTTATCTACCAAATTTATTTTAAAATATGAAGCCACTCCCATATGCAAAACGTTTAAACAAATGGAGAGATATTTATTATATAATATCTCTTTCTTTTCTTTCTGGAAGATATCCCAAAGTCAGAATTTAATTGAATTTGTTTTTTTCCCTATATTGAATAATTTTTTTAATTAAAAAACTACTAAACATATTTTACTGAATTTTTTTTTATATATTCTATGGGATAATGTGAATATTTCCTAAAAATTTCGAAGCAATTCGTGAATTTTAAATTTACTTAAAAAATGTTTGAAAAATTAGGTCCCATAGGGTTCAATGTATTTCATTTTTTCAAACCGGGTTCAATAAAAAACTAATTGGGTGATATTATTTATTTATATTCCCATAGGTCCTACAGACCGTCTGAACAACATACTAAAATTTAATTTTGATAAACTCATTTTTACGGCAGTTATCGTGCTAACGGACAGACAGACAGACAGACAGACAGACAGACAGACAGACAGACAGACAGAATGAACAAAGTCATAAACACTTTTCAACTTTGTTGTAAAGTGTTAATAAACATGCTATGTAATCTACTGTTAAAAGTACATCTATAAAGAAAAGTGGTACAATTCACAAACCCTATTACCATACTTTCCTTCAGCTCACCACGGGAAAAGTAAAAATATTTATCGTTATAGAGGCCTGAGGAACTCCATGTGCAAGCCTCCCCGATCCTTCAAAACCAAATATTTTTTATGCACTAGAAGGTATTAACATTTTCAAAGGGAAAAATATGGCTATGCTACCAAAATCGCAACTATTTTTAAATTTTTACTTTCTCATACGCAGTATTGAGAAAATATTATTTCCTCGCAAATTTCCGATTTCGGTATTTTGACGCCAATGTATGTTTTAAGACTTTCCGAACACGTTTCGACTATTTTTGGAGCGATGTCCCTCTGTCTGTCAATCAGTCTGTCTGTCTGAAGTCAGTCGCCAATTTCTCGCGTAAAGAGTGTTGAATATTAGCCACAAATATTAATGGATTTTAACGAAACTTTATATCCGGCTTTGTTGCCAAAAAACTTTAGAACTAAATAGAATTTTTTTAAACTCGCGCTGAAACTGTATTCTAAATTATATATTTTTTAACATGGCAGCATAGGACAAAATTTGACATAATCATGCTTACAATTGTTTATTCGTGTCTCAATGATCACCAGAATTTTATGCCACGAGATGATCACGAGAACAATTATTGAGACTTAACAGTTTCAATCATTGTTGTGAAAGATCGCCGCGATACAATTTTTTTTATTCATGGCGTCATTGGCGCCCTTGGTGGCCAAGTGATATCAATCGAATACATTGCTAAGTATGGCATCAATCGAAAGTGATCCTTTAAAGCGAATAATAACACGCTATAGTTCTATGTTGCTCAAGTCCTCTGGATGAATCGGACGGCCTGGGGTTTCCACGATATAGTTCTAATCATTTGGACCCACCATACCTATTTATCACTTTTTTTCCTTGTAAAATTAAAAAAATAATTCTGGAATGAGAAAGCCGAGTTGAGCCACACACCAGTTAATTTAACTTAAAATTAGAAAGAAACAAGAAAGATCAATCATGCTTAAAGCATTGATTATGAAGCACTTTCCAACTTCAATGCAATTTTATTTAAACATGTCTAAAATGCAATTCCTCGGTAATATTTTAAAACTTATCACAATACTACATTAGTTTATTATATTTGAAACCTCAAACCTTCATCGAAAAAAATTAACTTCATTCAAATGACGGCATTAAAGTATAAATTGCCTGGTTTAAACATCTCTAAAATGTGATAAATTCCTCGGTAATAATTTTAGAATTATCATAATACTACGATAATTTATTATATTTGAAAACTTCATCGAAAACAACTGAAATTCATTCAAATGACGTCATAAAAAAATAACACGCCTGGCTCTCTCTATAAAAGCAACATTTCATTCATAAATAATTCCCCCATTCATGTCATTCATCACAATACTATAATAATTTATTTTATTTAAAAATTAAGACCATTGAGCTACAAGTAAGTAAACTCAATGCGTAAAACTTCATCGAAAGATATCGTCCTTCTCTTTCTAAAATCAATGAATATTTCATTCATATCAGCTAAGTAGAGTCCATGGACTAAATGATTTTGTGTTAAAGAATTACAGCGATTCTAATACAACTCATTCTACACATTTTGCTGTTTACATTTTACATAGGTGAAAAATAGGCTTAATAGTAGAAATAATGAAATTTGGAAGAGCATTTAAACTTAAATATATTGTCATTGCGTTGTTTCACTATGTAGATGCACAGAATTTAGGCAAAAATAAAGTAGTTTTAGGACGGATACAACACTCAATATGAATTAAAAAGAACTTTAAAAATCACGATTTTGACACAAGATGGATGCCATATATCATTTTGAAGTGGGTCATGTGATCGTTTCATATCATGGACACGTGATCGCTTCATATAAGAGGTGTTATTATTATTTTAATTTTTATTTAAAAAACAACTGAATATATTTCGCTGAATTTTTTTTTATATATTTTATGGAACAATTTGAATATTGCCTAAAATTTTCGAAGTGATTTGTGAATTTTAAATCCGCTTAAAAAATACTTGAAAAATTAGGTCCCATAGGGCTCAATGTATTCCATTTTTTCAACCCGGGTTCAATCCAAAACTAATTGGGTGATATTATTCATTTATATTCCCATAGGTCCTATAGACCGTCTGAACAACATACTAAAATTTCATTTTGATTAAGTCATTTTTGAGGCAGTTATCGTGCTAACGGACAGACAGACAGACAGACAGACAGACTAAATGAACAAAGTCATAAACACTTTTCAACTTTGTTGTAAAGTGTTAAAAAATCACAAAATCCTCAATCTTGTCCAGTATGCTGCCATTTAATACGTATATTTGCACCTAAAAGGAAATGGAAACATTTTCCGACTTCTAAAGCCCATCGTTCATAAAATGAATATTTTTTTGATACTCTTATATCATTTCAATTAAATATAAATTTTATTTATAATTGTTACATTTTGCATAAAAGTTTTCATATTTTTAATATGTATATGTGAGAAAAATACCAAAATGTATCCCACACTTATACTTTGAATTTCTTATAAGTCAGTAGCAAGGATTGAAATAGATTCGAAATGTTACAGGTTGTAAACTTAGTTGTAAACATATCGAACCAAAATTTATGAAAGAGAACATAAATTCTACGACCGATCTTTTTTATCTTACTTTTCGAGGGATGCACTTAAACTTTAAGAATACTTTTCATCTATACAAAATGTTAGGTGCATTGCTAAAAGAGTTCTGAGATAAATAAATATTTTTCATACTTTGCTTAGAGTTGAAGTTTAATTCAATATAAATATATATATATATATATATATATATATATATATATATATATATGTATATATATATATGCCTGTATATGGACACACAGACATCATGAAAAAATTCTTTATCCGAATTCCGGGATGCCCAAAACTTATAGATCCATTAAAATGCCAGTCGAATTTTTGATCATAATGCTTTCACAATGTATGTAATGTCAGAAAAGCAATAAATAACAATTTTACTAGGCAATTAGAAGTAACGGTCTTAAGATTTCCCAGAATAGAAATCACCAATAAAATCAAACCAGCATTACAACTTATATATTATCATCAATCATGTGAGTTTTTAATTACAACTTTAGCTCATTTTTTTATTGAATAGCTTTATTTCCAACTCAATTAAAGTAAAAAATGCACTGTAAAAACATCAGAAATTCATCAAATCCATATCGTAAAATGCGAATAGTATTCTTATTTCATTGCGTTTGACATTTATTGCTCATTATCGATATTGATTAACACTCGAAACGTAAATTCCGGCCTCAGAAATATGTGGTAAGACTTTCTATTACTCATGCAAAAGTTAATGAAATGCTTATTTGTTTTTTATTCAATATTTTAAATATAAATGAATGCAATTAAATATTGGATATTATAGGCCGTCATTATATTAAAGTAATGCTAAAAATTAAAATTAGATATTCATATATCCATTTCTATATATAATTGTCTAACTTTTTTTGTCGCTTCAGAACCCTCACGGTAATCTTGAAGGCTAAATCATAGCACACTTATAGTATCCGCTACGATACAGAATATAATGGAGTTGGATTTTTGAGTTACACTCCTGGAGGTGTTCGAAAAGTCTTTCCAGATACTCCAGAAGCCACAATATTGACCTAGATGTCCGAATTTTGGCACACTACTATTATCGATCCTCGAACAGCACTCAATGTAGTTGGATTTTCGACTTATTTCTCCCATATGGAGACCATTTAGCGCCATTTTAGTAATTTCAAATAGAGAATTCAGACGAGCGATGCCACGTTTGACAGTTTTGACCGGAGAAGTTTACATTGCATAAATCTGCGGCATTAAAAATAACGATGACGACTTTGGGCGCAAACGATGCTTTCTGGTAAAATTTGCACAATTTTCATAAGCTACATAAGAGCCAATCAAGATGCACTCCAGCATCAAGGCTAGGCCAATGAGAGTTGGGAAAAAGAACAGGCCAATGAAAGTCGAAGAAAGCGTGTTTCCCCGTAGCAAGACCAGATGCAATTGCCTAGTGAAAAAGTGAGACGAGGTTCAATACTGTAAGAATGAAGTTCGTAAAATATAAGTAGTCAGACTGAAATCAGAAAATATAGTCGCTATAAAAAAAAATCAGCATCAGCAAATCAGAATGTCGTCGATCGCAAAAAAGTAGATGATATCTCAACTTACACTCGTCCATATCCCTCGACAAGCTAAGCCAATCGATGAAGCAGTGCAACAGTGCCAAACGTATGTGCCAATTTTATATGCAATAGGTTGAGTGCTATTTCTTTAAAATGTTTTGATTGAAAAAGGTCTCTCATTAAAAACTCCTGGGTCACTCCTTGAAATAATTAATTAAAAATGTTTTTATAATTATATATATGTAATCAATCTGAGTGTTAATGAAATATTAATTTTAAAGTCACAATTGTGCATTTAGTGATCAATGTGTTGTTTATTTTTAGATAAGGTAAGTGAGCTCGTAATTGGGTAAATTTGGTGGGTTTTGTGACCTAACCAGTGTACTATTTTTCCCGCCACAGCAATTTAAAATTATACCACAGAAAGACACGGTCTTCGTTGTAAAACTTGTTGATTCGCATTCAGGGATTCTGAAATCAATAAAATTGATAAAAAAAATATGGGAGTCCTACTATTGACCCTATCACAATACTTTTCGTTTCTCAAACATTTAATTGCAAGAAAAATTAAAGTGCATTGTGTTTATAAATTAACTTTAGAAACAATAATATACTATATCAAGTATTGTACTTTAAGTATAGGACTTATAAAAATTATAATCACTATACCCCACGTGGTGTTCAAGTTCGCTCCAACTTTTGAATCGGGTTTTAAATAAGTTACAGAAATGCAAGTGTTCAAAAATATGGAGTATTTACAAATTGTTTAAAGTAAGAGTAAGCATCCGAAAATCTCTTTCAAAATAAAGAAAAAATACATTTTTTCCAGTATCATAAAAATATTTGAAATAGTTTCTAACAAAATAGAAAATTCAAATGAAATAGAAAAAAATATATAAACTTTCGACGTAACATTATATATTTTTAGAGTTATTTCAATGCTAATCATATACCTATTAAGAACTTAAGTTTGAAAGTAGAATGAAATGATATTATTTTTATATTCTTCAAATATGTTACTGTCTATGAGGGCTGTTAGTATAACCACTTTCAAGCACTTTAAATAGTGATTCTTTGAAATCAAATGTAACACTAGTGTAATAGAAGAGATTATTTTTGAAAACTACAATAAATGAAACTGTGCATTTTTTTTTCAAGCTTTCTTCATAACGGGTGTTATTTTGATCCTGCAACGTTAGTACAATATTAATTTATAATTAAATTTTCGATTTCTTTTCAATTATGTACGCGTAAAACTCTCATTATATAAAATAATTTAAAGATTTAAAAAGTGACTTTGGTTGTTAACTCTATTACTGTTTTAACTCAATCGATTTTACGTCTATATCAAAATTAAGTTAATTATTTAAAAAAATTGAGTGTATTTTTTCTATGAATAACTTCAAATAAATTAGTTTTATGCTATACTTATTGATTTAGCATATATATTAAAATGTTAAGTTAATGAGAAAATTATCAATGAAATGAAACTTTCTACTTTCCCTACAGTATATAGTGCATGTAAAGGGAGTGTGTGAAAAATGTGAATCTGAGATTTTGCTGGATCTTCAGGTTTTGTGCATGCCTGAATACAAATTCTCCATTTTATCAATATATGTGTCTGTTTATTTGTGTGTCTATCTGTACGTCTGGGAAGACGATATCGCTCGAATAAATACAACACATCGAATTAGGTTTGGTATAATTATTTCAATTGATGTACGTCAAAATTTGGTATAATTATTTCAATTGAAGAACGTCAGAAACTTATTGACTTTCCGCAGGATTGTGTTGAAAGAATGTTCTAATATTTATTTCTGTAGAATATCGAAATTTGTTTATTTGTAGTAAAAGTAATGAAAGACACATAAGATTGTACTTAATTTTTAATTTAAGTTCATTTTTTTTTGTTTTCTCTAAAATAATATGTAGCAATATGTACGTATGTAAAATGACCTATATTTAGAATATTTTATATTACATTTTAACTTAGAATATTTTATATTATTGAGCAATGTTACTACTATACTGTGAGGCCAGAATATGTCCTCACATGAGGCATTTTTATTGCAATATTTATGGGGCATAGAACGGCTAACAAAGCTCGAGTCTGGCTGGCGCCGGTGTTTACAACAACGTGAACTTTTAGGTCAAATACAATAAATTTGGGTGGCCCAGGCCAAAGGGGCTGAGAGGGGCCTTGATAAATGTCAAGTGATGCCATTGGGTTCAGAAGAACCAATGAGCACCAAGGGGAAGATACAAAATACAAAATGTTGCAGAAGTGACTCTGATACAAAAGGTTGCAGAGGTAACTCGGATCTAAAAATGTCGTAGAAGTAACTCTGATAAAAAATGTCGTAGAAGTAACTTGGATACGAAATGTGGTAAAAGTAACGCTTATACAAAATGTTGCAGAAGCAACTCGGATCCGCAATGTGGTAGAAGTAACTTTGATACGAAATGTTGCAGAAGCAAGTTTGATACGAAAGGTCGTTGCGGGAGTCTGATGTTGTAGCTGTTGGACGGATACGAAAGGAGTTGGGAGCAGATACTCATACGAAAGAGGTTGCAGTTGACTATAAGTACGAGATGCAAGTCACACACGAAAGAGTTATGGCCGTACGGTCAGCAATAAGACGGATACAAGCCTCAGCGTGATGAGCCGAAGATTAAACTGTAAGGTATGTGCTCATTTCCCCAGGTCATAGACATTAACCAAATCTAATTTTGCTGGTCACGTATCTCCCATTACTAGAGTAATTAAATGATAGTCGATAATTATGATAAATTGTTGTTAGTGATAAATTGATGTTGTAAATAAATTATATTGTTAAAGTTAAATAGGCTAGTCTTTTTATAATGATTAATGAATTCTTTTCAGGACTTACACGAAAGGTAAAAATAATTGGAGGGTTATTGCGGCACAACAACGAGCGATGTACGTTTAAATGTTAATTCCAATTTATGAGATCAACGGCCATGTTTTTAATGATTAATGATTAATAACAATTAATGTTAATTGTAAGTTAAACTGTAAGGTTCCCTTATCTTTTTTGTATTGCCACATTTGTTTACCGTGACGCTTTTGTGTAAGTCATAAATTTAAAGGAAAATGTTAATGAATAATACTGAGGTGAATAAAAATAATTTAAATAAAGGAATGAATGAAAATTTTGGAGGAGCATATGTTGACCAGATATTTTGCATTGGTAAAAAAAAAATATGCACAATCACTTTGAAAATGAAAATTTTTTTTTTTTTAATATATTATAATTGAAAATAGTGTGTGAAAAATATATGATTAGTTAAAAATATTTTGTTGCATGAAGTATTTTATGTGCAGTATTTTTTTAAGTGTATTCATGTATTTAGATTAAGTTAGAAAATTTTGGAAGGGATAATTTTGTGTTAAATGCCTCAAAGGAATAACCGAAATTCGAGACGTCAAATGTTTCCCGATAGGTCACAAATAGAAATAAGTGAAAATCAAAGAACAAGAATGGAAAACTTTAATTTAATAAATCTGTTACCTCTGTTTAATGGAAAAGAAAATGAGGACATTGAGTTTTTTTTTACGCAGTTCGAAAATATTGCAAGAATGGCCCAATGGTCAGAAGAGATTAAAATTATAATTTAAAAAACTAGATTGAAGGAAAAAGCTTTAGAATTTTTGACAAAAAAAAGGGAATTGCAGAATGCAAACAACATGGGAGAAGTTAAACAACTTTTGATTAAACAATTTAAGCCATCTGTAACTATGCTTCAAAAGCAAATAAATTTAAATAAAATTAGAATGACGCCAGGCATGAAAGTTGCTGAGCTAGCGTTAAATATTTCTAATGCTACAAATGATTTTGTAGGAAATAACTCAACTAATGAAATGTTTGAAATTAAAAATAATATAATGTTAGTTAAATTTTTAGAAACTTTAAGAGGAGAACTTGCATTTGAAATAAAAAAAAATAAATATTACTAATTTTGATAAAGCAGTTGAATTCGCAGAAAATTTGGAGAAAATTATGGAGGAGGAGTGTGACCGTTCGGAAATCAATGCAGTGTATCGCAAGGAGAATAATGCTAGAAAAGTTAATTGTAATCAACGGGGAATACAGGAAAAATCACAAGATGAAAATAAATATTGCATAGGATGCGGGAAAAGAGGTCATTATTTTTCTACGTGTTGGCATAATCAAAACGGACAAAATTATCATGGGGAAAATAAATATGGGAGTCAAAATATAAGAAATGGGCAAAGAAATGGTTTTCGTAACACTCAAAATAGCGGATTCAGAGAACGAAATAATAGTCGGTCAAATACCCAAACTTTTGCGAAAGAAAGTGTTAACGGACAAGAAAGTAGTCAAAATCGCGGGTCTTTAAACTGAGCGAGGGGCTAAGTCAAAATTTAATAAATAGACCAAAGTCCCAAACGAAAGAAGAAAAATTGCAAACGCGAAATGAGGTATTGAAGTTTAATGAAAACGCAAATGAAATGCAAAGTGATAAAAGGGAGGTTCCCACGCGAAACCCAGGTCCCAAAGTTAAATCAAAGCAATATAATGAAAATGACAGTCAAAATAACAATAAAAATATAAATAATATTGAAAGCATGCAAAAATTCACCCATGTATCTTGCACGAGAGATGTGATTCTTGATTCTATTGTAGAGTCGTTGGCACGGCACGGATGGGTCCGCTTCGATGAAAAATTCGTCAAAAGTCTAAAAAGTGAGGCAAACATTAATAAAAAGAAAATTAAGGAAAATACAGGAATTAAAGAAATTAATAAAAATGGAAATAAGGCCTACAATGCAAAAATAAATTTAAATGATGAGTACAAAAATGAAGTTAACTCAAAATCGACTCAGATCGAGAATAAAAAGTTTGATAAAATTAAGGATACTAGTTGTAAAGTTTCGCAAATTGATTCACAAAATATTAAAGGTAGCCATGTTAATGACTATACTTGTGCAAATGATGAAAATAATAAAAATATTGATACAGAAAATAATTTTAAAATTGTTACGAAGTCGAAAAATCCAATTGTCACACATGATGAAGTTAAAAGCATATTTGAATTTAATGGAAATAATAAAAATGAGTATTATGACAGTAAAAAAATTGCACAGGCCGATGAGGCCAATTTTCCTAAAAATGGAAAGGTTAGTGATTTTGCTAAAAAAAAATGTGGCAATGAAGAGTCAAATCTTGACGACGAAGTCTATGTCACGCTCACACGCAGGATAGCTTTGCAACAAGGTCAGTTGGTCGCAGAAGAATTCGACATAAGTCAGGAAGTTCCAGATAAGGAGGTTATCTTTATCCCCACAAAACACGCAAAATTACTCTTTCCATTTGGTGCAATTCGAACTGAAATAAAAAATAACAAAATTCATATTGTAATTAGTAATCAAAATAAGGTTAAAATTACGTTAAATAAAAATATGCGAGTAGGAGTGATTAAAAATTTCAAAACAATTACTAATGAAGAAATGCAAATCGGAGATACCGTATTTTTGAAAGAGGAAAATAAACCCAATATGTTTCAAGATAGATTTCAAGGACCGTTTCGAATAATTGAAATTGGAAAAGCAAATATATTGACCATTAGAAATAAATATAACATGAAAGATGAACCAATTAAAATTCACGCTACCCAATGTTATATCGAACAAAATGTACAAAGTGCGGAAGAATTGATGGAAAAATGTGATATGGACAGTGAAATCGGTGATATTCACGCAAAAAAATGTCATATAGCACAAAAGGTACAAAGTGAAAATAAATATAACGGTAACGGTGAAATAATTGAAATTCAATCAAAAAAATGTTATACTGTACAAAGTGTACATATTGAAAATGTTCAAAATATGAATGAAAATATTCAGCATGGAAGTGAAAATACGGATATCAAAATTATGCAAAATCAAAAAGGTGATAAAAATTTTGAAAATATTGATCTTGAAATTATGCAAAATGAAAATGTTAAAATTCAAAGAGTACATAATGCAAATGAAAGTAAAAGGTTTGAAGAAATGCAAAGTCAAAATGTAAATTTTCAAGAAAATGAAAACGAAAATCATGATAATGATAAGCAAAATTCACTTGGAAATAAAATAATGGATGTTTTGGAAAATGAAAGGCAAAATGTTAATTTTCAACAAAAGGAAAACAAAAATCTTGATAATGATAAGCAAAATTCTCTTGAAAATAAAATAATGGATGAGTTGATTGATGAAAATAATAATTTTCAACAAACACAAAATTCAAATGTTTGTAAAAATGTTCAAAATGAAAATAATAAAATAATAAGAGATGTTAATCACAATGATAATGAAGGTAATGATATTCTGAAAGCAGATTCAGAAATAATTGAAAGTCAAAGCAAATATAAAGAGTATGTTAGGCAGAAATTAAAGTTACTAAATGAAATACATATTTATAACACAAATGAAATTGAATGTAATATTCATGAACATAGGTAGAGCAAGCTTGATCAAAATTATTTAAAGATATCAAGAAATTTTAAGAATTCAAAATTTGCTGATGATTGGTTTTTAAAGAATTGTAAGATGAGACAGAGATAAAAAGAATAACAAATCAAAATGAATTAAAGGAAAAATGATCTGGAATTGAAAATATTTTCAAAATGAAAAAATAGATAATGATATGAATTTAAAAAAAAAGGAAAGTCAATAACGAAGGAATTGTTTAAGAATGAAAATGGTATGAATTTACAAAAATTGATAATGAGTGTACAAATGGTTCTTGTTCAAAAATAATATTATATCATAATATAATGTTAAGTCAAAATATGACATGTGATCAGAAAATTATGCAGAGATTAATTTATGCAAATAAATCTTCAAAAATGAAAGGTAAAATCAAATATGTTACCTAATTGGGTAGATATAAGGTCTGGAGACAAATCCAGGCAAGGGCAATGTGGTGCAGGCAGTCCAGTCACATACTTCATTGTTCAGGATAAGGTAGCGCTTCACTTCAAGTTGTGTCCAAAGGCAAAAATCTTCTGAGGGAAGAGAGGTCTTTTGAAGGAAGAGTCTTGAGGCTTAAAAATTGAATGACAGGTTTAAGTAAATTGAAAAAATAAGTTATGAGCTGAAAATGAGAAGGTTAGAGATTATTCATAGATGATATAAATTTTATGTCAAAAGTAAACAAAGGCATAAATAATTGAAAATTTTAAATCAATTTGAATTTAAAATGTTAAATTATGAACAGTTAAAATAGCTGTAAATCGCCCGTTGCAATAAAGCAATCGAGGACACGATATCTCGTGTAGGAATGTTCAAGTGTGAAATGCATTGAAATTGCTGAAGTAAATAAATTTTTGAGGAATATATAAATTGTATAAGCAATTTAAATAACTAAATTAATCCTAAAGTGATAGGATAAATGAATTAAATTTAGTTAAAAATTTTGTTTAGTGAATAAATGAATAAATTCACAGAAGGTGTAAAGAAAGGTTGAAATAAAAAATTAATTGAAAATTTTTGAGTGCGAAATAAAGCATTGTTGTTGTTCATTTACAACGTAAGGAAAGGTTACGATAATCAGGTGTGTATAAATAAATTTGGATATGAAAATAAAATGTAAATAAATATGGTAATGAAAATAAAATGTAAGATTGTTGAGGAAAATTGTACGATAATAAATAAATGTGAAATACATGTCTAATGAATATAAATAAATACGGAATGAATAAATAAATATGTTAAATAATAGGGCACTCAGATGTCAGTGGGAAATGTAAATAAAAACATTAAAGTTATCGATGAGATACGATAGCAACCGGAAGTGTTTGTAAACAAACGGTAATCTACGTAAAAAAAAAATAGATACTCTGTTATTAATGTCATAAAATGATGAATAGGTATTTTTACATATAAAAAAAAATTATGAAAAGTATATTCTGAATAAGGTGTTGTTGTTGTTGTTGAGACCCAGACCGTCCGACCTACCAGAAAGGTGTAAGGTAACTGTATGGACGGCCGGGAAGTGCCACCCAATTTAGACCGGAACCCAGTGGGGGTGGCATCCACAGGGACCGTACCCTCCTTCCCCTACCACCAACCTCTCGGAAGGACTTACGGACCCACATGTTTAACGTGATCGTACTCCGCATGAACACGGCGGCATTTGTGGCCTGAATAAGGTGTTGAGAAATGTTATCATAAATAAAATAAATTTGGATGAAATGAATGTCATTTGATAAATAAATAAATGATAATAGGTATTGCGGCAATAAAGGGGTTAGCCGCAGTAATTAAATGTCAAAATAGTTAATAAATTAAGTAATAATAAGGCGATAGAATGTTAAACAATCGCGAATATAAATGGCTATAAAGGTCAGGTATTCAAAGTCATAAGGATTAAAATAAAAATAAATACATAAATATGATAAATTTGGTAGGTACGGTGAGTAAATATATATAAATCCGCGTTTAAAAATAAAAAATAAATAAATACAGTAATAGATTTTCCAGTAAGTAGAAAATTAACGGAACTCATTGCGTTAAAAATAAAATTTTTCAATTAAGTAAATAAAGGATTTTCAAACAAGAAAATAAAGGCTTGAATGTGTTTAAAAAAAAAAAAAAAAAAAAAAAAAAAAAAAAAAAATAATAATAATAATAATAACATAATTTTATAAAATTTTATATAAAATGTAAAAGTTATGAACGTGTTTAGCAAGGAGTTAAAATAAATAAAATTGAAACAAATTATATCAAAAAATTTAAAAGTTAAAAATTAAATTTGAAAATTTAAAAAAAAAAATTAATTTAAAAAAAAAAATTCAATTTTTTTTTAATTTTAAAGTCATATGGAAGGTATAGAGAAAACAAAATTAAATAAGAGTTATTAATTAAATTAAATAATCTCAACATCAAATGGAAAGGAGAAATTTAAATAATAAATACACTAAAATAATTTCGAAAATGTTAAATTTTACATGAAGTCAGTATAAAAAGGGTATACATGCAGCAAAAGAGGGTAACATTAAGATGACTTTGTTAAATTGAGACAAGTCACCTCAAGAAACCATCTGAATAATATTTAAATAAGGGGCTGTTTAGTTTGAGTTAAAAAAAAAAGTAAGCGAGCTATGCAATGCTAATATAATGTGCAAGCCCGTCTGAACATTTAGGTATAAAAGTTGAATAGCAGATATAAATTAATAATATAATAAATAATGAGGAAGTATATATATTTAAAAAGAATAAGTCAACGTTTATAGAACACGTCGAGTGGATAAATAGAAGTTTTACAATACTTGGTTACAAGCTTTTGAAGAGCGCGAGAAGAAAGTCCACGCTGCATGTTGTCCTCTTCGAACTGTTTTGTCATAGCAATAAGAGAAAAGTTGAGGGAATTCAGGCTGCTAATCGCTGTGCAAAAATACGATTAAAAGAAAGGTAATCGTTTTTGGGTCTGTTTTTGACTAGGCACTTTCCAAGTTCGGAAAGGGGATTTGAACGCAGTGTCCGGTTCGCACTTCCGGTATCGTAGCTTTTAAGAATAGAAAAGGTTCTCCTAATGATCTGTTGGAACATAATCAATCATTGCTGTCATCAAGCGCAAGGGGTTGTTGGTTTGTTTACATACAAAGCGTTGTAAGAAAGAAAAATTTTTTTAAAGGGAAGATGTCACCTCATATGCAAATGCAAGGGGATTTACAAGAATTATGTTAAAAGTATATATATTTTCAATGGCTGATGTAAAAAAAGAAAGAAATATGTGATTGTATAAGTATGTACCAGTATCAGGTTTCAGCAAAAAATGTTATATATGTGATAAAGTTATCAATTATAAAAAAAAAATTTGATGAAGTATGTAAAGAATTGTGTTCAAAAAATAATAATGTGTAATTTGTAAAAAAAAAAAAAAGTGTGTAATGATGTTAAAAATATAAAAGAAGATAGTAGTGTGTGACATTTCAAAGTGAATGTGCATATGTTTAAAAATCTTTTTAAGTACTCAATATTTAATTTAGCTTCAATTGAAAGCTGGACCTGGTAAAGTTCATGAGTACGTAACTTATGTTTATTTTGTGTATATAATGTGTGCAAAAAAATTTTCTGTTACAGCAAGACTGTTGAACTTTTTCTGGACGGACGTTGTCCAAAAGAAAGTGAAAAATGCCAATTACAGAGTTTCAAGTGCATCGAACTTTGGTTTCGAACTCTGATGGTTAAAATTTTTTTTTGCTTCTTCTTTTCCTGTCTGTGGGGAGATATGTGAGGCCAGAATATGTCCTCACATGAGGCATTTTTATTGCAATATTTATGGGGTATAGAACGGCTAACAAAGCTCGAGTCTGGCTGGCGCCGATGTTTACAACAACTGTTTACAACGCCGGTGTTTACAACAACCGGTGTTTACAACAACTAAAAATGTCGTAGAAGTAACTTGGATACGAAATGTGGTAAAAGTAACGCTTATACAAAATGTTGCAAAAGCAACTAGGATCCGCAATGTGGTAGAAGTAACTTTGATACGAAATGTTGCAGAAGCAAGTTTGATACGAAAGGTTATTGCGGGAGTGTGATACAAAATGTTGTAGCTGTTGGACGGATACGAAAGGAGTTGGTAGCAGATACTCATACGAAAGAGGTTGTAGTTGACTATAAATACGAGATGCAAGCCACACAGGAAAGAGTTATGGCCGTACGGTTAGCAATAAGACGGATGCAAGCCTCAGCGTGATGAGCCGAAGATTAAACTGTAAGGTATGTGCTCATTTCCCCAGGTCATAGACATTAACCAAATCTAATTTTGCTGGTCACGTATCTCCCATTACTAGAGTAATTAAATGATAGTCGATAATTATGATAAATTGTTGTTAGTGATAAATGATGTTGTAAATAAATTATATTGTTAAAGTTAAATAGGCTAGTCTTTTTATAATGATTAATGAATTCTTTTCAGGACTTACACAAAAGGTAAAAATAATTGGAGGGTTATTGCGGCACAACAACGAGCGATGTACGTTTAAATGTTAATTCCACTTTAAGAGATCAACAGCCATGTTTTTAATGATTAATGATTAATAACAATTAATGTTAATTGTAAGTTAAACTGTAAGGTTCCCTTATCTTTTTTGTATTGCCACATATACTAAATGAGTATAAAATCTTTATAAATACAGCAAACAATAAAATTCAGGAGTCAACCGGTTTCGAAGGCAAAACACAGCCTTCTTCTTCAGGACAAGTATTAAAAGCAACCCCACACATTCAGGCGTTCGGCAACTATATTCCACTCCATTGGACGAGACACCAAACATGCTTCAATAAGAGAAGTTGCTTTAATTGCTTGTTCTAATAAAGAAGGCTGTTTTATGTCTTCGAAAAAACTTTAACCCTAAATTTCATTATAGGCTGTATTTATATGAAGATTTTGCATTAATTTAGTTTACACAACAACATTTTATAGGCCATTTTATTTTTTTATTATTATTGTAGTAGTTCTTTGCAAGACAAGAGTGATGTAGTTGCACGTTTGGGCGTAATCCAGGAGGCTCAGGTTTGACGACCGGCTAGGGGTTGTTATTTCTGCAGCATTTAAAATTAGATGAAATATTCCATAATGGCTCCTGGACTAAAGGTGGAGTAGAGACCATATTAGTTCGAGATCCCCTCCTCCCCTATTCCCAGAGTTTTTACATGACTTTCTTGGAAGAGGGATATGCAAAGTAGCTACAGGAATTCGGACGGCAACAGAGAGTAACACATCAAGGTCCAATCCAGAATGTCCGGGAATTATCTGGCTGTTTCAACGGCTAAAATTAGGTCTAACACTCTACGTATGTCAGTATAAAACGTGTCAATGTCAAACAATATATAACACCTAGACAATTTTTAATACATATATAACCAGCTAAACTGTTAGGCAAATCAAAGGTAATTCTAAATAATAATAAAAATAGTTAGACAAAGTAATATGGAATCTATATAACCACACTGTGTGTGATCAATATTACACCACTGTGCCTTTCAAATGTAATAAATTCACAATATATCTTTTAGCTACCGACAATTAAAACTAGAGAAATAACTTTATAAATATAATGCATTTAATTTTCCTAATTGTTAAAAACCGTTTCTAAATATTTAAATAATTTTGTCGCGGGATTTTTAAGATTTTTCGACCATGAATAATAAAAATACAATTTCATATCTTTTCGCTGCAAATCTTAAAATTAAACAATTAAATCACTTTGCACCCGGTAGAAATAATATTAAATGTATTTTACTATTTAAAATGTTAACAGAATTATTAAATATGAGCTATTTTTATGCTTAAATGTAAAAAGATGTTTGATATTCATAAAAGTTATCAACACGTTTTGTTAAGTGTGTAGATGCCACATTTAATGATCATTAGTCATTTCAAATATGCGAAATGTCTAGTAAATTCATATACTTTTCAAATATGTCCTTAATAAGAAGTTATTTATACAAACTTAGCATAGCCATTAGGAATTTATAAATACAGACCTATAACCGTTGAAAAGCTTTCAAAGTTCTTGAACTGAATAACTGATATTCCTTTAAATAAAATTATTTGAACTGCATGTTAAATATACAATGGCACTTCTGATATAACCGTTAGTGCAAGATAATATTCTTGCATATATCATATATTTTCATGTGAGTGTCAACATGTAAAAGGCATTTTATCAGTTGAATATTATGAAGCTTACAAATCTGGTAGGTCGGACGGTCTGGGTTTCAACAACAACAACACTAAAGGCTACAAATGAAAGCAAGGGGGAAATGACACCCCGAAAAAGGAGGTAACCACAACCTGTGGCTGAAAGAGTACGACTAGAGAGGGGAAAAAAGATACGGTGTGATGACTTAAGAACGAGGAGAGAGATATAATAATATGACTTAATAACGACTGGTTGGAGACTGGTGAATATTGGTGCGACATGATGACTTGTGCAGATACTTAATTATGACTTGTGGAGAGAACAGCCTAAGAGCATAAAATAAGTGGAGTGTTTCAGTCAGCAGTGGTAGACGAAGTTATGAGTGGATGCATTACACTACGAGTTAGTGCGAGTAACAATATACGAGATTAACCACGTGCTGCTAACAAGGCCCAAATTGAAGGTATGTGTTCCTCAAATATCCACAGGTTATTAAATACGTTAGGTATATGGTTAAGGGTCTCACATGCTATCTCCTCTCACATGCTATTTTCCTAAAAGATTAATAAGCATGTAATTATCGTAATTGAAATTAATAAGTATTTTATGTTTTTAATAAGTATGTTATTGTTAATGTTAAAATGGTGCAGTCAATGAGTACTATAATAATTAATAATTCCTTTACAGGACTCGCAAAAGTAAATAAGTAGAGGGTTTATAGCGGCACAGTAAGTAATGTACAATAATAATTCCACTATACGAGATTTTACGGCTATGTTAAAATATATTTTATGTTAACGATAATTAAGCTAAAAGTTCAACTTCAAGTTAAATATTTTAAAATGTGTGCCACAATATTGTCTCAATATTTTAAGCCAATATTGAGCAAATTCCGTCAAAATGTCCACTTTTCATATTGGTCCAATATTAGAGCCAATAAAAAGCCAATATTGGGCTAATATTGGACTGCTACTAGGGAGGTTTCAAAATATTCAGGAGAACAATCGATAAAATATATACATACTTACATAAGAATATATACCTACATAAGAATGCATATATACATGCATGCATGCTTGTATGCATAGTTACATATATGCGTGCTTAGAATTAAGATATGCCGAAAAATATATGCCATTATTTACTATTATCAAATTAAATACAGGATATAAAATTAATTACCATAAATCTGAATTTAAACTTCTCCTCATAGTGAAACAAATAGCGTTAATCGATAAGGTTTGCTATTATTAACGCTTAGCAACGAAAAATTGCTTTTAATTCTAGTATCATATAAATATGCACTGTGGCGACCGAAAAAGATTTTAGAATAACTTAAAGTTAAAGTTAATTAACATTAATTATTATTAAGCATTAAAGACATGGCCGTTGATCTCATAAAGTGGAATAAACATTTAAAGTACATTGCTCGCTGCTGTGCCGCAATAAACCCTCCAATTATTTTTACCTTTTGTGTAAGTCCTGAAAAGAATTATTAATTAATATAATGCTAATCACACCATTTAAACTTAAACAATATCATTTATTAACAACATCAATTTATCAATAACATCAATTTTCATTTGTATCAATTTTCATTTAATTATTTTAGCGAGGGGACATATGCGACCAGAATTATTAGATTTACGATAGTGTCTAGAACCTGTGATATTTTGAGCATATACCTTCCAGTTTAGTCTTGGGCTCATCATCTCGCTTGCATCAGTCCTATACTGCCATAACACTGTGGTGTGTGGCTCCTCCTCGTACTACTAATGCACTCGCCATTTGATCTACCTCCATTAATTTGGAACATCTACAGAACCTTTACAAATCTGTTAGTTTTCATTTTTCTCTACTCGTGCTCTAGTCAAAATCGTGATTATTTCTTTTCATGTCTGAATTCCACCTCTGCTTCTCGTTGTCTTTTTCTATAACTGGGCTGTACTCTGATTTCTTTCGTCTCTCCAAGCTGTGGTTCCTTCGGCGGGGGGGGGGGAGCTCCGCCCTTCTTCCCATTGGCGCTCATTGGTACTTCTCAAATCAATGGCATCATTTCACATTTAGCAAGGCCCCTCTCAGCTCCTTTGGTCTTGCACACCTAAATTTATAGTCCTTTTGACCTAAGAGTTCAAGTCCTCATAAACCTCGTCGCCAGCCAGACTGTAGCTTTGTTTGCCGTTCTAGGCACCATAAATACTCAAATAAAAATGTCTCATGTGAGAACATATTCTGGTCTCACATGTACCAAAAAGTCATTATTAGCGTAATTTGTCTGATTTGTACAATTAACACAGTCACTGTTGGAAAATTCTCCCTCTGCAGCCAAGGGTTAATCTCTGCAGATATGCTCTGATAAAAAAATCTGATATGAGCAAGCAGCACATGACTTACCCTGCAGACCATAATTTATTTCCTTTCTGTTTTTTTAATAATTTATTAAAGTGAGTGTTATTGCATAAAAACCACGCATACTTATTTGAAATTACACTAAATCGGCACTTTTAACTCAAATTTCGATTTTATTGGGTAACTTCAAGTATATTCAAAGCCGGAGTAGGAAAAGTGCAAAAAAAAAAACTAAAATATCTCGAGAACAGCTAATGCTAGAGTAATGGGGCTGGTCTTATTCTTTTTATTGTTAAAACATACGTATAAAACAAGTATTTGATGTATACAGTTGAGTATACGTATTTTATTTTAGATTATAGTGATTTTTGCTGACCATTTTTCGAAAAGAAAAATATGTTTTCCCGAATAGTACCAAAAACTAATCAGCACCAGGGTAACTTACAAGTGACTTATCAGCCAAATTTTGTAAAATTTGGCAATTAGTTTTTAACTAGAGTGGATACATGCGATTTTTACTGGCCATTTCACAAAATAAAGCGGGTTCTTTTATTCCGATTCGTACAAAAATCTAATTAGCACCAGGGTCATCCATAAGTAACTTACCAACTACATTTTGTGAAATTTGGTCAAATAGTTTTTCAGTTACAATGGATGCATACGTTGCACAGACAGACAGACAGACACACACACACACACACTGAAGTCACGATGAAAATATTTTTTCGCGTTCTAGAGGTCTCAAAACGTGTAGATCCATCACATTTGCAGAGTTGCATTGGAATCATACCGAAAACTCGTGTTGTGATTTTCGTTATGATTCCAATACTTTCCCTATACATTACCATGTATTGCAGGGAAAGTAAAAATCTGATGTGGGCAGCACATGACTTTCTCTGCAGACTTATATTAACGTTCTCTTTATTTTAACTAAATTTATTTCACTTTTAATTCAATTTTCGTTCTCATTCGGTAACCGGGCTTATTTTCAAAGGTGGCTTAGGGAAAGTACGAAAAGCTAAAATATCTCGAGAACGGCTAGTCCTAGTGTAATGGGGTTGGTCTTATTCTTTTCGGCGTTAAAAATTACGTATTAAATCAGCATTTAATGGATATATTTGAGAATACCCAGTTCTTTAGTTTATATTTGGACGATTTTTGCGGGCCATTTTGCAAAAAAAGGCAGGTCATTTTTTTCGGAATCGTACCAAAATCTAATCAGCACCAAGGTAACCCACAAGTGACTCGTCTACCGAATTTTGTGAAATTCGGTCCATCAGTTTTTCAGTTAGAGTGGATACAAACTTTTGCGGGCCATTTCGCAAAAAAAGGCGGGTTCTTTTATTCCGAATCGTACCCAAAACTAATCAGCACCAGACTCGCTCGCAAGTAACTTACCTACCAAATTTTGTGAAATTCGGTCCATTAGTATTTTACTTAGAGTGGATACAAAATCTGCACAGACAGACAAACAGACACACAGACACACAGACACACAGGCAGACACACAGACACACATACAGACGTCAGGCTAAAAATAGTTTTTTCGTATTATAGAGGTCTCGAAACGTGTAGATCCGTCGAAAACTCGAGTTGTGATTTTCGGCATGGTTCCAATACTTTCCCTATACATTACCACATATTGCAGGGAAAGTAAAAATCTGATGGGGGCAGCACATGACTTTCCCTGCAAACTTATATCCACGTTCTATTTATTTCAATTAAATTTAATTCACTTTTAATTCAATTTTCGTTCTCATTTGATAACTGGACTTATTTTCAAAGTTGGCGTGGAAAACTACGAAAAAAACTAATATATCTCGAGAACGGCTAGTCCTAATGTAATGGGGTTGGTCTTATTCTTTTCTTCGTTAAAAATTACGTATTAAACAAGCATTTCATGGATATATTTGAGCATACGTAGTTTTTTATTTTAGATTTTGGCGATTTTTGCGGGCCATTTTGCAATAAAAGGCAGGTTATTTTTTTCTGAATCATACCAAAATCTAATCAGCACCAGGGTGACCTATACGTGACTCATCTACCGAATTTTGTGAAATTCGGTCGATTAGTTTTTCAGCTACGGTGGATACAAGCTTTTGCGGGCCATTTCACAAAAAAGGCGGGTTCTTTTATTCCGAATCGTACCCAAAACTAATCAGCACCAGCCCCGGCCACAAGTGACTAACCTACAAAATTTTGTGAAATTCGGTCCATTAGTTTTTTAGTTAGAGTGGATACAAAATCTGCACAGACAGACACACAGACAGACACACAGACACACAGACAGACACGCAGACACACACACAGACGTCACGCTAAAAATGGTTTTTTCGTATTCTAGAGGTCTCGAAACGTGTAGATCCGTCGAAAACTCGAGTTGCGATTTTCGGCATGATTCCAATACTTTCCCTATACATTACCATGTATTGCAGGTAAAGTAAAAATGCATGGTGACATCGATGCTGTCGTATTTCTGAGAATGTAGTCTTGATATTTCATACGCCTAGTTTAGGGATATTTTAAGACTACAAAATAAAACTGCTTCGGTTTAATATTATCTCGAGGATTTTTTTATATTTTAAAATCAACTTTTTGATTCTTTTATTTATTTAGAAATTACGGTTGATGTAATGCAGTTTATCTTACTTATACATTTTGATAAAAATAACGAACTAATTTAATTATCTGTTGCATACATAAAAATGGCAAAAGAAATAATATAGCAAAAGAAATAAAATAATCAATAATCAAATGTATGTAGATAGAAGAAAACTATGCTACTCGAGTAAAGCCTTTTTGAGTTTACTGTCACTTTTTGTAATATTATTAACACATTCCTAAACATGTTGTAAACATGTTCCTAAACATTATCCTCCTCTAATAATTATAAAGGAGGCCTATATTTTTGCATAGGAGTTCAGAGAAGGGTTACGATTTCTCTGTTTCCTTCAAGAAAATGAACACATTGACAATTCTGACAATTACGTCCGATTATAAAAAATTATCATTGTTTAAAAAATATCTTCAAAATTCAATTATGAATAGCCGGGACATGTATCAATTGTGACCCCGCCAACATTTTTTCGCCCCCATTTTAGCATTCGGAGTTTTTGGGTGGCATAGGAATAGTGTTTATATGCAATAAATATGAAAGGTGAGGGGAAATATTTAAGCACAATGTTTCATCCCAAATCACCATTTCCACAAGTACTAAAATAAGCAAGGAAAATTACAGAAATGGATATAACTTTTCGGTGTTGATTTCACATTGGCAATAATTCTGACATTCCAGTCATAGTTTCATGTTATTTTTATTCATAGTCCGACATATCATAGGTACATTTATTCGACTTCAAACATTTTGACTACCCTTCATTAACTCCAAAACGGATAATATTATTCTATCTCCGGCGAAGTGTGAGATTATGAATAGCTAAAATATAAATATTTTTATCCACCGTCCTAAGTACCGATAATATGTTAAAAATATATTTTATATAAATATTTATTTCGTAAGAGTTATTTTATAAGAATGATGCACTAAGGTCGAATCCAGAAAGCTGCACAAAATAAATCCGCAGCAAGTTGAAATAGGTAGAACAAATAACCGCGAATAGTCCTTTACAACAGTGATGAGCGACCCCCTTTTATTAAAGGGTAAATAAAATTTTTTATGGAGGACAAAGAGTAAAATAGTGTTTACAGTAGTGTTAGTGAACAAAAATAGTGTTTACTTTCCATCTCGAAACATAGATTTATGCTCAAATTTCACATCAGGACGGTAAAATACTGTATAATTATTTTTTAATAGTGTTTATATGTTTCATATCGTACATACTATTTCTACCGAAATGAAACATTTTGCCACTTTAAATTGATAAATGTAACTAATATTGGCTAATGCAAAATAAATGCATTTTTTAAATTGTATATTTAATTTTAATTTTTAATGCTTGCTGTTATTTACATGGTGGCATGGAGCATTCGAATTAAAATAATACTTCCTTGGGGTTGCGTTTATTCGAGAAATAGAACATTTTAGTTTGCGGCACCCCTTAAAATAGAAAATATTGGAAGACTTAAATTACACACTTTCTTCCTTTCAATTCTCTCATATACCTAATTTGAAGCAGCCTCTGTCTCATCCCGAAGCATGATTTCTTATCATTTCACCTATCGAACATTTTTGTGCGGAGCACCCCCTTAAATGAACATTTTAAAATAACTCTATTCCTTTTGGGCTTTTTCTTCCAAATAATTAGCCCATACACCAATTACAAGCCTCTATAAAATTTTAAAGGAGGCGTTTCTCAATTATTCAGCAATTCGAAAATTTTGCTATGCGGCACCCCCCTAGAGTAACAAATATCGTAAATCTGAAATTGCACAATTTCTTCCTTTTGAACGATTTACCAGTACATCAAATTTTAAGTCTCTATATCATCGCAAAACATGATTTTCTATCATTTTACTATTCGAAAGTTTTAGTATGGGGCACCGCCTCTACAGAACATCTTCGGAAAATGCGATTTTCCCAGAGCTTTCTATCGAACGATCGACCAGTGTACTAAATTGCAAGTCTCTATCTATTCGGGAAGTGCCTAAAAAGACGTGACAGACGGACGGACGGACACTTGGCAATTAGTATAGACTTTAAACAACATTAATTGTTTCATGATTTTACAATTTCTGAATTAAATACTTAGATTAACAGCATTTAAACGTAACTTTTAACAGAGACGCGTTGGTATGTTTCAATTATAATTAATATTTATAAAATATTAGCAAAATTTATTCAAACTTCAACTTCTTATTTAATTTGCCTTCTAACCTATATTTAAAACATATTTTAATCTTTACCAGTTGCAGTGTCGGCAGCTAATGGTTCATTATTTTAGCTGTCCCTTTTTAAGGTATCTCTTTCAGCTGGCACTTTCCCAGCATCCACAGCTAACAATATATACGCAAGAACATCGTATTTACAATGTGGCTATTTTCTATTATATGCAATGTAGTCAATTGTTAGCCCCGAAGTTATTAAGAGGCGTATTTCTCTAGACCACATTTTGTATAATTTTTTAAACAACATTTATGATTACCTAACAACACGTTTGGACCTTAGGAGCTGATCTATATGCAGCAATAGTTTATTTAATTCACAATATTTACCATATTTATGCATTCCCTGCAATACACAATATATACAGTAAAAGTATCGTACCAGAGATGAGTATTCCAAATCGAGCTTTTATTAGGCGTACACATTTTGTGTATGTTAGAACACGAACAAATTATTTTCAGATATACGGCTGCTTTTATACACACCTGACCAAAAGTTAAGCCACAGAGTGGGAAAAGAAGATAAAAAGAAAAATGTTTATTCGAATTCATTGAAACTATTTACTGGTCATGGGGTACAACAAAAGACACTAGCGTGGGCGAAATGCAAGGAAAATTATGAACAAATAATTAAATAATAGATATAAACAAATTCAGTTCATTGGTGGAGGTCTGTCAATACGAAATGGGATGACCTCTGCAGTAAACACATGCCCGACAGCGTTGATTCATGCCAAGAATAAGATCATCTATGGCGGTTTGTGGTATCTGTGTCCATTCACGGAGCAAACATGTTCTTTGCTCGTAAAGATTCCAAGAAGGGTCATGGAGAGAAGTTAAACGTTCCACTAGCATGTCCCAAGCATGGTCGATGGGATTCAAGTCAGGTGATCTCGAGAGCCATTCCATACTAAACAATGTTTTACCGATTCTAAGTACTGGTCGACAATGCAAATCTTGTGAATTTTCGCATTATTGTCCATAAAAATGGCATTAGGAGTCTTGGTCCGATGAAATGGGCGAACATATTGAGCAAGGATGTATATCTCTGCACCACACTGTAGTGACAGTACCGTAAGTGAAGGTGTAGAGATCAGTGCGGGCGCCGACAGCAGTCTCTGCCATAACCAATCAAACCACCGCCTCTGTATGCGTGCATTTCGCTAATATTACTAGAGTGACAGCGAGTTCCGAGCATTCTCCAGACCAATTACCGTTGGGAATCACTCTCTACACAAAACCGTGGCTCATCCGTCAGTATCCGATTCTTGTGGAGTCCAGTTGAGGTGATCTCGAGCCCAGTTTAAATGAGTCCCTCTCTGCGAGGACGTCAGTGGGTTTGCAGAGATGCCGCTCTTCCTGCCGACGCTGCAAGATCGAAAGCAAGCTGATGTGCAATGATTGATCTGTGGCGTTGTGCTTGCAGACACAGAATACGGTCATCGGTAGCGCTTGTGATCCTTGGATGTTTACTTACTGGTCGTCACGACACTCTTTTTAACACCGATTCTACAGGCGGCAAATGAAGAAATGACATTTAGGATTAGGACCTCTTCCAACTGTCGGCTATCTACTCATTTTTCAAAATTTGGCTATTACGATTTTCTTTCTGGTTCTCTTGTTAAAAAATAGTGGTATGGTAAATGTTTTCTGCGGACTAGTTTCTGCGTACATGCGTCTGTCATCTATGCAGATTTTGTGGATACACGGTGTTTCTTTTGTGGAATATGCTAATTTTTCTCTTTGTTGTTTAACTGTTGGACATGAGTGTAGATATGTATGAGGGGTGCCTATCCGTGCAATAGAAATATAATGTGCGTATGTGTATCTATAACTCAGCTGCCGGATTTTAATGAAATTTACAGTTAGTGATTTACTCTAGCACCTATTAGATTTTTGAAAAGAAATAGAAGTAGTTCATTTTTACATAATGACCCGAAAAATTCAAAATATTGAAATAAAACATTAAAATATGCACATCTTGTAGAGTCCACTTCCACTCTAAAAGTTTAGAATTCCGTCCTAGTAGCTTAATTGAGAGAGCGTCGGCAGGACAGTACAAAGATTCGCTGTTCGTGTCCAGACTCGAGCAGCAAGGTTTTTTACAATGGTGCCCGAATAAATTAACCATGCAGATTAGTACAGTGTTGTCGAGGGTCTGAAATTTACCCTAGTACAATTAATACGGATTTATTGAATTCCATATTAAGCTCCGATTGCAAATCGGGAAGTCAATGACCATGCAGGAAGCTAATCTAGAGAAAAATAGCATCAGGAAGCTCACTTGGAAGATAATAACATTTGGAAGCTAATATAGAATAAAAAATTGCAGGAGGTGGTCATTCAGATTATCTCGTTGATTATCTCGTGTCAATCTGCATTAGAGGGAGGAGAAGGCAGTTTCCAGTTCGTTTGCAATTCCATCCCAATAGTTCAATTGGGCTGTAGGCTGACCAGTACAAATATCTGCGGTTCGAACTAAGGCTAGGACAGCAAAATTTCTTACAACCTACATACAGCAAAATTATTGTTTTGAGTAATATTTTTTATGAAAAATCCTACTCAATTAATTCCTATATGCTAAGATAAAAAGTTTTTAAACAGTTTCCTGTTTACTGGAATTTGGGGGATTTCAAGTCAGAAAAACAACAAATTACCAAGTAAAAATTAAATAGCTGAGAAACTGAATTGGATGGTATTTTTTTAATACGAGTAGCACTTCAAGATTTCGTACATATAATTTGACGGCTTGTCAAGACAGTAACTTTTAATGCAATAGAAAAAGAGATATCAGAAAAGCTTTAAAATGTATCTCTCGTCATTTTACTGCACTCTGAAGGGCAGTAACAGTTTTAGCAGTTGAGAAACTCTGGTCTAGACGATTCTTTTAAAATTAACATTAAATTCCTGCTTCATAATTTGAAGCGAAAAGCAAAAAGAAAACCGAATTTCCATATAAGCTATTAATCGCATTATATTTTAATGGATAATTATTAATGGAAATATGTTTATAAAGATAGAAAGATATACATTTCAAAGAATTTCTAAGAACACGAAATTAAAAATTTATACCGCCAAATTGATCCGACTTATTTTTAAGATATTCCTATTTAGATAATCTTTGTTTTAAAATTAGAATGTAGAAACAAATCTAAATATTTGACATTGCCAATTTGAGTTTGATATTTAATCTACATGATTATGTCCTTGGTTTTTGTGTATATTGTGTTTGGTTTGTTTGAAAGGATCTCTTATGTACTGTATAAAAAATCTGATGTGGATAAAAAGTGAATTTACCTATAGACTCAAATTAATATTTTCTTTCATAATTTATTACATTACATTAAAAACCGTTCATAACCATTTACATTACTTTATAATTTATTACAAAAAAAGTTTAATTGTACAAACTGATACTGATGTTTATTTGAAAGTATATCCATTTAGCAGTTTTAGTACATTTTCTCCATCTATTGGCATCTTTAAACAATTTAATATGTCACCAGATCCTCAAAATTTCAAACATCTAAAATATTTCAAAAACGTTTCATCTTACAATATATATATATGAAGGGCTGATCTTATTCATTTCGCCGTCAAAAATTAAGTTCAAAACAAGCATTTAATTAATACAATTTTTCATATTTAGTCTTTTATTCTAGATTCTGATGATTTTTGCGGCCATTTTGCAAAAGAATGTCGTTCTATTTTTCCAATTGGGACCAAAACCTAATGACATCCAAAATTACCTTTAATTACCTTAAATTACCATTAATTACCTTATCATGTAAATTAATAAATTAAAGTGCCTGTTAGTTCTACTGAGACTCAATGATGGGTTATGCTAACGATGACATGTTTTCGTTTGGAACAAATTAAATAAGATTCCTTACAAAATATAAACAAACTTTCACTTTTACAATGCAATGTCTGGGTAAATAGATATATTTATGACTTAACATATCCCATTTTTATGAGCGCTGACTATTTGTTCTTTATTTGAATATGCATTTTATACACAATTAATTATCCACTCTTCCATGAAAAACTGTGTTTGCTAGGAACACAACAATCCAATGACGCAATTTCTCTGAATTTTATATTCGGATGAATGTACTATATAAATGAGCTATGTTTAACGCTAACAAATACAATTTATTAGCTTTAGCATATTTTTGATATATTTCATGTGTTATTTAAAATTTTTTCATTGTTATATATAAAAATGAAATAGCATTAATCTTAGTACTATATGTAAAATATTTTATTAGTACAGGCTTCATTACATATATTATTTGTTATAAAATATTTTTTATTCTTTATTATATTTATATTATAAAAATTAAATATTTTAAATCCATCTTTTATGGTATATATGCTTGAAAAATCCCCAAACTTTAATAATAAACAAGTTTAAAATTTCTACACTGTCTTGATTTCTTTCTTAACACAAGCACTTTTATTTTAAAACTATTTCGCTACAACTAAATTTTTCTAAGAAACATTTTTTTTCTCTTAGAGCACACTTTTATTTTCAACATTAATGCCAATTTTTCCAAGATGTCAAGACGTACTTCATGGAAAATACTTATGTACGATAAGTCTTTATTGTACTGTATTGTAAAAATTCTTAATGTTTCATTCTTTAGTCACAGCAGATTTCTTCTTTTTAATACAAACATCCAATAGTGAAACTAATTTAAAAAATTTGATGTGGGCAGCACATGACTTTTTCTGCAGACTCATATTCACGTTATCTTTATTTCTTCAATAATTCATTAAATTAAATTCAATTGCACAAAGTAACACCCATGATTATATTAAATGACACTGAATTTGCGATTTTAATTCAATTTTCGTTTTCATTTGGTAACTGAACTTATTTTTAAAGGTGGCGTTGCGAAAATACGAAAAAACTAAAATATCCCAATAATAACTATTTCTAATGTTATGGGTTATTCTTATTCTCTTCATCGTAAAAAATTACGTATGAAACAAGTATTTAATTGATATATTTGAGCATACTTTTCTTATCTTTTAGAGTTTGATGATTTTTGCGGGCCATTTCGTAATGAAAGGCCGGTTCGTTTATCCCAATCAGTTCCAAAATTTAATCAGCAACAGGGTCACCCAAAACAGACTTACCTACCAAATTTCATAAAATTCGGTCGATTAGTTTTTCAGTTACAGTGGATACAGGCAATTTTTGCAGGCCATTTCTCAAAAAAAAGGAGGTAAAGAAGGGTTATTTTATCCCTAATTGTACCTAAAACTAATCAGCACCAGGATCATAAACAAGGGACTTACCTACCACATTTTATGAAATTCGGTTCATTAGTTTTTGAGTTAGAGTGGATGCATACATTGCACAGACTGACACACAGACACACGGGCAGACGGAGAGACACCCACACAGGCGTCACGGTAAAAATAGGCTTTTCGTATTCTAGAGGTGTCAAAACGAGTAGATCCGTCGAAAACTCCAGTTGTGGTTTTCGACATGATTCCAATACTTTCTCTATACATCACCATGTATGCAGGGAAAGTAAAGCGTGCCTAATTATACTACTAAAAAGTTTGCTTCATAAAACTTTTCAAAATTTCCCCTTTATTCCTCTATTATATCAGAAAGTAACTTATTGTTCATTATTTAATTAATTAATATTCATTTACATTTATCCTTACAAATTTATATGTTTATATTTATTAAGTGTATGTTACTTTCTCTGAAACATATATTTCTCACAATCTGCTGTAGATAGAGCTTAGACTATGACTGATATGAATTCAGCATCAAATACTAGAGGGGGATTAGGGGGGTTACACGTCTGGTTCATTTCTGGTTCTCACTTCTGATTTTCACTTCTGGTTCTTTTTCCATGTGGGTAAAAAAATTTCGTTTTAATTCGAACATCTAATTTATAAATTTGGCCATAGATAGAGCTTAGATGACAACTGATATGGATTACCCATTCATTTCTGGTGGATGTAGAGTGGTTCTTTAAGAGTTCTTTTCCACTTTTAGTTCAAAATAATTTTTTGAAACATCTATTCCTCAGGATAGGTTATAGATAGAGTGCAGATAATGACTGATATGGGTTCAGCATTAAATTCTGGAGGGGTAAAGTGACTCAATATCAATTTCTACTTCCTCTTCTGGCAATGTCACTTCCGATTTAAACATTTACATTTTTCCTTGATACATCTATTTCTCGGAATATGCTATAGATATGGCTTAAATGATGACTGATATGGATTCAGCATTACATTATGGATGAGATCGGGGACGGATTACTAAAAATTTATACTTCCGGTTCGTTTTCTACTTCCGTTATCTGAACGCAACACAACTATAAACTTTTGCTTTAGGTTAAAGTTGCCGTACAGCCAAGGAAAAACAAAGCTATTTTAATCGAAGTTGTTTATTAACAACACACATAACGGATACAGTAACTAGCTGAAAGAGGTCTGTATGCAGAACTAAAGAGGTATGTATATAGAACATTGCACATTGTTCGTATCGTAACTGCATATAAACCCGGGAGCTTGGTGATCAAATAAAAGTTGGAATATTCGTAGTAATCTTATACGGACGACAAATGCTTACCCAATTCCTCATTCAGGATACTTCAGAAGGCATTGTTTTGGACTAGATCCTGTTGACCATAATTGTTCACATCTCGGCTAGCACCTCTTGCTAGATCATCGGTCACCCAACCGACGTGGCTTCAACAGCACGCTCTTCTTAGAGCTAGCGAACTTGAGAACTCAAAACTACTACTCACTGTATTGCATTCGTCCAAGCCATCCTCTCTTACCCAAATCGAAACTTTATCCTGCTCTATTACAGGATCACAGAAATTGTTAGCTGGATCAGTATTGGTTAACACAATGGAACCAGTTAGAATACGTTAATTTAAAGTAAAACATAATTTAGAACGTAACATAAGTGAAATCATAACCAAAGGTTGTATAGACCATACACTTTTACTTTAGAAGTGAAAAGTCCATATATGTCAATCTTATATACCAAATATCAATACCCGAGAAATTCTTTGAATTATTTGAGATTATTGCTGAAAAACTCATGTGCTAATCGCCAAATAACCTTAAATTTTAAATATATATTTACTTTTCCTGCAATACATGGTAATGTATAGGGGAAGTATTGGAATCATACCAAAAATCGCAACTCGAGTTTAGACGGATATCCACATTTTGGGACTTCCAAAATATGAAAAAAAAATCAGCGTGACGTCTGTTTGCCTGTGTGTCTGTCTGTCGTCTGTCAGCGCATCTGTCTGTGCAATGTATGTATCGACTCTAACTCAAAATTTAATGGACCGAATTTCATATAATTTGGTATGTAAGTCCTTTTGTGGATTACTCTGGTGCTGATTAGATTTTGCTGCGATCCGAAAAAAAGATCCTACTTTTTTGCGAATTGGACCGCAAAAATCTATAATAAAAGACTATGCATGCTCAAATACATTAATTAAATGCTTATTTTATATGTAACTTTTGACGATGAAAAGAATAAGACCAACCCCATTACTTTAGGACTAGCCGTTCGCGAGATATTTTAGTTTCTCATATTTTTGCTACGCCAGTTTTGAGAATAAGTCCAGTTACTAAATGGAAACGACAGCTGAATTAAAAGCGTAAATTCAGTGTAATTTCAATTAATTATGTGTATTATTTAATGCAATGAAACTCAATTTAATGAATTATTAATGAAATAAAGAAAAATGAATCTGCAGGGAATGAGTCTGCAAGGAAATTCATGTGCTGCCACACATCAGATTTTTTTAATTGTTTAGTCGAGATCGAATAAGTCCGTTTGGAAAGACTGCATAAAATTGATGCATACATTTTAATCCCATTGCGGTGCAGCCAGAAAAAGCAGATTTTCCATGCAACTTCTCTGCACTCTATCACTAGTAAAACACACTTTCTGCAACTTCCCATATTGCTCTCGAGATTTTGTGATGGGCACCTCCAACATTTTCTTTAACCATTTGCATATTTTTGTATTATACATTTTCTATCCCATCCTAAAAGAATTTTTTTCTGGTTTTACCCAAACTGATTTCCAGATTGTCAATATTCTACACAGAATTTTTTTCAAGCTGCCTCTGAATTTCTGACGCGAAAGGGAATCGTGCCGGGACGTTTTTATGTACCTTAACTCTGCAAATTTTATGCAACAAGCATTGTTGAAATAACGTCACGTTGCTATCTTTTTTATAGGGACTTCTGTTCGATTTTAAAGTTTATTTGACGTCTTCCCTCCTTTTGGCGTGGGGCTACGTGTTAATTTGAAAGAGAATTTCTCACACGTTTTCCACCTCCTGAGAAAGTTTATCTAAAAGTTATTTGCTGATTTGATATTTTATGAATTTGATATTTTATGAATATATCACTGCATTCTTTGCTAAAATCTGAAACGGTGGCCTAGAACGTCATTTAAATATTACATAGTCATAAGTGTGTTAATAATGTAGATAGACAATGTTATGATACAGAATTGTCAATTATTTAATGTTTACTGGAATCCAAGCACCAAATACAAAGAGTGTAATGCTTAGGGGATATGTGTTTCTTCCTCCGAGTGTCTTAGCAAATTGTCAAATAGCAGAATAATTAAACAAATCTACAGAACACCATGAATAAAACTACTACTTGTGAGAATATAACTTTCCAAATTAAGAAGGCTTGTTAAATGTTAAGGCTTCATTAAATGCAAAAAATTAAAAAGACTTCATTAAATGCAGAGAAACTAAGAAGGTTTGTTAAGACTTCATTGAATGCAGTTTTATTGCACAAAATAACACGCATACTTATTTGAAATTACACTGAATTTGCACTTTTAATGCAAGTTTCGTTTTCATTTGGTAACTGCACACATTTTCAAATTATATTTTATATCAAATTTCTTCGCTGTCTGAAGTTTCAATTTTTCGCACACACGCAAGCATATATTTTATTACGTAAGATATAAGGAGTACAAGTCCGTTCATTGTTTGTAAAAAACATTGGAAAAATGCGATATTTTTGAGGAAGTAATATACTTTTCTATTAATAGTTGAATCAAAATACGTTAAGGTTAATATAAAATCGATATTAAGTCTACCAACAAAACTTTTCTATATTTATTTATATCTAACAAATATAACTACATAACTGTAGTCAGTTCTACTTTTCACACAGGTGTAAATGCAATGGAACTATCTTGAACTGAAATTTCTAAAAACGTAAAATATTGGGAAAACTAAATTTTTCTCGTTCTCTGTCTTCTTTCACAGATTTTGCTTAAAGTTTTCAAAAACTTTTGTTCAATATCAGATATTAGAATCATTGCCCAAACTATTCTAGCAAAGAGGAAAAATGCTTTTGAACTTCTGTTGTTTAAAAAAGAGTCAGTGTAAACGTACGTTGTAATATCTCAAGATCGAAACTATGGATTAAAGTTTTTAGGTATGTTGAGAAATAAAGTGTATCCGGACTGTAACTATATAGAGTAATATATACCTTTTTTTATTGGAAAGAATACATTAAATGAGAATCTAGCAAAAAATCATTAAAACGTCACAACTTAAAAATATTTTATAACAGAAAATAAAATTTTTGATAAAATAATAAAATAAAATATTATCGAAACAAAAGACAGATGTAGCTATAAAGGTGACATAAAAGAAGTGGCTGGGTGTATTATCTAGGGGGCTTTTCTCTGTTTTTGTTTTTAATGCTATGATACAATTTTTACTTTCCCTGCAATACATGGTAATGTATAGGAAAAGTATTGGAATCATACCGAAAATCACAACTCGAGTTTTCGACGGATTTACACGTTTTGAGACCTCTAGAATACGAAAAAACTATTTTAGCGTGACGTCTGTGTGTGTGTGTGTGTGTGTGTGTCTGTGTGTCTGCGTGTCTGTCTGTGTGCCTGTCTGTGTAAACGTGCAATGTATGTATTCACTTTAACTAAAAACCTAATTAACAAAATTTCATGAAATTTGGTATGCAATTCACTTGGGTGAGACCCTGGTGCTGATTAGTTTTGGGCAGGATTCGTAAAAACAGAACCTACCTTTTTTTGTGAAATGGCCCATAAAAATTTCATGTATCCATTCTAGCTAAAGTATTAATTGACCAAATTTTCCAAAATTGGGTAGATAAGTTACTTGTAGGATGAGCTGGTGCTGATTAGATTTTGGTACGATTTGGAAAAGAACAATCTGCCGTTTTTTACGAAATGGCCTTCAAAATTCGAAAAAATCTAAAATAAAAAACTACATATGCTCAAATATATCCATTTAATACTTATTTTATACGTAATTTTTAACGAAGAAAAGAATAAGACCAACTCCATTACACTTGGACTACTCATTCTCGAGATATTTTAGTTTCTTCGTATTTTCTCTAAGCCACCTTTGAAATAAGTTCAGTTACCAAATAAGAACGGAAATTGAATTAAAAGTGAATTAAATTTAAATAAAATAAAGAAACGTGGATATCAGTCTGCAGAGAAAGTCATGTGCTGCCCACTTCAGATTTTTCCTTTCCCTGCAATACATGGTAATGTATAGGGAAAGTATTGCAATCATGTTGAAAATCGAAACTCGAATTTTTCACGGATCTACACGTTTCAAGACCACCAGAATAAGAAGAAACTATTTTTAGCGTGACGTCTGTATGTGTGTATGTCTGTCTGTGTGTCTGTGTGTCTGTCTGTGTGTCTCTTTATGTGTCTGTGGAATGCATGTATCCACTCTAACTCAAAAACTAATGGCCCGAATTTCATAAAATTTGGCAAGTAAGTCACTTGGATGTTACCCTGGTGCTGATTCGTTTTTGGTACGATTTGTAAGAACAGAACTCGCCGACATTTTTTGCGAAATGACCAGTCTAAATTTCATTTATCCGCTCTAGCTGAAATACTAATTGATCAAAATTCACAAAATTTGGTAGATAAGTTACTTGTTGGATACTCTGGTGCTGATTAGAATTTGGTATGATTCGGAAAAGAAGCACCCACCTTTTTTTACGAAATGGCCTGTTAAAATTCCATGTATCCACTCTAGCTAAAATACTAATTGGCCACATTTCCAATATTTGGTTGGGTGTCCGGACTGTCCGGACTAGTTACTTGTGGGACACTTTGGTGCTGATTAGATTTTGGTACGATGCGGAAAATAACAACCTGCCTTTTTTTACGAAATGGCCCACAAAAATCGCCAAAATCTAGAAAAAAAAAACGCTACGTATGCTAAAATGTATCAATTAAATTCTTGTTTTATATGCAATTCTTGACGAGGAAAATAATATAGCACACTCCACTATACTTTAGGACTAACCGTTCTCAAGATATTTGAGATTTCTTGCATTTTTCTTACGCCGCTATCGGAAACATATCCAATTACCAAATAAAAACAAAAATTGAATTAAAAATGCAAATTTAGGGTTATTTGGCGCAATTAAACTCAAACTAAAGAATTATTAAAGAAATAAAGAAAATATAAATTTAAGTCTGCAGGGAAAGTCATGTGCTGCCCACATCATATTTTTACATTCCTTGCAATACATGGTAATGTATAGGGGAAGTATTGGAATCATGCCGAAAATCGCAACTCGAGTTTTCGATGGATCTACACGTTTCGAGACCTCTAGAAAACGAAAAAACCATTTTTAGCGTGACGTCTGTGTGTGTGTCTGTGTGTCTGTCTGTGTCTCTGTCTGTCTGTGCAGATTTTGTATCCACTTTAACTCAAAAACTGATGGACCGAATTTCACAGAATTTGGTAGGTAAGTCACTTGTGGCCGAATCTGGTGCTGATTAGTTTTGAGTATGATTCGTGATAACAGAACCCGCCTTTTTTGCGAAATAGCCCGCAAAAGCTTGTTCCACACTAGCTGGAAAACTAATGGACACACAAAATGGAATTTCACATAAGACAAATTTTCACAGTGGAATTTCACAAAAATCGGTTGATAAGTCACTTGTGGTATATCCTGGTGCTGATTAGATTTTGGTACGATTCGGAAAAAAAAAACCTAGCTTTTTTTTAGAAATGGCCCTCAAAAACCGTCAAAATCTAAAATAAATACATACGTATACACAAATATATGCATTAAATGCTTGTATTAACGCTTGTTTTTAACGATGAAAAGAATAAGACTAACCCCCATTACACTGGAACTAGCCGTTCTCGAGCTATTTTAGTTTTTTCGCATTTTCTCCACGCCCCCTTTGAAAATAAGTCCAGTTACCAAATGACAATGAAAATTGAATTAAAAGTGAATTCAATTTAATTAAGATAAAAAGAAGTGAATATAAGTGTGCAGAGAAAGTCATGTGCTGCCCACATCAGATTTTTATTTTTTATTTTCCCTGCAATACATGGTAATGTATAGGGAAAGTATTGGAATCATGTCGAAAATCGCAACTCGAGTTTTCGACGGATCTATACGTTTCGAGACCTCTAGAATACGGAAAAACTATTTTTAGCGCGCCGCCTGTGTGGGTGTCTCTCCGTCTGCCCGTGTGTCTGTGTGTCAGTGTGCCAGTCTGTGCAATGTATGCATCCACTCTAACTCAAAAACTAATGAACCGAATTTCATAAAATGTGGTAGGTAAGTCTGTCTGTCTGTGTGTCTGTCTGTCTGTCCAAATTTTGTATCCCATCGAACTAAAAAACTAATTATCCGAATTTCATAAAATTTGGTAGGTAAGTCACTTGTAGGCGAATCTGGTGCTGATTAGTTTTGGGTACGATTCGGGATCAACGAACCCGCCTTTTTTTGCGAAATGGCCCGCAAAAGTTTGTATCCACTCTAGCACAAAATCTGTTGGACCGAATTTCACAAAATTTGGTGGATAAGTCGCTTGCTGATCATCCTGGTGTTGATTAGATTTTGGTATGATTCGGAAAAAATTAACCTGCCTTTTTTTGCAAAATGGCAATCAAAAATCGACAAAATCTGCAATAGAAAACTACGTATGCTGAAATGTATCCATTGAATGCTTGTTTTATACGTAATTTTTAACGAAGAAAAGAATAAGATCAACCTCATTACACTACGACAAGCCGTTCTTAAGATATGTATGTTTTTTCATATTTTCTCTACGCCACCTTTGAAAATAAGTCCAGTTACCAAATGAGAACGAAAATTGAATTAAAAGTGAATTAAATTTAATTAAAATAAAGAGAAAGTGAATATAAATAAGTGTGCAGGGAAAGTCATGTGCTGCCCACATCAGATTTGTACTTTCCCTGCAATACATGGTAACATATAGGGAAAGTATTGGGATCATACCGAAAATCGCTACTCGAGTTTTCGACGGATCTACACGTTTCGAGACCTCTAGAATACGATAAAACTATTTTTAGCGTGACGTATGTCTGTGTGTCTGTCTGTGCAGATTTTTTATCCACTCTAACTAAAGAACTGATGGACCGAATTTCACAAAATTTGGCAGGTAAGTCACTTGTGGGCGTATCTGGTACTGATTAGTTTTGTGTACGATTCGGGATAAAAGAACCCGCCTTTTTTGCGAAATTGCCCTCAAAAGCTTGTATCTATACTCTAGATGAAAAACTAATGGATCGAATTTCACAAAATTCGGTAGATAGTCATTTGTGGGACACCCTCGTGCTGATTAGATTTTGGTACGATTCGGAAAAAAATAACCTGCCGTTTTTTGTAAAATTGCCAAAGTCTAAACTAAAATACTACGTTAGCTCAAATATATCCATTAAATGCTTGTTTAATACGCATTTTTTAACGAAGAAAAGAATAAGATCAACCCCATTACACTAAGACTAGCCGTTCTCGAGATATTTTAGTTTTTTCGTATTTTCTCTACGCCACCTTTGAAAATAAGTCCAGTTATCAAATGAGAACGACAATTGAATTAAAAGTGAATTAAATTTAATTAAAATAAAGAGAGTATGATTATAAGTCGGCAGGAAAAGTCATGTGCTGCCCACATCAGACTTTTACTTTCCCTGCAATACGTGGCAATGCATAGGGAAAGTATTGGAATCATGCCGAGAATCGCAACTCGAGTTTTCGACAGATCTACACGTTTCGAGACCTCTAGAATACGAAAAAACTATTTTAGCGTGACGTCTGTGTGTGTGTCTGTCTGTCTGTGCAGATTTTGTATCCGCTCTAACTATAAAACTAATTGACCGAATTTCATAAAACTTGGTAGGTAAGTCACTATCACTTGTGGACGAATCTGGTGATGATTAGTTTTGGGTACGATTCGGGATAAAATAATTCGTCTAATTTTGCGAAATGGCTCACAAAATCCTGTATCCACTCCAGCTGAAAAACTACTGGACCGAAATTCACAAAATTCTGTAAATAAGTCCCATATATCCATTAAAGGCTTGCTTCATACGTAATTTTTAACGATGAAAAGAATAAGACCCACCCCATTACACTAGGATTAGCCGTTCTCGAGTTATTTTATTTTTTTCGTATTTTCTCTGCTTCATCTTTGAAAATAAGTCCAATTACCAAGTGAGAACGAAAATTGAATTAAAAGTAAATTAAATTTATTTAAAATCAAGATAACGTGGATATAAGTCTGCAAGGAAAGTCATGTGCTGACCACATCAGATTTTTACTTTCCCTGCAATACATGGTAATGTATAACGAAAGTATTGGAATCTTGCCGAGAACCGCAACTCAAGTTTTCGACGGATCAACACGTTTCGACACATCTAGAATACGATAAAACCATTTTTAGCGTGACGTCTGTGCGTGTGTGTCTGTCTGTCTGTGCAGATTTTGTATCCACTCTAACTAAAAATCTAATTGACCAAATTTCATAAAATTTGGTAGGTAAGTCACATGTAGGCGACTCTGATGCTGATTAGTTTTGAGTAAAATCCGGGATAAAATAACCGAAATAGACCTAAAAATTGCCTGTATTCACTCTAGCTGAAAAACTAATCGATCAAATTTCAGAAACATCGGTTGATAAGTCGATTGTGGGTTACCCTAGTGCTGATTAGATTTTGGTACGATTCGGAAAATTATAGCCTGCCTTTTTTTGCAAAATGGCCTTCAAAAATCGTCAGAATCTAAACTAAAAAATTACGTATGCTTAAATATATCCATTAAATGATTGTTTTATACATAATTTTTAACGATGAAAAGAATAAGATCAACCCCACTACACTAGAACTAGCCGTTCTCTAGATATTTTAGTTTTTTCATATTTTCTCTACAGCACCTTTGAAAAAAGTCCAGTTACCAAATGAGATCGAAATTTGAATTAAAAATGAATTAATTTTAATTAAAATAAAGAGGATGTGAATATAAGTCTGCAGGGAAAGTCATGTGCTGCCCACATCAGATTTTTACTTTCCCTGCAATGCATGGTAATGCATAGGAAAAGTATTGAAACAGTGTCAAAAACCGCAACTCGGGTTTTCGACGGATCTGCACGTTTTGGGATCTCTAGAATACGTAAAATCTCTATTTTAGCGTGACGTCTGTGTATGTGCGTGCCTGTGTGTCTGTCTATCAGTTAGTCTGTCTGTGTGTCTGTGCAATGTATGTGTCCACACTAATTCAAAAACCAATAGTCAAAATTTCATGAAATTTGGTAGGTAAGTCACTTGTGTGTGACCCTGGTCCTGATTAGTTTTTGGTACGAATCGTAATAAAAGAACTCGTATTTTTTGCGAAAAGGCCTGCCAAAATATCTTGTATCCACTCTAGCTAAAACGCTAATTGACCAAATTTCACAAAATTTGGTAAATAAGTCACCTGTAAGATGTCCTGGTGCTGATTAGATTTTGGTACGATTCAGAAAAGAAGAACCCGCTTTTGTTACGAAATGGCCGCAAAAATCGCCAAAATCTAAAATAAAAGACTGCGTATGCTCAAATATATCAATTAAATACTTGTTTTATACGTAATTTTTGACAAGAAAGAAAATAAGATCAACCCCATTACCGTACAGCCAACCGTTCTAGATATATTTGGTTTTTTTCGCATGTTTACTAGAGGCTTTGAAAAAAAATGCCCAGTTACCAAATAAACACAAACACTGATTTAAAAGTGCAAATTAAGTGTTATTTTGTGTAATTAAACTCAGTTTAATGAATTATTAAAGAAATAAAGAGAAAATTATTTTGTGTCTGCAGGAAAAGTCATGTGCTGCCCACATCCGGTTTTTCAAATCATCGAAATGTGCTGAAAAATGAACATTAAGGGTATGCAAGTCCAGAAATTGCCAAAAAGTCCTTTTTGAGTTTTTCTATTATTTAGAAAGCAAAAATTCTTAGATTTAATTCGACGTATTACACAAGCAGTTACAATCCCCCCCCCCAGAAGTATTTTTTATTGCTTTTGGCAAAAATTGTCACAATCCTGATAAGCGACAAATGGTATCTGACTGGTTTGTTATGGCAGCTGTTAGTTTGCTATTACGTGTTAGAAAGGCATTTCTAGTTATTTTTGACATTAAAATAAAAATAGCTACTACTAGTCAAAACCCAACTGAATGATATCATCTGGTCACGAATACAAAAAACAATATTTCTCTAAATAAAACCCTTAACTTTTGAGATAAATGAGGCTGTTGCAAGCTTCAATGAGGATGTAATATTAAGTAACAAATTCTAAAGAATGCTAGTACCCCATGACCACTGTTTTAAAATGAGGAGCCTTGATATTTCATGCCTATCTGCAGGAAAAAAGGCGAGGGCTCAGAAAAAATGCGTAAAAGAAATAAAAATTTAAAGGTCATTTTACCTGTCTATATTAAAACAAGAAAGATCAATCATGCTTAAAGCATTGATTATGAAACACTTTCCAAATTCAATGCAATTTTATTTAAACAAGTCTAAAATGCAATACATTCCTCGGTAATATTTTGAAACTTATCACAATACTGCATTAATTTATTATATTTGAAAACTTAAACATTCATCGAAAAAAACGAACTTCATTCAAATGGCGGCATTGAAATATAAATTGCCTGGTTTAAACATCTCTAAAATGTTATACATTCCTCGGTAATAGTTTTAGAATTATCATAATACTACGATAATTTATTATATTTGAAAACTTCATCGAAAACAACTGAAATGAATTCAAATGACGTCATAGAAAAAATAACACGCCTGGATCTCTCTATGAAAACAGGATTTCATTCATAACTTTCTCCTATTCATTTCATTCATCACAATACTATAACAATTTATTTTATTTAAACATTTTGTTTAAGACCATGGAGCTACAAAAAATTAAACTCTATGCTTGAAACTTCATCGAAAAAAATCGTCCTTCTCTTTATGAAATCAATTAATATTTCATTCATATCAGCCATGCAGACTCCATGTACTAAATTATTTTGCGTTAAAAAATACAGGAATTCTAATACAACTCATTCTATATATTTTGCTGTTTACATTTTACATTGGTGAAAAATAGGCTTAGTTGTAGAAATAATCAAATTTAGATGAGCATTTAAACTCAAATATATTGTCATTGCGTTGTTTCAGCATGTAGATGCACAGAATTTAAGCAAAAATAAAGTAGTTTTAGGACTGATACAACACTCAATATATTACTCGGTAATAATTTTAGAATTATCACAATACCACGATAATTTATTATACTTAAAAACTTCATCGAAAACAACTGAAATTCATTCAAATGACATTATAGAAAAAATAACACGCCTGGTTCTCTCTAAAACAGCAGCATTTCATTCATAAATAATTTCCCATTCATGTCATTCATCACAATACTATAATAATTTATTTTATTTAAAAATTAAGACCATGGAGCTACAAGTAATTTAACTCTATGCTTAAAACTTCATCGCAAAAAATCGTCCTTCTCTCGGTAAAGTCAATGAATATTTCTATCATATCAGCTATGCAGATTCCATGAGCTAAATTCTTTTGCGTTAAAAAAATACAGCAATTCCTATACAACTCATCCTGCATATTTTGCTGTTTACATTTTACATAAGTGAAAAATAGGCTTCGGTGTAGAAATAATCAAATTTGGATGAGCATTTAAACTCATATATATTGTAATTGCGTTGTTTTAGTATGTAGATGCACAGAATTTAAATCAAAATAAAGTGGTTTTAGGACGGATACAACACTCAATATGAAATAAAAAGAACTTTAACAAGAAAGATCAATCATGCTTAAAGCATTGATTATGAAACACTTTCCAACTTCAATGCAATTTTATTTAAACATGTCTAAAATGCAATACATTCCTCGGTAATATTTTAAAACTTATCACAATACTACATTAATTTATTATATTTGAAATCTTAAACCTTCATCGAAAAAAATTAACTTCATTCAAATGACGGCATTAAAATATAAATTGCCTGGTTTAAACATCTCTAAAATGTGATACATTCCTCGGTAATAATTTTAGAATTATCATAATACTACGATAATTTATTATATTTGAAAACTTCATCGAAAACAACTGAAATCCATTCAAATGACGTCATAGAAAAAAAATAACACGCCTGGCTCTCTCTATAAAAGCAACATTTCATTCATAAATAATTCCCCCATTCATGTCATTCATCACAATACTATAATAATTTATATTGTTTAAAAATTAAGACCATGGAGCTACAAGTAAGTAAAACTCTATGCGTAAAACTTCATCGAAAATTATCGTCCGTCTCTTTCTAAAATCAATGAATATTTCATTCATATCAGCCATGCAGACTCCATGGACTAAATGATTTTGTGTTAAAGAATTACAGCGATTCTAATACAACTCATTCTACATATTTTGCTGTTTACATTTTACATAGGTGAAAAATAGGCTTAATAGTAGAAATAATCAAATTTGTATGAGCATTTAAACTGAAATATATTGTCATTGCGTTGTTAAAGTATGTAGATGCACAGAATTTAGGCCAAAATAAAGTAGTTTTAGGATGGATACAACACTCAATATGAATTAGAAAGAACTTTAAAAATCACGATTTTGAGACAAGATGGATGCCATATATCATTTTGAAGTGGGTCATGTGATCGTTTCATATCATGGACACGTGATCGCTTCATATAAGAGGTGTTATTATTATTTTAATTTTTATTTAAAAAACTACTGAATATATTTCGCTGAATTTTTTTTTATATATTTTATGGAACAATTTGAATACTGCCTAAAATTTTCGAAGCAATTTGTGAATTTTAAATCCGCTTAAAAAATGTTAGAAAAATTAGGTCCCATAGGGCTCAATGTATTCCATTTTTTCAACCCGGGTTCAATCCAAAACTAATTGGGTGATATTATTCATTTATATTCCCATAGGTCTTATAGACCGTCTGAACAACATACTAAAATTTCATTTTGATTAAGTCATTTTTACCGCAGTTATCGTGCTAACGGACAGACAGACAGACAGACAGAATGAACAAAGTCATAAACACTTTTCAACTTTGTTGTAAAGTGTTAAAAAATAGTTAAAGCCACCGTCGCTGTTTGACAAATTTCTCTTTTCTCGAGATTCTCTGCTCCGTACCGCAAAATCTATACCATACAAAAATATAAAATTTAGTGCACTTGTAGAGAAGTGTTTGTGAAATACTCTGATATAAACCGTTTTTTAACACTTTACAACAAAGTTGAAAAGTGTTTATGACTTTGTTCATTCTGTCTGTCTGTCTGTCTGTCTGTCTGTCTGTCTGTCCGTTAGCACGATAACTGCCGTAAAAATGACTTAATCAAAATGAAATTTTAGTATGTTGTTCAGACGGTCTGTAGGACCTATGGGAATATAAATAAATAATATCACCCAATTAGTTTTTTATTGAACCCGGGTTGAAAAAATGAAATACATTGAACCCTATGGGACCTAATTTTTCAAACATTTTTTAAGTAAATTTAAAATTCACGAATTGCTTCGAAATTTTTAGGAAATATTCACATTATCCCATAGAATATATAAAAAAAACTTCAGTAAAATATGTTAAGTAGTTTTTTAATTAAAAAAATTATTTAATATAGGGAAAAAAACAAATTCAATTAAATTCTGACTTTGGAATATCTTCCAGAAAGAAAAGAGAGAGATATTATATAATAAATATCTCTCCATTTGTTTAAACGTTTTGCATATGGGAGTGGCTTCATATTTTAAAATAATTTTGGTAGATAACAATTTTTCATTTTTTTTAAATTTTATATAACTCTTCATGATAAATTTAATTGATGGCATTTTAAATGCACTTTCCTACGTCCTAGAGAGTTAAAATTTGGTACACAGCTTAAATTTGTTGAACATTTTATTCGACAAAAATTTAATGGATCTTTAAATATAGATCATACATTTTTTTCGAAATGGCCTGAAAATAATCCCCGTTCACTTCTATAAATCATTGATGTAATATTGTTAAAAATTCTGATGTGGACAGCACATGTCTTTCTCTGCAGACTCATATTCGTTCTCTTTATTTATTCAATGATAATTTGTGTTTATCTGCACAACATAAGTATTTTAAATGACATTGAATTTACACGTTAAACTTAAATTTGGTTCTCATTTGATAGCTGGACTTATTGTCAAAGGTGACGTAGCGAAAACGCGAAAAAACTAGAATATCTCAAGAACGGCTAGTCCTAGAGTAATGGGGTTAGTCTTATTCTTTTTGTTGTCAAAAATCACATATAAAATAGGAATTTAATTGATATAATTGAGCACACGTAGTCTTTTATTTTTATATATAACGATTTTTGCTGGCCATTTCGCAAAAATAGCCCGTTCCTTTTTCCCGAATAGTAGTAGAATAACCTACAAATGATTTATATACAAAATTTTGTTAAATTTGGTATATAAATCACTTGTAGGTTATTGAAATATTATACTCCAAATTTTGTTAAATTTGGTTCATTAGTTTTTAGCTAGAGTGGATAAAGGCAATTTCTGCGGCCATTTCGCAAAGAAGGCAGATTCTTTTATTACGAATCGTACTATAATCTAATGAACACCAGGATTTACCACAAAAAACATACCTACCAAATTGTATGAAATTCGGTCCATTAGTTTTTCAATTAGAGTGGATGTAATATCCACACAGACACACAGAAACATACACAGATACACCCTTACATACACAGACGTCTTCCTAAAAGTAGTTTTTTCGTGTTCTAGAAGTCCCAAAACGTGTAGATCCTTTGAAAATTCGAGTTCCGATCTTCGGCACGATTCCAATACTTTGAGTACATACACATACACATATATATTATCTGTGTATTATCTGCGTATCTAAATTCCGTGCCTATGCAATTACAATAGTTGTGATTTTAAATGATCCCTAAACTTCTATTATTTCTTCAAGGAAGCCTAATTTTAACATATGCAGAATGCAAATATCTCAAGCGATTGTAAGATGAATTACATAAGAATTGCTGAATTTTTTTCACACAAAATTATTTAGCTCTGGAGTCTGGAATACAAGTTATATGAATGAAATATTCATTGATTTTGCATAAAGAATCAGATGATTTATATTTCGATACAGTTTTAAGTATTTAAGTATAATATATTACTGTAGTACTGTGATAATGTAAAAGATATTACCACTGAATGAATCACATTTTAGAAATTTTTAAATGAAATTACATTTCAGTTGGAAAGTGTTTCATAATCAATGCTTATGCATGATTGATCTTTCTTGTTTACACTTTATAACCAAGTTGAAAAGTATGTACGGCTGTCTGTCCGTTAGCACGATGACAGCCGTAAAAATTACTTAATCAAAATGAAATTTTAGTATGTTGTTCAGACAGTCTGTAGGACCTATGGGAATATAAATGAATAATATCACCCAATTCGTTTTGGATTGAACCCAGGTTGAAGAAATGAAATACATTGACCCCTATGGGACCTAATTTTTCAAACATTTTTAAGCGGATTTAAAATTCACAAATTGCTTCGAAAATTTTAGGTAATATTCAAATTATTCCATAAAATATATAAAAAAATTTCAGCAAAATATATTCAGTAGTTTTTTAAATAAAAATTAAAATAATAATTACACCTCTTATATGAAGCGATCACGTGACCATGATATGAAAAGATCACGTCACCATGATATGAAAAGATCACGTGACCCACTTCAAAATGAAATATGGCATCCATTTTGTCTCAAAATCGTGATATTTAAAGTTCTTTTTAATTCATACTGAGTGTTGTATTCGTCCTAAAACCGCTTTATTTTTGCTTAAATTCTGTGCATCTACATACTGAAACAACGCAATGACAATATATTTTAGTTTAAATGATCATCCAAATTTGATTATTTCTACAACGAAGCCTATTTTTCACTTATGTAAAATGTAAACAGCAAAATATGTAGGATGAGTTGTATAAGAATTGCTGTATTTTTTTAACGCAAAAGTATTGAGCTCATGGAGTCTGCATAGTTGATATGAATGAAATATTCATTGATTTTACAGAGAGAGGGACAATTTTTTTAGATGAAGTTTTAAGCATAGAGTTTAATTACTTGTAGCTCCATAGTCTTAAGTTTTTAAATAAAATAAATTATTTTAGTACTGTGATGAATGAAATGATTGAGAAAATGTTATGAATGAAATGCTGCTTTTATAGAAAGAGTCAGGCGTGTTGCTTTTTTCTATGACGTCATTTGAATGAATGTCAGTTGTTTTCGATGAAGTTTTCAAATATAATAAATTATTGTAGTATTATGATGATTTTAAAAATATTACCGAGGAATGTATTGCATTTTATAGATGTTTAAACCAAGCAATTTATATTTCAATGCCGTCATTTGAATGAAGTTCATTTTTTTCGATGAAGGTTTAAGTTTTCGAATATAATAAATTAATGTAGTATTGTGATAAGTTTTAAAATATTACTTAGGAATTTATTGCAGTCTAGAGATGTTTATATAAAATTGCATTGAAGTTGGAAAGTGTTTCATAATCAATGCTTTAAGCATGATTGATCTTTCTTGTTTTATTAAAAATTTATTTAAAAAAATATTTAATGTCAGAATCAAAGACAAAAAATGTGAACTGCGATTTCGCGTGCTGGACAGAATAACAACGTCCAGTCCACGAATTTGTGCAGGCATGTACCTATATAGTGGAATTTTTGCATGACTAAACCTTTTTACTTTCCCTGCAATACATGGTAATGTATAGGGAAAGTATTTGAATCATGCCGAAAATCGCAACTCGAGTTTTCGATTAATCTACACGTTCCGAGACCTCTAGAATACGAAAAAATTATTTTTAGCGTGACGTCTGTGTGTCTGTCTCTCTCTGTGTGTGTCTGTCTGAGTGTCTGTCTGTCTGTGTGTCTGACTGCATGTCTGTCTGCGCAATGTATGTATCCACTCTAACTCAAAAACTAGTAGACATAATTTCGTAAAATTTGATAGGAAAGTCACTTATTGTTGTGGTTGAGACCCAGACCGTCCGACCTACCAGAAAGGTGTAAGGTAACTATTTGGACGGCCGGGAAGTGCCACCCAATTTAGACCGGAACCCAGTGGAGGAGGCATCCACAGGGACCGTACCCTCCTTCCCCTACCACCAACCTCTCGGAAGGACTTACGGACCCACATGTTTAACGTGATCGTACTCCGCATGAACACGGCGGCAGTTGAGGCAGCGTGCAAATCCAGCGCGCAAACCACCGGGCTACCGCGCCCGAAATGTGCCAACAGCAAGCGGTGTTCCCAGGTGGTCACCCACCCAAGTACTTACCGCACCCGATGCTGCTTGACTTCGGTGATCTAACGAGAACCGGTGTTTTCAGCACGGTACGGCCGCTGGCTAGGAAAGTCACTTGTGAGTGATCTTGGTGTTGATCAGTTTTTTTGGTACGATAATACAACCTGTTTTGGGATAAAACAACCTGTCTTTTTTGCGAAATAGGCTGAAAAAATTGCCTTTATCCACTCTAACTGGAAAACTAATTGATCAAATTTTACAAAATTTGGTAGATAAGCCACTTGTGGGTCACCCTGGTGCTGATTAGAATTTGGTACGATTCGGGATAAGTGAACCTGCCTTTATTGCGAAATGGCCCGCAAAAATTTTATTTATCCTCTCTAGCTGACAAACTTATTGATCAAATTTTACAAAATTTGGTAGATAAGTCACTTGTGGGTCACCCTGATGCTGATTAGATTTTGATACGATTCGAAAAAGAAGAATCTGCATTCTTTTACGAAATAGCCCGCAAAAATTGTATATAGCCACTCTATCTCAACTAATCAATTTAATTTCATAGAATTTGGTAGATAGTCACTTGTGGGCACCCCGGTGCTGATTAGAATTTGGTACGATTCTGGATAACTGAACCTGCCTTTATTGCGAAATGGCCCGCAAAAATATTATTTATCCTCTCTAGCTGACAAACTTATTGATCAAATTACACAACATTTTGTAGATAAGTCGCTCGTAGGATACTGTAAAGCTGGTTAGATTTTGATACTAATCGGAAAAAAAGAATATGCCTTTTTTCTGCGAAATGACCCGCGAATATAATATATTCAATCTAAAATATAATACTACATGCGCAAGGTAGTGAAACTCTGAAATAAATGACTAAAATTGGTGATATATATATTAATTAAGTACTTGTTCTGCATGTAAAATTTGACAACTAAGCGAATAAATCTAACCCGTGACTGTAGGATAAACCGTTCTGGAGATATTGTAGTTTTTGGAAATTTAAGAACCTGAAGAATGTAAAGTGAATTAAGTTGCCAAACGAAAAGAAGATGCAATAAAAAAATGAATTGTAAATGATATCAGAAAATTATCCATATTATTTTCTGCAATTAAACTCATTTTAATGCATAATGAAATAAAAATTACAAAATGAATTTGAATCTGCAAGGAAAGTCATGGGCTGCTTACACCAGATTTTTAAAAAATTCGATTCACTTTAATAGTTATTTTATTTTTTATGCACTTCTAACGTGACAAATTTTCGAGCCCATCTAATTTCACCGTCTCGTACCACAAACTCTATAGTATATAAAAATATGAAATTTTGTACATTTGTAGAGAGATGAAAAGAGAGCATACTGAAATAAACAGTTTATTGATTTAAATTTTAGTTTGGCTTAAAACAGCTAGCGAAGCTATCTAAGCGAGCGCCAGCAAGTAGGAGCCGCGTTCCTCAAATTTCTCTGTTTGGTACCGCAAAAACTATACCATACATAAGAATTAAATTTGATACATTTGTAGAGAAATAATAGAGGAACATGGTGAAATAAATTGCTCTTCGATTTAAACTTTCGTTTGGTTTGAAATAGATCACGAAACGAGCTTTGATAGCACCGGCGAGTAGGACGCGAAACCTCTCGACTAGCGAAGCGAGTTACGGGGGTTGGCTAGGCGTAGAGAGCAGGAGGCTGAGCCCTTAGTGGATAAAGAATATATAGATGAACATTCCTACATTAGTGGTTTATACTCAAAATCCATTAATGGTAAAAAACTGTTCATTTTGACTTTAAATGCATTTTGCTCAAAATGTGATTGCAGCAAAACATAAAAAGTATAGAATATAAAATAACAGAATACTAAACAGTAAACATACCAAGTACATTCAAACAGGCTTTTTTAAGGTTAGTGCGATTCAAAATAAAAATATTAATATCAGCACAATATGTATTAAAGAGATCAACAAATTTGTAGACAGAAAATCTTTTAACATGTTGTGTTTAATAGTATTATTGTGAAATAATTTTTTTACCTGGGATTGGTAACAGGTATATGGAACTCCAAGCAAGAAAGTAAAATAGGATAATCAATAGTAATATTTAAAACTTTATAACGGAGCAAAAGACAATACCATTTTCTTCTTTTCTTGAGAGATCCTAAATGAGATGTTTCTCTAAGTTAACTAGTATGCATATCATATGGATAATAACCGGAAATTCTGTAATTAATAGTGCTTAAACATTTATTGGTTGAGGTAAATTAATCGATTGATCAATTGGTGGAGATTAATGGATTGGTTGAGAATGCAGATGGGGAATAGGATCCCAGATCATAGAACAATACTCTAAAATAAGTATAACAAAAGTATTATAATGACAAATAATAGTATTAGTCTAGACAAAAACACGAGATTGTCGTAAGAGGATGCTAAGTCTATGGCAGGCCCTTTCAACAGTGTTATCAGTATGCATTTGGATGTTACATGAATCATCAAAAGTGACACCTAAATCAATAAAACCTGTGTCTTGAGCTAAAGAAAAATTGTTTAAATGGTAGTTATATCTGTAGATAATATGGCCCTAGCAATACTCAGGACTTGTTATTATTTAAATATTTAAATAGAGTCTTTAAGAGTTATACGTAGATCAGTTTATATAGATTATTTTGTTGCAAGGCACAATCAGTTAAAAATGCGATTCTCATATAAGTTTCAGATCATGGACAAGCATAACATATTTGGCAGTTTTAAAAATCCGGGCAATTTCATTAACAAAAATTTAAGAAAAGGAGTGGACCCAAATTTGAACCTTGTTATTACACAGAGTTATTACTGTATAATCTAAAGTTAAGACGAAAATACTTTACAGAGTAAAATTTATTTGCAATGTACGAGTACAACCAAGTTGATAAATCAATACTGAAAGCACAAGTACTTAATGTACTGGCAAATAATCCAAGATCAATATGATCAAAATATTTTCTAAAATCAGTATAGTTACGTCTACATCCAGTTACTTCTTGTCTTCAATAGTATAAATAATGTCAAAGGTGAAACAAGTTAAATTAGATGAGGAGCAACAAATAATTGTTAAATAGCACATTGACATAAATCCGTGCTAGTAAGGACATATTCATTGCTTAATTTGGTATTAATGTATTATGGATTTGTTCATGCATAATACACTCAAATACGTTGGGGAAAGGGGACGATATGTTATAGGTCTGTAGTTAGAAATATCATGTTTGTTGTTCGTTTTAGGTACAGGAATAATGTTACCATATTTCCTAACATTGCGATAAAGTTACAGCTTTAATCGGAAGAAAAAAAATGCAAATAGTAAATTAATAAGTCAGAGCAGATTTTTATAATGAAAACGGCTTTGACTTACCTTGAAATCTACTCAAGAAGGAAAATTTTAAACGAGAATGTATGAAGGACCCCTCCTGTTCACACCTGGTATGACAGGAAATCCCCTGGTGGTGCCATTACCGTTAAGGGCGACTAAAGGACGCAGACCACCATTAGTAGATTTGCCAGTGGACACTTAAAGTGTCTTACTTTTAATTAGGAGCAAAAATCTTACTCTTCTTGCTCTAATTGGAATTCAGCAGAGGTTTCCCCTGACCATCTTTTAGGCTGTCTGGGGCTTGCTAAGGAAGATATCTATAAAAACTTTTTATTGGTTTTTGATTTCATCGTAACTTTTGGGCTCTTGGACCTGGTCTAGCCTACGGCTAGTACGGGTGCAATAAGTCACACACACGTAATGAAAATGGGAACATCATCATAGCGTATGACCTATGTGGATGCTAATTTCTTTACGGATTTAGCAGTTTTATTTTCATAAATGCACATTTACATTAATTACTATGTCAATATTATTAAGATCGTAAGATTTGGATTACTGACCAATTAGTAGCTCGAAATTATCAGGTTGGCTACTAGGGGTGTAAACAGATTCAAAGAAGACAAAAAAAAATATGCAATATCAATATCATTCGAATATTCGACTTTATTGAAATTCATAGTTGTAATTTTATGATTAATAAGAAAATCACCTTTATAATAGCTTCAAAAAGCTTTAGAATTTTTGTTGATTTATATTGATAAGTCAGATTTGATTCAATTTTTACCAGTTTGCGTAGTCTACGAAATTACAATATGTCCCACTTTCATCTCCAAATCTAATAGTTTATTACAAAACTTATTTCTTAAATTAATATTATGAGTATTGTCCGAAGAATGCCATCACATATATTTACCCTTTGTATGCATATATTTAAAGTTACATAAGTAAAATTTATAGATACAATCATAAAAACTCGATACAGCATTATTATCATTAGTGTAGATGTTTAAAAAGTTCCAATCGATATTAAAGAAGCAGTCATATAAGTATAATTAGCCTTCTTAAAGTTATATTTCATACTACTATTAGTCCGAGGATTCTTGCTCACCGGTTCAATGAAGATAGAGCCCTCCAGAACAGGATGATATAGATTCTCCTTTACGAAACTCAAGGCAGAATGTTCGATACAAATTAGTTTGCTGTAGTTGGTAAAAGTTTTACCATATTTATTACGCATAGGATTTTACCCTTTTCTCAGAGACTATTTAATATATTAATTCAAAATTTTTACACCAACGTTGCATTGCCTAATTCTATATAAAAAAACAGAAGGATTTTACCATATTTATCTGTAATTTAAAAAAATGATGGTATTTTTAGCTTAAACATGTGATATTTTAGTGAAAATATTTAATGTCGGCAGCACATTACTTTCACTACATAATGCAAATATTTTACCTCTTTCAATGCGAAAATGATGGACAAGATCCAACGCACAATGTAATTAACGTTGTAAAATACTCTGACATTTAGCGCTTTTCCGGATGACAACATGTGAAATTTTAAAGTACCAAATTAACTATTTTTTCGCCCAAAACTAACTTGACAACTGGAAATATTGCTAACATCTGCTGAGCAATATACTCCATTATACTCGTATTAAAATATATTAATTATAATTTAATTCCATAACTTAGGCGTCATTTTTGCCAATTTGGCGATATTTTTGTCAGTTTGACCCCATATTACAAAAATCACCCAGTTGTCGATAATTCACCAAATTAGTCATCAATGTCGCCAAAGTTATCGCCAAGTGTTACGTACTTAAAGATACTAACTACTGTTTATTTTATATATTTCTTAGATACATTTATTTGAAAGACATAGATACATTTATATCGAAAACGGTTCAAGCTAGCGATATGAAGTTTGTGTCATTCATTTTAGAATTGAAAATGCGTACAAAATGATTATTTAGCATTAATGAATGTCTTGATTTTTTTATAATTTTTCCAAAATTCATTCGAAAATATGCTGCATCTTCCCAACATTTCATTGTGTTTAATATCGTTAGGGTTTCAGTATTCACGGATCGAAATAGTCTAACCAAATTACGTTTGAAATGCTCCATTTGTTCATGAGATGTCACACCGAAAAATTCACGGACACACGCTAACACACGCTAACATACATACACACACATATACACACAAACATCACCTCAAAAACGTTCGATTCGACTGCAGGGATAATTGATACGAGATCTTCTGTCGAATACTCGAAATCGAAGTTTAATCCTTTTACTTTACATTATACTATGTAGAAAAAGTAAAAATTATAATTCTTTAAGTAAAATAAATATTAACAAATACCTATGAAGTTTGTAGTAATAATTGAAAAATGCATGATCCAAGTTCGATATATTTCCTGTAAATGATTTTTGTGGAAAAGGAACATAAAATTTGAATTTTTTAACACTTTCCAACATAGTTGGAAAGTGTTAAAAAATGTTTCTGAGTTTGTTTATGACGTTGTTCATTATCTGTTTGCCTGTCCATTCGCACTATAACTGCCGTAAAAATGACTTTATCAAAATGGCATTTTAGTATATTGTTGAGACGGTCTGTGGGACATATGGGAATGTAAACAAATAATATCACCCAATTTGTTTTGGATTGAACCTGGGTTGAAAAAGTGAAATACATTAAGCCCTATGAGTCCTACTTTTTCAAACATTTTTTAAGTAAAGTTAAAATTCACAAATTGCTTCGAAAATTTTAGACGGTATTAAAATTATATCATAAAATATATGAAGCAAATTTCAGCAAAATATATTTAGTAGTTTTTTATATAAAAATTAAAATAATAATTACACCCATATTCTATGAAGAGATCACGTGACCCACATCAAAATAAAATATGGCATCCATATATTTTTGCCTGTGGTAAAAATCGTGATTTTTAATGCACTTTTACATTTATATTTAGTATTGCATCCGTCCTAAAACCACTTTATTTTTGCCTGTTTTCTGTGCATCTATATTCTGTTCCAACGCAATTACAATATTTTTGAGTTTAAATGATCGTAAACTTTGATTATTTCTGCAACGAAGCTAATTTTAATGGAAGCAGAATGTAAACAAGTGATTGTAAGATGAATTGTTTAAGGATTTCTAAATTTCTTTCATTCAAAATTATTTAGCTTTCGAGTCTGAAATAAAAGTAATATAAATGAAATAGCCATTGCTCTTACATAGAGAGGCAGACGATTTACATTTCGATGACGTCATTTGAATAAAATTCATTTTTTCCGATGAAGTTTAAGTTTTCAAATATAATAAATTATTGTAGTACTGTGATAATTTAAAAAATATCACCTTGGAATGTATCGCATTATAGAGATATTAAAATGAAATTGCATTTCAGTTGGAAAGTATTTCATAATTATTGCTTTATGCATAATTGACCTTCTTGTTTAAACATTGGTTTCAATGGCGGATTATAAAAGTCTGTAGTCCTCCTTAAATATGCTATTTTTAACACTTTACAACAAAGTTGAAAAGTGTTTATGACTTTGTTCATTCATTCTGTCTGTCTGTCTGTCTGACTGTCTGTCTGTCTGTCTGTCTGTCCGTTAGCACGATAATTGCCGTAAAAATGACTTAATCAAAATGAAATTTTAGTATGTTGTTCAGACGGTCTGTAGGACCTATGGGAATATAAATGAATAATATCACACAATTAGTTTTGGATTGAACCCGGGTTGAAAAAATGAAATACATTGAGCCCTATGGGACCTAATTTTTCTAACATTTTTTAAGCGGATTTAAAATTCACAAATCACTTCGAAAATTTTAGGCAATATTCAAATTGTTCCATAAAATATATAAAAAAAAATTCAGCGAAATATATTCAGTTGTTTTTTAAATAAAAATTAAAATAATAATAACACCTCTTATATGAAGCGATCACGTGTCCATGATATGAAACGATCACATGACCCACTTCAAAATGATATATGGCATCCATCTTGTGTCAAAATCGTGATTTTTAAAGTTCTTTTTAATTCATATTGAGTGTTGTATCCGTCCTAAAACTACTTTATTTTTGCCTAAATTCTGTGCATCTACATAGTGAAACAACGCAATGACAATATATTTAAGTTTAAATGCTCTTCCAAATTTCATTATTTCTACTATTAAGCCTATTTTTCACCTATGTAAAATGTAAACAGCAAAATGTGTAGAATGAGTTGTATTAGAATCGCTGTAATTCTTTAACACAAAATCATTTAGTCCATGGACTCTACTTAGCTGATATGAATGAAATATTCATTGATTTTAGAAAGAGAAGGACGATATCTTTCGATGAAGTTTTACGCATTGAGTTTACTTACTTGTAGCTCAATGGTCTTAATTTTTAAATAAAATAAATTATTATAGTATTGTAATGAATGACATGAATGGGGGAATTATTTATGAATGAAATGTTGCTTTTATAGAGAGAGCCAGGCGTGTTATTTTTTTATGACGTCATTTGAATGAATTTCAGTTGTTTTTGATGATGTTTTCAAATATAATAAATTATCGTAGTATTATGATAATTCTGAAATTATTACCGAGGAATGTATCACATTTTAGAGATGTTTAAACCAGGCAATTTATACTTTGATGCCGTCATTTGAATGAAGTTAATTTTTTTCGATGAAGGTTTAAGGTGTCAAATATAATAAATTAATGTAGTATTGTGATAAGTTTTAAAATATTACCGAGGAATGTATTGCATTTTAGACATGTTTAAATAAAATTGCATTGAAGTTGGAAAGTGTTTCATAATCAATGCTTTAAGCATGATTGATCTTTCTTGTTTAACCTGTGTGTGATATTTTATATACATCTTGCAGCTTTAGTTTCCATAACTGCCAGAGCCTCAAAAATTTAATCATTTTAGAAAAACATTTTGGATGGTTGTGTATGGACTCTTACAAAAATAGTATTTTGATTTCTAAAATATACAAAACTTTGAGATTTATTTTAGCATTGAGGCGGAAGGACCAACGACTTAATGGTCTTGCCACCCCATAATCTCGCCTATGTATAGTAAGACGTAAAATGTCTGCATCTTAAAATGCAAACACTAGAAATTTAATTTTGAGCATTAAAATGCGTAAATTCTCTTCATGCGTAAAAACTCTTCATCATTTATCAGGATTACCTTTTAAGTGAAAATGTTCCAAAATTGTGACATTACTCTCTAAAAGTTGAAGAATATAAATTAAAAAGTTTGCGCATTTTTCAAGATTTAAATAGTGTATGAGGCGTAATGTGCTTAGCTATAAAACATGATCGTCGCTACGGTAGCTGAGGGTTAAGGCTCTTGTCATCCGAATATTCAGGAAGGGGAAAAGAGCGGGTAAAGTGGCCACGCTAAGAAAAATATTAAAATATTAACCATTTTGAAAAAGTTAATATTATATTACTAAAATATTATGATTTATATAGATTTATGCTTTTGCATGAATGTATATTTCTTTATTGATTATGTGTCTTAAAGAAAGTCAATGAATATATTTCGTATATCTCAATCATCTGATAAAAAATAAAATAAAATAACACCATTAGAAAAACAAATAATATAAAAATTAACAGTACTGACCGATTTCGAAGGCAAAAACAGCCTTCTTCGTTAGGATAGACAAGATGACCAACTTTAACTCGTTAGAGATGGTTACTTGTTCCTGTTTCAATTTTAGATGTGTCTTTAAACCTCTTAAAGTATCAAAGTATATTATCCTCGTAAAATAGAGTTATTATCCTCGTAAAATAGATTAAATTCTCCTCGCAATATCGAGTATCAAAGTATCTTATTTAGGGCGTATTAAAGGAGATAATTGATCCTTTAGAACGTAATGAACGAGCTTATTTAAGGAGTATTACGCTCATACAGCCTTAAACATATAGTCTTAAACATATTAAAGAAGCTTATTTAAGGTGTATTAAAAGCAGTTATTTAGAGAGTATCGAAATAGTTTATTTATAAGCGTATGAGTGTATTTCGCCCGCGCAGAAAGCAAAAAGCGTATTTAATGCGCAATACTCAGTCGTATAATGGCGTAGCATTGGATGTGCCCATCTCAAAACCCAAAGCATATTACGTTCCAGAAAAGCAGGCTAATGCGTATTTAGCTGCATATTTAGGTCATACGCAGAACAATCGGCTGCAGAATATCGTCGACGTACAAGAGAGCCGCCAGATTGACTTGCAGCACAGAAGATCGACAGTCCCACGAGATGACTCCTTAGACTATCACACGGCGTTGGATGCTCATGTGCCACTCAACAATAATTGCCGGATCGGAACGTTGGCTAGTTCTCTACACACGTATGCGGCGGTCATTAGCTCTGAGAAAGAAGCGGGATTCATCTCTAAAGACATCATGTCTCTAATCGGACACTGTCCAGGCTGTCCGAGCTCGACACCAATCCAGAACGGAATTGAGGGGTCACTGTTTGAAGCCTTAATGGACGTTAACTCCCAATCCCACTGTCTGCTAGTCGTCTCCGAATAGTATCCTTTGATACATGATGCATGGAGGATGACAAATGCCTTCAAACGGCTGACAGCGACGCTATTGGTGTGGATGTGGCTCCTCTCCTGACTGCATGATCCTGTCAAGCAGTTTTCTCTCTGATGAGTCCTGAACCTCTGCGATGGTTACTTGTGCCTTCTCTGATCCACTGTTGCCAACACCGAGCAACTACTATATCGTTCAACAAAGATGGTTGCTGATACGTTTGGTAGACCAACCAACTTCCCTTAGGCCTATGATGCGACTTCTCGCTAAATCCGACGATTGTTCGTAGCGCCATCGAGTACGTCTGAAATGCATTTTTGTACGCAACTTGAAGTATCAAAGCAGAAAATCTAGTTTCAATGGCCCTTGAGTAAGAACACTTTTCGTTTCAAATGCTGCACGATGCGTCGTTCTCATGGGCGTTGCATGAACCATATAACATAATTGGCAATGACAGTTTATTAATTTGATAAGTTTGTTCATTCGTGACTGGAAGCTGTTAACACTAAATCTATGAACATTGCAAATGTTATAAAAACTAATTTCCGTAGCATATAACATCAACTTTCTATAATTAATGATTAAAAAACTAATAAAGTTCTTTAAACATTTTTTTAGATGTAAAAGTTTATTAAGCATATTTACGGGAGCTTAAAGAACTTAACTTCAAACAAACAAGTTTACCTCATTTACGACAGGTATCAGCATATTGCAGTTGAAAATATAACGCATGGCCATTTCACCCCTCTCCTATATCACTATGGATTCAGATCCCACCGTTGCATGGCGTTCCCTGACTGTCATAAATGTTTTTGTGTAAAGCAAAACCACTCACAGTCGAAAATATTCTCACTATATTGTAGCATTAGTTGTACTATTGTAATATAGTAGGCATGGATTTTAACTTTTATTTTTTCTACTTTTTTGCATAACAGTAGTGTCGGTTGTGCACTGGTAGGATGCAGCCCCCCCCATTAAAGTGCATTACGTTTAAGAGTTTAAGGGGACGGTGGACATTAAAAATTTTTTTATTTATTTATTGACTTAGAAACATGAAAATTTGTATAAACATTCCTCTTAACATTATAAAATACCATTAATTTTTTTTCAATTTTGTTATAATTTTGTACCTTTTTTAATTTAATTTTTTTTAACGAAAATTTGAAAATGCTCCTTGCGTGCCATTTGTTCACATTTTTGATTAATTTTACATTATGATCACTCAAAAACACATTATGAACACATTTGGGTATTCATTTTTAAATCCCTTAGAAAGTTAATTTTTTAAAAATATTTTTCTGCATTAATACTTAATTTTTATCATTTAATTAGGTTCTTATTCATTTTCAATTAGTCTTAATAAAGTCCAATTATAAAATGCATACCCAGTTTCATTAAAAGGTACGAAAGGCGTCTCCTTGCCGAATTTCATGCATCTCAAACAAAAATTAAGACGCATGGAGCATTTTAAATATATAAAACCTTTGAAAATTCCGTTTTGAAAAAAATGCATTCAACCTTTTGCTTACGGGTGGGAGAGCGTCCATCCCAAACGAAGAATCTCCCAAACAGACAGGTATTTGACATACCCTATCCCAAATAGTTCGACCCCCTTTGCAGGCATTGGCGTCCATGGAAATCGCCAACAGAAACCTTGCACCTGCTGCAGCAGGGGGTCGAACTATTTGGGATAGGGTATGTCAAATACCTGTGATTTTGGGAGGTTCTTCGTTTAGGATGGACGCTGTCTCACCCGTAAGCAAAAGGTTAAATGTGTAAAATAATGCTATATATTAAACAAAAACTTGTTTTAGTCGATTTTTGCTCATTTCAACATCCACCGTCCCCTTAAAGCATTGGCTTTTTACCGTGTTTATAGTATATGTAAAGTATTTTTAAATACTTGATTTTACCTTTGTTTCTGTGTACAATATAGTAATCTAGTTTAAATGGACATTGGAGATCTGAAATCAACTAAATAAAATAATTTATCAAAATTAAAATTTGTTCATTTTACATGTCTTTTATATGTACAATTTTGTATAATCAAGACACCTCCCATTATTTAAGCATTGTTCATCAAAATGAATATCGATCCAATTTCTCTTCCTCAAAAGTATAGTATATTTAACTTGCTTATGGTGCTTTGCGTTTTTAGAGAATATATCACTTATGTCCTTGAAAAAGACAACATACATATAGTTATATTTGTTATGTCTTTTGTTATATTTGGAGATTTAAATTATACAGCCTAAATGTGTTATAATGCTAAATATTATACATCTGAGATGAGACCAATTAGTTACTTTATACAATGTTCATTTTGTTTACCATCAGACTCAATTGTTGATAAAAGATTTTAAAGTAAATATCAATAAAAAACTCAAGATGTTTTTACAATTACAACTACAAAAATATATATTTGATAACAATAATAAGCCTTTACATTTATAAAATAAAACAAGCATAGTTGGAAAACCTGAAATAAATACGTGGATTAAATGTAAACGTATCCAATTTCACATTCGACGATCATACGATAACTTTCGTGGAATATATAACTTATCAATCCACGATACTGAAAATCATACAGAGAGACAAGCATTAATAAACTAGGATGATTTTAACAGATGAGCAAGGATCTATTTACATGATATTTTATTGATAACAGTTTCCTATCAAAAATATTAACCGTTATACCTCGTATGGCCCATAAACAATAGTTTCTCTGTATTGCCAGGAAACAATCAATTTTATATTGGGGCATTATGAAACTTTTCCCTAACTCAGAGTTTTTGTACTATCCAAACACAATAGATGCATGATCTTCCAAACAGAACAAATGTAAGATCTATTTGTCTTCTTTCAGTCTTTCATGATTTAGGGATCCATAAAAATAAGAAATATTTTGATCAATCAAAAAGACTGCATGCAGAACAAAATGCTTACGTATAATCGTCTAGACAAATGGGGTATAGTATTTTTTTGCTTTTCATTGCTGCTCATCATATGCTTTCAAAGAAATGTTATAGCAGTAGGGCCCAAAAAATAATTGAAACCTCCTCTAAGAACTACACTTGCTTTCTAAGAAAAGAAGCTCACTACTTTTATGAAATATTTTGAATGCTTTCTTACTCTTCTTAAATATAGAGTGTTTCAAAAGTAAGAGTCAGGCTTATAACTATTGAACTATTTGTGTTAAACGCATACTTCTAGTCGGAAATTGTTTTGAAACGTAAAATGATTTATAATAAACATTTGATATTAAAACACTTTCAAAACATTAGACATTAAAACACTTTCAAAACATTTGATATTAAAACACTTTTTAATAAAAATAAAAATACGGAAAACTTTGTATATAGTCTTCTTAGCGGAAAATGTTCGTTTACTTGAAAAATTTGCATAAAATCTGGATTCCAGAGAAAACAGCATTGGTCTATAAGAATATCTAATAACAAGAAAGATCAATCATGCATAAGCATTGATTATGAAACACTTTCCAACTGAAATGTAATTTCATTTAAAAATTTCTAAAATGTGATTCATTCAGTGGTAATATCTTTTACATTATCACAGTACTACAGTAATTTATTATACTTAAATATTTAAAACTGTATCGAAATATAAATCATCTGATTCTTTATGCAAAATCAATGAATATTTCATTCATATAACTTGTATTCCAGACTCCAGAGCTAAATAATTTTGTGTGAAAAAAATTCAGCAATTCTTATGTAATTCATCTTACAATCGCTTGAGATATTTGCATTCTGCATATGTTAAAATTAGGCTTCCTTGAAGAAATAATAAAAGTTTAGGGATCATTTAAAATCACAACTATTGTAATTGCATAGGCACGGAATTTAGATACACAGATAATACACAGATAATATATATGTGTATGTGTATGTACTCAAAGTATTGGAATCGTGCCGAAGATCGGAACTCGAATTTTCAAAGTATCTACACGTTTTGGGACTTCTAGAACACGAAAAAACTACTTTTAGGAAGACGTCTGTGTGTGTAAGGGTGTATCTGTGTATGTTTCTGTGTGTCTGTGTGGATATTACATCCACTCTAATTGAAAAACTAATGGACCGAATTTCATACAATTTGGTAGGTATGTTTTTTGTGGGAAATCCCGATGTTCATTAGATTATACTACGATTCGTAATAAAAGAATCTGCCTTCTTTGCGAAATGGCCGCAGAAATTGCCTTTATCCACTCTAGCTAAAAACTAATGAACCAAATTTAACAAAATTTGGAGTATAATATTTCTATAACCTACAAGTGATTTATATACCAAATTTAACAAAATTTTGTATATAAATAATTTGTAGGTTATTCTACTACGATTCGGGAAAAAGGAACGGGCTATTTTTGCGAAATGGCCAGCAAAAATCGTTATATATAAAAATAAAAGACTACGTGTGCTCAATTATATCAATTAAATTCCTATTTTATATGTGATTTTTGACAACAAAAAGAATAAGACTAACCCCATTACTCTAGGACTAGCCGTTCTTAAGATATTCTAGTTTTTTCGCGTTTTCGCTACGCCACCTTTGACAATAAGTCCAGCTATCAAATGAGAACCAAATTTAAGTTTAACGTGTAAATTCAATGTCATTTAAAATACTTATGTTGTGCAGATAAACTCAAATTATCATTGAATAAATAAAGAGAACGAATATGAACGAGACTGCAGAGAAAGACATGTGCTGTCCACATCAGAATTTTTAACAATATTACACCAATGATTTATAGAAGTGAACGGGGATTATTTTCAGGCCATTTCGAAAAAAATGTATGATCTATATTTAAAGATCCATCAAATTTTTGTCGAATAAAATGTTCAACAAATTTAAGCTGTGTACCAAATTTTAACTCTCTAGGACGTAGGAAAGTGCATTTAAAATGCCATCAATTAAATTTATCATGAAGAGTTATATAAAATTTAAAAAAAAATGAAAAATTGTTATCTACCAAATTTATTTTAAAATATGAAGCCACTCCCATATGCAAAACGTTTAAACAAATGGAGAGATATTTATTATATAATATCTCTCTCTTTTCTTTCTGGAAGTTATCCCAAAGTCAGAATTTAATTGAATTTGTTTTTTTCCCTATATTAAATAATTTTTTTAATTAAAAAACTACTTAACATATTTTACTGAATTTTTTTTTATATATTCTATGGGATAATGTGAATATTTCCTAAAAATTTCGAAGCAATTCGTGAATTTTAAATTTACTTAAAAAATGTTTGAAAAATTAGGTCCCATAGGGTTCAATGTATTTCATTTTTTCAACCCGGGTTCAATAAAAAACTAATTGGGTGATATTATTTATTTATATTCCCATAGGTCCTACAGACCGTCTGAACAACATACTAAAATTTCATTTTGATAAACTCATTTTTACGGCAGTTATCGTGCTAACGGACAGACAGACAGACAGACAGACAGACAGAATGAACAAAGTCATAAACACTTTTCAACTTTGTTGTAAAGTGTTAAAAAACTCATGGGATGTTCTTGGAACACATTTATGGAGACAGTATATCAATTGAATATTAGTTTGCAGCAAAAGTAAGTACACACTTGATTAACTCGTTTTATGTAAATTAGAATAAACTTTATTCAATGTTTTGTTATTTAAACCGGCGTGCTATCGAAAGTTTCAAATCAAGTTTCATATTTGAGGCCCTTGGTGGACTATTTCAGTAACGAAGAAATCTTTGAAATGTTAATAATTTATGGTAGTAACAATAATTAATGATAGTAACAAAAATACCTCCGTGCCTGTAGGGGTGTATGAACAGATGTTTTGGAATTACTGGCAGCCGTCAATGAGTTTTATTTCTTGTCTGATTGTAAGATTGTCTCAATCAGCTGAATCATTTGAACGGCAATTTAAAGACCCACGTGTTATTTGAGGGAAGGTTAGGATCCGTCAGTGGAGTAGACCTTAAAGTACAATTCTGATTGCCGAAAACGTGGCTCAAACCATTTTAAAATTCCATAAGTTTTTTGGAAGTAGGTTTATTTGTACTTGGCAGGGAATTTTTTGCCGTGAAGTGGTGTTTATATGAGATTTCAATACTTTCTGTATAAATACGTAGCATCATCATTGCACATCAATGATATAGCAAGCATTGCGCATTTTACTTTACCGACGAGTACCATTCATGCTTTTTCAATTTTCGAAATTCTATATAAAACGTATCTTCTAAGTTTTAAAAATAAAGTACAAACCTCTTACTGGAATACCGAAAAATTATGGTGTCCCAATTTTTGAAACTCTATATCAAATTTATCTTCTAAAAAAAGTATGATCTAAGTAAGAGAAAAAGTAAGATATTTAAGTAAGTGATTGTATGAAAAAAAGTATCTATTACCCACTAGAGCATATAAAATGAGTCAGCATTTATTAAAATCGGTATTAATAGTTAAGGTTGTAGGTTCTTCAACACTGAAGAAAAGTTAGATATAGCCGAAAGTGGCATTTTAAAGTGTTTTATGCTCGACTGTTATCAAACCATTTGTAATTTTTAACACTTTCCAACATCGATGAAAAGTGTTTATCACTTTGTTCATTCTGTCTGTCTGTCCGTTTGCAAGATAACTGCTGTAAAAATGACTTTATAAAAATGGCATTTTAGTATATAGTTGAGACAGTCTGTGGGACATATGGGGATGTAAATGAATAATATCACCCAATTAATTTTGGGTTGGACCTGGGTTGAAAAAGTGAAATACATTGAATACTATGGGACCTAATTTTCAAAGATTTTTTAACCAATGTTAAAATTCACAAATTGCTTCGAAAATTTAGGAAATGTTCTAAGTATCCCATAAAATATATTAAAAAATTCAGCAAAATATGCTTGGTAGTTTTTTATATAAAAATTAAAATAATAATTTCACCCATATTATATGAAGAGATCACCTGATCCACTTCAAAATAAGATATGACATCCACTTTTTATTCTCAGTTTACAAATCGTGATTTTAAAATTCTTTTACATTTATATTTAATGTTGCATCCGTCCTAAAACGCTTTATTTTTGCGTATTTTCCTTGCATCTATATTCTACACCAACTAAATTACAATATTTTTAAGTTTAAATGATCATCATACTTTGATTATTTCTACAACGAATCCTAATTTTAATGCATGCAGAATGTAAACAAGTGATTGTAAGATGAGTTGTATAAGAATTGTTGAATTTTTTCAGGCGAAATTATGTAACTCTGGAGTTTGGAATAAAAATGATATGAATGAAATTTTCATTGCTTTTACATAGAGAGCCAGACGATTTATATTTCGCGATTTATAATTCATTTTTTCCATGAAATTTTAAGTTTTCAAATATAATAAATTACTGTTGTACTGGGATAATTTAAAATATACCACTGCTGAATATATCGAATTTTAGATATGTTTAAATAAAATTGCATTTCAGTTGGAAAATGTTTCATAATCAATGCTGTATGCAAGATTGATATTTCTTGTTTTGTTTCGTTTTATGCACTTCGTGGTTATACAACAGAAAAAAAGATCAAATCTATAACTATCTTGGGGACTGAGATACAGACCCCAGAAAATCAGGTTTTGTCATACTTGCCAGCTATGGATTCAGACATGACGATTTTACCGGGCGGAACGCTGGCACGTTCCTAATATTTTCAACAACCTTTCAAACACTTCTAACGTTTCTGTTATGAATTGGGACAGACAGACAGAAAAGCTGAGCGAAAGCAATTAGCTTTTATAAAAATCAATATTTTTATTCCACAACATATTTTCTAATTCTAATATTTCTTCAATATCATGTAAATAACATTATAAAAGAATAAGCTTTTCTAAATCATGAAAAGAAATTCCAATTTAGTAATTGCATAATTACATAGTACGTTTATTGCTGCATTACTATTACAAAGTAAAACCAAAAATACATATCAATATTTTTATTCCACAACATATTTTCTAATTCTAATATTTCTTCAATATCATGTAAATAACATTATAAAAGAATAAGCTTTTCTAAATCATGAAAAGAAATTCCAATTTAGTAATTGCATAATTACATAGTACGTTTATTGCTGCATTACTATTACAAAGTAAAACCAAAAATATAATTGGTTTTGTGAACATTTTTTCGGCTACTGATTTTTTGGAATGCATTCGTTTTATCTTTTGCGATGCAGTACCATGATAGTAGAACTTCCTTGTATAAAAACAAATATTGTTTTGCCTTAAAATGTTGAATATGAGCCAACATTTCTGTGATTAATTTAAAGTTGCCCCTGTCCGTCGTAAATGGAAAATATAAAGAACAAATGTATGAATTAAGATTTCTCTGCAAAAGTATGATTTATGAGGAAATTTAAATTTCTAGAATTGAAATTAATTACTACTTTCTACTTAATTTTTTCGCATTACTTGCTTTATAAGCGCCTGCTCAATGATTTCCCAATTCACTATGAGAAATATGGGTTGTAAGATTACATGATTCAAGTTTTTAAATATTTATTTTTTTAAAAACTGGTTATAAGCAGATGATTTCGGAATTTGTCCTGCTTCGAGTACGACAAATGTTTCTCCTCCTTATGTTTTCATGTTGTTCATGCTTTTCATGTTTTCCACTTTTTAAGTATCTCTCTTTTCACTTTAATGTATTTTAATTAATCCATTATGAATAATCCATGTCCAAGTGACTTTGTGGAAAATTCCGGGTAGTTACGTGTATTCCTTTCTATCTTACAAGCAATACAAGTGACTTAATCTTAAAATTTTATTCCACTCTCAATGCTTAATCATTTAATTTCCAAGTGGAATTAACTGCCAATATACAGGTTTTGCTGTCCTTGAACTAGAGAAAAAACATAATGGCATAGCGACTGGAAATTTTCCGTTTCAATTGACCGTTTAGATGACATGCCTTTGAACATTCGACTTATATGTGGTTGGTTCTATGATGTACAACACACTAAAACACGTTTTTTAATGGATTTTTTGTAATTGCATCTGCTACTCCACGCCAAACTGTGAGTGCCAACGGCCGTACCGTGCTGAAAACACCGGTTCTCGTTAGATCACCGAAGTCAAGCAGCATCGGGCGCGGTTAGTACTTCGGAGGGTGAACACCTGGGAGCACCACGTGCTGTTGGCAAATTTCGGGCGCGGTAGCCCGGTGGTTTGCGCGCTGGATTTGCAAGCTGCCACAACTGCCGCCGTGTTCATGCGGAGTACGATCACGTTAAACATGTGGGTCCGTAAGTCCTTCCGAGAGGTTGGCGGTAGGGGAAGGAGGGTACGGTCCCTGTGGATGCCTCCCCCACTGGGTTCCGGTCAAAATTGGGTGGCACTTCCCGGCCGTCCAAACAGTTACCTTACACCTTTCTGGTAGGTCGGACGGTCTGGGTTTCAACAACAACAACGCTAAACTGTGAGAGCAGTTTCAATTTTAACGGCTGCTCGTTTTGTCTATGACCTAGCAGGCGATGCTTGCACTCCATATCTTAGAAGTTCACGTATATTTAGCTGGAATATATTCCTTTTAATTCTAGTATTTGCAAATGATGAAGTCTACTTTGATTTTGGGGGCACTCATATGATGGGGTATCCAATTATCATCTGCCGTGGCGCCCTATCCTCATCTAATGTAAGGTGCTGTCCCCACACGCCGTCGTCTGCCACACACCGTCCTCATCAAGAGCAAATTGGCATCCTCTGATGTGATGAGGATTCCAGCTACTCCACGCTGAACTGCGAGAGTAGTTTTAATTTCAACAGCTGTTCGTTTTGAGATGGATAGATTATAAGATTATGGTCCATAGATTATAAGTTCACGTACATTTTACTCAAAAACATTCCTTTGAATTAGAATATTTGCCAATGGTGAAGTCTACTTTGATTTTGGGAGTACTCATATAATGGGGTGTACGATCTCCATCTGCCATGGCGTCCTATCCTCAGCTAATGTAAGGTGCTATACTCACCCACTGTCGTCTGCTGTCCTCATTAAAAGTAAATAGGAATTCTCATCTGGTGTGATGAGCGGTTTTTCTCCAGTGTGCACACTTTGCTTAAAGTGTAATTTTAAATTCAGCGTGTTTTCTACAGCAAATGCGTTTGTGGGCCTCCTGCTAACCTATCTCCTACTTTTTAGAGTGACGTGAGCCTGTAGGCGAGAAATTAAATATTAGTATGCAAAGTAAAGGTGATTATGCCATTAATTTAAAGAAACGATTGTCATATCGTATTCATGCCATGGAGCCTAATAAAATTATCATTGTTAAATGAGTTTAAAAAGAGCTAGTTCAATGATTTACAAGTATAATCAAATTAGTTGTCATATATATGCACACATATAAATAGAAATTTCTTAATAACTATTTATTTTCATTTCTTAATGTATATTTTCAATTTTTACTTTTCATTAAATTATAATTTATCTTAAAAATCATTGATTAGGAGTTATTATGTATCCAGTTAGTAAATTGGTTAACATTTCTTAATACAGATGTTTTCAGCAAGCTGTATGACCCCGATTTCTTTAGGTCCTCTGACCTGTTCATTGGGGATCCTGATCTTGAATGAGCATTACTATTAGTAAGGCTCCTATATAAAAGCAAGCTCCGTTCACAAGCACATTTTAAAGCCGGTATTATGGCCGCATTTTGCCAGTGTCACCTTTCCCATGTCCAAGCCGGCAAAATACCGGTTTGAAAGAGGGATGAAAGGAGGTAGAATTTTGTTCCTTCTTATTTGAGGGAACGAAGGGGGTAGATTGGGGATTTACCCACAATTCCATGCGCGCAGCTGCAATTTCTTAAACAACATGGCGGATACTGAGATACCTTGTGGATCTTGTGTACAAATTCTATCTGAAGATTGTGAAATTATGATGACTTTATAGCATTTTATATAGATTATTTTGCATTCATTACAAGGACTTATTTACGAATTGAACGGATTGATCCTTATTATACCTTAAAATTTAATGTACGGAGAATCCTACTGAAAAAGATTGGTGCGGGTATGTACATTTTGTTTATTTGAGTTAACTGTTATCTCATGAATTAGAAATATTTGTTCATCGATATCAGGGTAATTTTTATAGAAATTGTTGTTTCTTAATTACAAAACGTATATAATTGAATGTCAGTTAAAAGTGATGTAAGCCAGATGATTTTCCTTTGAAGCAGCGACTTTAAAATATAATGTTCTGTTTCTTGGGTAAATTTTCTGGATTCATCTAAGTAGTTTTTAATAAATGATAAAAATATTTTCTTAGATTTATTTAATTTACATTCAACTTATATAAAACTATCTGAATACTCAATTATTTTATATTGTTGAAAGGAGAATAATGTGTTTATATTTAAATGGATATATGTTGTTAATTATTGTAAATAAATTTTTTATGCATTAAATTTCAAGTTTGATGGTTTTAGTTTTGTATTCTAAGCTTTTTGCATATCAAAGCGAAATGTCCCATAACATGAAATGATGTGACTATAATGCCAATATTATGATTAGCAAAGAATTGCGTTTTATGATTATGTATATTAATAAGAAAGGAAAATGCTTAAGGCGTTTAAAATTACTTTACATACATATTGCAATAAACTAAACTGTGTAAATTAGCTTACAAGTTGCTAATAATCCCCCCTCCCCCCAAAAAAGAAAGAAAACTCCATGATTGCTAGTATCAGAAATATATATTATTTTTATATATTTTAGATACTGCATATGAAGTTGATTTTATTTTATTAATTTTATTTTTGGATTAATTAGAGGGCCACCATTTTTCATATCAATGAAACATGTCAATCATAAGTATTTTTTACACTCCTATATTAAAATCATTATTTTTAATTGCGATATTAGTGATATGTAAGATTTTTGTATCTGGACCATGCAATAGTGTTTTTAATAAAAAATGAGTTATACCGATTTTATAATAGTTAAAATGTATTCGGTATAAATATGCGTTTTTAACACTTTACAAAAAAGTTGAAAGGTGTTTATGACTTTGATCATTCTGTCTGTCTGTCTGTCTGTCCGTTAGCACGATAACTGCCGTAAAAATGACTTAATAAAAATGAAATTTTAGTATGTTGTTCAGACGGTCTGTAGAACCTATGGGAATATAAATGAATAATATCACCCAATTAGTTTTGGATTGAACCCGGGTCGAAAAAATGAAATACATTGAGCCCTATGGGACCTAATTTTTCAAACATTTTTTAAGCGGATTTAAAATTCACAAATTGCTTCGAAAATTTTAGGTAATATTCAAATTGTTCCACAAAATATATAAAAAAAAATTCAGTGAAATATATTCAGTAGTTTTTTAAATAAAAATTAAAATATTAATTACACCTCTTATATGAACCGATCACGTGACCATGATAAAAAAAATTCAGTGAAATATATTCAGTAGTTTTTTAAATAAAAATTAAAATATTAATTACACCTCTTATATGAAACGATCACGTGACCATGATATAAAACGATCACATGACCCACTTCAAAATGATATATGGCATCCATCTTGTTTCAAAATCGTGATTTTTTTAAGTTCTTTTTAATTCATATTGAGTGTTGTATCCGTCCTAAAACTTTATTTTTGCTTAAATTCTGTGCATCTACATACTGAAACAACGCAATGACAATATATTTGAGTTTAAATGCCATCTAAATTTGATTATTTCTACAACTAAGCCTATTTTTCACCTATGTAAAATGTAAACAGCAAAATATATAGAATGAGTTGAATTAGTATTCCAGTATTTTTTTAACACAAAATAATTTAGTCCATGGAGTCTGCATGGCTGATATGAATGAAATATTAATTGATTTCATAAAGAGAAGGACGATTTTTTTCGATGAAGTTTCAAGCATAGAGTTTAATTATTGGTAGCTCCATGGTCTTAAATAAAATGTTTAAATAAAATGAATTATTATAGTATTGTGATGAATGATTTGAATGGGAGAAAGTTATGAATGAAATCCTGTTTTTATAGAGAGATCCAGGCGTGTTATTTTTTCTATGACGTCATTTGAATTAATTTCAGTTGTTTTCGATGAAGTTTTCAAATATAATAAATTATCGTAGTATTATGATAATTCTAAAACTATTACCGAGGAATGTATAACATTTTAGAGATGTTTAAACCAGGCAATTTATATTTCATTGCCGTCATTTGAATGAAGTTCATTTTTTTCGATGAAGTTTTCAAATATAATAAATTAATGCAGTATTGTGATAAGTTTCAAAATATTACCGAGGAATGTATTGCATTTTAGACTTGTTTAAATAAAATTGCATTGAAGTTGGAAAGTGTTTCATAATCAATGCTTTAAGCATGATTGATCTTTTTTGTTTTTCTTTATGACAACATCCTATATTCATTTGCCTTGAATAAAGTTTCTTAAAATGTTGTTACACTTTTTCCACTAATTCAAGTTTATACATCATAATTTAGCTTAAAAACGAAGATTAAATGAGAAAAACTTTCTTTTTGACATTTTAAGAATAAATTCTTTAAACAGTTTTATGGAATAAAATTTATATATATATATATATATATATATATATATATATATATATATATATATATATATATATATATATATATATATATATATATATATATATAAGAAAAAATGAGATTGAAAATGGATTAATACAATTAGAAGTTGTGTGTTTACGGGGTTGTAGAGAGATCAAGAGGGATTGCGACCCCTTTTCCAGGGTTAAGCATGCTTTTGTTATTGTATTAATCCATTTTCAATCTCATTTCTTCTTATTGTACTTTGAGGCTTAGATAGAGCAGCAAATGCGCCTTACTATTCCTTGGATTTTATATTTCATTTTGATTGTACTTGAGGAATATATATATATATATATATATATATTAACATAAGCATATATTTATAGTTTTATAAATATATTAAATTTAATTTTGGCATATTTTCAATTTGATATTTAGTTTATAAAGATCCAAGTTTAATTTATACATAAAGATATTTAAAAAACAATAATAAAATATTTATTTTGTTTCTCATTTCCGTACATTTGTCATATTAAATAGATAAAATAATAACATGAAATGATTAATTAAAAATAATACGCTTTTTAAAAAATCAATTAGAAAAAAGAAGGATATATCGTTTACCAAAAATGAATGTCAAAAGTATTTAAGAAAAAATTGACCCTTTAAGTGGAAGTAATGGGGGTTGCACATGTGAACCGGTCTAGAATAGTTCCCGGAAAATACCCCCTTCTTCACCCCAATGTGTCATGGCCGGAAAATACCGGCTTGCATTTGAAGGTAGCTATAGAGTCTGACGAAACAGCCGCCATCTTGACTCCCAGTTGAAGGGATGGCAGTACATGGCGAAAATAAGTTTACTTTCTCGCCCCTTTATCGGAATCTCGTGAAAATCAAAACAATTTATGCTACTATCTGGAATGATTGGTACAAGTATTGGAGAGCAGCTGCTTCTATTTTGCTTCTAAATTGAGTATCAAATATCAGCCATGTGACATGTGCTTCGCCATTGAAATGGCACAGGCAGACGATAACAGATCGAACCGGTTGGAGTCCAAATGGCGGTTGCGCCAGCCTGTATATTTAAGAACCTTAACTATTAGCGATCGGCCAATGAAAAAATTATTGAACTAGGTCACATCTTATCGCGCTGCACAGTGACGAAGCGTGATAAAGTAACTTGAAAATGCATAAGACCAGGGCCCAAAATTAGCACATAAAATGTTTCATGATGTTTATTTTAACAAGATTACGAATAAAATAAACTCTAATAACTGAATTACAATGAACTTTTTAATGTCATGCAATTTTGTTCTTAGAGCAGAACTCCTGGTTTTGCGCATTTCTTTTAAACCGATTCAAAAACGTTATGTTCGGGAAATACCAATACACGAGAAGCTCTATTTTAAATAGTATTAATAAAATCAAGTAAAACAAGCAAGAAAATAAATATACCACTCACTAAGCTTTGTTCTTTCACTTATTAAAAGTTTAATTTATGATTCACAGAGAAACATTCCGTATCAAAAATGTCAAAAATCCTAAAATATACGTCTCATTATTTGTTTTTTTTTTCTCTTGCTTATTTTCTGCTCTGCACTTTGAATTCATATACTCCGTTGAGTTCATACTTTCATTTATTTTTCTTGTTTGCTTTTCAAGTTCATAATTTCCATTTACTGTCACAGTAGGTGGCGATACCATATTAGGTTCTGTCGTTTAGTCATTTTTCTGTTTGCCTGGCATGGAAAATATAATTCGGCGTTCAATTTCAGAGGTCTACGGGTGCTCTAATTTGTACGCTCAAGTCCAGGCTTATTCACACAAAAGAAAGAAATCCAAAGATTGCGAAAACATGCGTCTGCTTGCTAAACCTTATTTACGTAGAATTTTACTTTGTAATCTAGTTTATTAAGAACGTGTTGTCTAAAAGGGAATAGTAAGACTACAATATGTTTCGTTACTTGCAGCGCCATCTAGTAACATCTTGAATTCACCATCTGTGGGCATAGAGTAACCATTTGTGGTAACTGGCATTTGCGCTGTTCCAGTCACTGATCGACCAATGTCCATACAACAGAATATAATTATAGGTTCGACCTGAAGATATCTTTTGGTCTGACCGTATAGCGTTCGGGATTCCACACCCTAGGTCGTGGGTTCGGCTCTCACGACTCCCAGCCGGTCCCCCACATTTCTACCACATGACTAGGACTTACCCTATATAATTTATTAAAATCTTTCTTTTTCTGTCAAGAAACATAAATTCTACTTTCAAGTATTTCTTTGTGAAAAACTGACTGTGAGACCAGAAATAGATCTCACACTTTGATGAGACAAGTTTGTATGTGTAATTTATTGTGTATAAAACGGCAAACAATACTGCCAGTCTGGATGGCGCCGAATATTACAACACGTGAACCCAAAAGGTCACAAAATCGAGCGGGCCCTTACGAGGATGTGAACCATGCCATTGGATAAAGATTATGCAATGGAAAAGGGGTGCTTGTTGCGTCACTCTCAATGCTACAAATGAAAGCAAGGGTGAAAATGATACTCCCGAGAAAAGGAGAATCACAACCTGTTACATAACAAGAACACTGGTCGAGACTTGTGAAAATACTTGGGCGACAGTATGATATTAGATGGTGAATTATATGGAGACATTATTATGACTTGTGCAGGTACTAAGGATGACTTAAGAACAGGAGTTGAGACTTGTGCTAAGATTCGTGCAAGGGTAGACATGTGCAGATAACTTAATTATGACATAACAACGATGACTTAGTTCTGATACTTGCCCAACATTATGATAGAACGACAATACTAGAGATGCAGAGTGTGGTATAGAGGTTCCCAAATAATGGAGATCTATTGGTGTGTGCAGTGCAACCAAGTATTTGCAAGCATTATGGTCTATGGTAAAGGCCGAAAATGAAGGTATGTGTTCCTCAAATATTCACAGGTTATCAAAATACGTTAGGCATATGATTACTGGTCTCACATGCTATCTCACATGTTTTCTCACATGCTATCTTCCTAAATAAGTAATAAGCAGAGTAATTATTGTAATTAAATTTAATAAGTATTTTATGTTCTTAATAAATATTTTATTGTTAATGTTTAAATGGTGTGATCCATTGAGTATTATATTAATTAATATTCCTTTGCAGGACTCACGCTCGAAAGCTAAATAATTGGAGGGTTATTGCGAACACAACGTAGTAGTAATAATAAATGTTAATTATAACTTTTAAGTTAAATAATTTTTCTTTTCGGTCCCCATTTTCGGCCCTTGTCTAAGAAAATTTATTGATCCTTGTTTCCCACGAACAAACTAATATTTAATACAATAGTTAATCATAGTTTATATAAATTTTCTGAAATAAATAAAATCTAAATTTTTGCATTTTATTTAATGCAATAATTAAGCATAGTTAATGTAGTTTTCTGAAATAAATTGAATATTAGTTTTCACCTTTCACATTTATTTTGAACTTTTATGTATGTCGTTTTTATATATTAGAAAAACAATATTTATACCAGTATTTTGCTTTACAGTAATATATATATCTATTTAAAAACGGTACCAGAAAAAAATATATATATTCTAACTCCAATCATTAGCATACACAAACCATCGAAAAATAACGTTGATATATAAGGAGAATAATAAATAATCTTTCTTGAAATTAAATTACAAAATCAGGCTACAAATTATGAACTAAGTTGCGGAAACAATTAATCTTTGAAATATTCACTGCACTAAGCGTGTCATAAAATGATTTGTTACAGCTGATATTTATTTTGCCTGAATTTTGTAACTTGGATATTCCCTAAAGTAACGTTATATGACGTGTTGTTAGCAATATTATTTCATAAGTGCCCCTTTCTGATGCTATAATCATTATAGGAGCAGTCTCGTATGTCATATATCATTAAATGTTACATAGAAGAGAAATGGGTCTCATTTAGAATGCACGTTCTGACGATGAGGGATCCCGTACATTAATACGTATTTCTATATGATTAATGCCACAACAAAACTGAACTTTATAAACAGTTTGGAAATATTAGTGGATAGAAACTTTTAATTTTTAGAACTTGTAATGAAGAAAGTTATGTGAAATTCGAGCAAAATAGAAGGTAATATTTTAGTGAAAATACTAATATTCTAATGAAATACAGATCTATATCTATCGAAATATAATCTATATAAATAAAAATGAAAATCTGTCTGTCTGTCTGTCTGTCTGTCTGTCTGTCTGTCTGTCTGTTTGTCCCATCATCACGGAAGAACGGCTGAACCGAATTTGATGAAATTTTGTGGGTAGCCCAGAAATAGCCCCACTTAAAATTATATCCGTGTTTTGAGTTTCTACGACCAGTGGTTCTCGAGATATTAGTAAAAAACGAAATTTTCGTTTGTCTCATCATCACGGGAAAACGGCTGAACCGAATTTAATGAAATTTGGTGGATAGCCTTGAAATATCCCCCCATAAATTTTGTCCAAGTTTCGAGTTTCTAAGACCTGGGGTTGTCGAGATATTAATGAAAAACGGAACTTTTTCCTAGGAGTTCTACTCCCTAACTCCGTGGTTTATCCAAACGAAAAGCTTGAAAATCGTTTGAAAGTACATTAAAATTTAATCTCTGAGTTTGATGGGAGATTGTTTGCGTTAATTAGTCACTTTCTGAAAACATGTATTGTTTGAAACATGATTTAAAGGGGAAATCTATCTCCATGGTTCATGGTTTATTTAAAACAAGCTTTTACGGAACAATGAGAAGTATAGAGAAATCAAAATCGTTATTTAATTTCGCAGTTTATGTTATAAGGCATGACATATTTAACATGTTATAAGATTCTATCTTATATCATGTTACTCAGAAACGCAATTAAATTAAATCTGTCTATTAATTTTAATAATTATATTTTCGATTTGAATAATACATAAATGGATATAAAAATATATTTTAGAAAAGAACGATTTGATTTTTCTTACAGCATTATTGACTGGATAATATCAATTACGGTCTTCAGGTTTAAAAATTATTATTATTTATATTTTCGGGGATTATTGATTCAAGGATTACTGATATTTTCAAGTTATTATGCAATTATTTTATTATGACAAAAATTGTTTAAACTCATATATTGTATGTTGTACGAATCTTCTACAAATACACGTGTATATCTTTTAATCTACGAGCATATAAGTAGTACAGGTATATTGACATATGTTTTTATATATATTGGCATATATTGGAATCAATTACGACCTTCTGGTATAAAGAGTACGGATATTATTGATGTTTTCAATTTATTACATCATCTCTTTTATTTTGGCAAATATTTTTGAGACGCATATTGTAATACGGGTAATCTTCTACTAACACATTGGCATATTTTCTGATCTGCGACAATATAATTAGTACGGGGTTGCATATATTCATTCAATTCCTATTTTTTCTTCTGTAAATTTGCTTACAAAAGGGGGCAGGATGTTTTATTCTTCAGATCTGATCGTGAAGATAATTTTGCATAGTGAGAACATATATTCTTAATCTTCTCTTTAGGAGCAATAAATTTAATATTTTAACAGAATTTGCACATGATTGCGAACTATAAGTTTCTTTAAATTATACACTCCGTACGAATAACGGATTAAATTAAATGTGTTTGCTAATGTTTTTATTATTTTTTTTCGATTTAAATAATAAATAAATGGATAAATGGATATAAAAGTATATCTAATGAATGGACGGTTTGATTTTTCTTTTAATTATATTAATTGCTGACTGCGTACATCAATTTCATTTATTTTGGCAAAGAGTTTTCAAGCTTATATCGTATTTAGCTACTAAACTCATGTATTGTGTTTAGCCAATAAATTCATATAGCCGATTTTTGAAACAGAAAAAGAGTAGAGCGGGTATATCTTCTAATACAATTGTAGTGTTTTCATTTAGTATATTGAAACGGAATAAGAATGTCTCATTCAGATCTGCAAATTCAAAGCTACGAATTTGGAGGGATATCGCTAATTTGACAACTTTTCTTAAACTTTGCCAAATTGACGGAAATGTCGCCAAATTGATATAAACGACATAAACGACACACAAACAGCTGCCCGTTAAACATGTGGGTCCGAAAGTCCTTCCAAGGGGTTGGTGGTAGGGGAAGGAAGGTACGGTCCCTGTGGATGCCTCCCCCACTGGGTTCCGGTCTAAATTGGGTGGCACTTCCCGACCGTCCAAACAGTTACCTTACACCTTTCTGGTAGGTCGGACAGTCTGGGTTTCAACAATCAACACAAACAGCTGCCATAAACCTTCGGGTTGGTCGTGTGGCTTGGGTCTTCTACATATCAATGAAATTTTTTGTTTTGTTAGAAGAGAGTACTGAAATGATGTTTGGTTAGCATTTATCTGTCAAACCAACCATCCTACTTAGTAATACATTTAGCGAATTTTTAAAATGTCACCACATTGATAAAAATGTTTTCAAATCTATAAAAATATCTTGAAATTGATAAAATGGCGCTACATAAATGATATTAATTGTTTTTTGTTAGGGGATAGTATTGTGATGATATTTCGTCAATTTGTCGCAAAGTGGAACTGTCAGTTCTACAGTCCCACTTGGCGATAAATTTGGCGATTTTTTAAAATGTCGCTAATTTGACGAAACTGTCGCCAAATGTTCCATAGAAATATAACTATTTAGACGATATTTTTTCTACCAATTTATTTGAAGCAAATGATATCATGTCGCTTAGCAACGGATTTAAATCCAATGTGTTTATGCGGCAGACGATTTTTATTAAATCCTTTCCGATTTGAATAATGAAGATATGTATATAAAATAAATTTCATTGCCATTTCATTTTGGACTGGATAATATCAATTATACTCTTCAGGTTTAAACATTATTATTATTGATATTTTCCGGAATTATTGATTCAGGGATTATTGATATTTTTAAGTTATTACGCCATTGTTTTATTGCGGCAAAAATTGCTGACACACGCATATTGTACGTTGTACGAGTAATCTTCTAGGAATGCACGGGTATATCTTCTAACCTACGAGAATATATGTAGTACAGGTATATTGGCATATATTTTGACATATATTGGCATATATATTGGAATCAAGTACAGTCTTCTGGTATGAAGATTAAGGGGATTAATTATATATTCAATTTATTACGTCGTCTGTTGTATTTTACCAAAAAACATTTGAGACTCATATTGCAAAACGGGTAATCTTCTACTAATAATCGGACATTATAAGTAGTACGTGTATATCTCCCCATATAATTTTAGCACTTTAATTTTGACATGATGACTGTCTTCAGATTTAAAGATTACGGGTTTATTGGTATTTTCAATTTATACATGTAATCTACTAATACAGGTTATATTTTCTAATATTCGCGTATATAATTAGTACATGTCCCATACAATTTTAACGCTTTTATTTTGCATATATTGATTCAATTCCATACTTTTTTTTATATTTGCTTACATAAGGGGTCCAAGATGTTTTATTCTTCAGATATGTCGATGAAGATAATTTTATATAGCGAGAACAGAGATTCTTAAACTTCTTTTTAGGAGCATTATATTAAATACTAGCAGCATACCCGTTCTTCGTACGGAGTATATAATATAAAGAAACTTGAAATTCATAATCATGCCCAAATTCTTATAGTATACTAAATGACATGTTTAATCAAAATATTCTGTTAAAATATTTAATATAATGCTCCTAAAAAGAAGTTTAAGAATCTCTGTTCTCGCTATATAAAATTATCTTCATGGACATATCTGAAGAATAAAACATCTTGGACCCCTTATGTAAGCAAATATAAAAAAAAATATGGAATTGAATCAATACATGCAAAATAAAAGCGTTAAAATTGTATGGGACCCGTACTAATTATATACGCGAATATTAGAAAATATAACCTGTATTAGTAGATTACATGTATAAATTGAAAATACCAATAAACCCGTAATCTTTAAATCTGAAGACAGTCATTTATTCCAATATATGTCAAAATTAAAGTGCTAAAATTATATGGGAAGATATACACGTACTACTTATAATGTCCGATTATTAGTAGAAGATTACCCGTTTTGCAATGTGAGTCTCAAATGATTTTTTGTAAAATACAACAGACGACGTAATAAATTGAATATATAATTAATCCCCTTAATCTTCATACCAGAAGACTGTACTTGATTCCAATATATATGCCAATATATGTCAAAATATATGCCAATATACCTGTACTACTTATATTCTCGTAGGTTAGAAGATATACCCGTGCATTCCTAGAAGATTACTCGTACAACGTACAATATGCGTGTGTCAGCAATTTTTGCCGCAATAAAACAATGGCGTAATAACTTAAAAATATCAATAATCCCTGAATCAATAATTCCGGAAAATATCAATAATAATAATGTTTAAACCTGAAGAGTATAATTGATATTATCCAGTCCAAAATGAAATGGCAATGAAATTTATTTTATATACATATCTTCATTATTCAAATCGGAAAGGATTTAATAAAAATCGTCTGCAGCATAAACACATTGGATTTAAATCCTTCAAATAAATTGGTAGAAAAAATATCGTCTAAATAGTTATATTTCTATGGAACATTTGGCGACAGTTTCGTCAAATTAGCGACATTTTAAAAAATCGCCAAATTTATCGCCAAGTGGGACTGTAGAACTGACAGTTCCACTTTGCGACAAATTGACGAAATATCATCACAATACTATCCCCTAACAAAAAACAATTAATATCATTTATGTAGCGCAATTTTATCAATTTCAAGATATTTTTATAGATTTGAAAACATTTTTATCAATTTGGTGACATTTTAAAAATTCGCTAAATGTATTACTAAGTAGGATGGTTGGTCTGACAGATAAATGCTAACCAAACATCATTTCAGTACTCTCTTCTAACAAAACAAAAAAAAATTTCATTGATATGTAGAAGACCCAAGCCACACGATCAACCCGAAGGTTTATGGCAGCTGTTTGTGTGTCGTTTATATCAATTTGGCGACATTTCCGTCAATTTGGCAAAGTTTAAGAAAAGTTGTCAAATTAGCGATATCCCTCCAAATTCGTAGCTTTGAATTTGCAGATCTGAATGAAACATTCTTATCCCGTTTCAATATACTAAATGAAAACACTACAATTGTATTAGAAGATATACCCGCTCTACTCTTTTTCTGTTTCAACAATCGGCTATATGAATTTATTGGCTAAACACAATATATGAGTTTAGTAGCTAAATACGATATAAGCTTGAAAACTCTTTGCCAAAATAAATGAAATTGATGTACGCAGTCAGCAATTAATATAATTAAAAGAAAAATCAAACCGTCCATTCATAAGATATACTTTTATATCCATTTATCCATTTATTTATTATTTAAATCGAAAAAAAATAATAAAAACATTAACAAACACATTTAATTTAATTGCGATGCCGAGCAACATGATATATCCTCCTAAAATGTTAAAATTTATTAACCACTAACAGCACACCCGTTATTCGTACGGAGTGTATAATTTAAAGAAACTTATAGTTCGCAATCATGTGCAAATTCTGTTAAAATATTAAATTTATTGCTCCTAAAGAGAAGTTTAAGAATATATGTTCTCACTATGCAAAATTATCTTCACGATCAGATCTGAAGAATAAAACATACTGCCCCCTTTTGTAAGCAAATTTACAGAAGAAAAAATAGGAATTGAATGAATATATGCAACCCCGTACTAATTATATTGTCGCAGATCAGAAAATATGTCAATGTGTTAGTAGAAGATTACCCGTATTACAATATGCGTCTCAAAAATATTTGCCAAAATAAAAGAGATGACGTAATAAATTGAAAACATCAATAATATCCGTACTCTTTATACCAGAAGGTCGTAATTGATTCCAATATATGCCAATATATATCAAAACATATGTCAATATACCTGTACTACTTATATTCTCGTAGATTAAAAGATATACACGTGTATTTGTAGAAGATTCGTACAACATACAATATATGAGTTTAAACAATTTCTGTCATAATAAAATAATTGCATAATAACTTGAAAATATCAGTAATCTTTGAATCAATAATCCCCGAAAATATAAATAATAATAATTTTTAAACCTGAAGACCGTAATTGATATTATCCAGTCAAAAATGCTATAAGAAAAATCAAATCGTTCTTTTCTAAAATATATTTTTATATCCATTTATTTATTATTCAAATCGAAAAAATAATTATTAAAATTAACAGACAGATTTAATTTAATTGCGTTTCTGAGTAACATGATATAAGATAGAATCTTATAACATGTTAAATATGTCATGTCTTATAACATAAACTGCGAAATTAAATAACGATTTTGATTTCTCTATACTTCTCATTGTTCCGTAAAAGCTTGTTTTAAATAAACCATGAACCATGGAGATAGATTTCCCCTTTAAATCATGTTTCAAACAATTCATGTTTTCAGAAAGTGACTAATTAACGCAAAAAATCTCCCATCAAACTCGGAGATTAAATTTTAATGTACTTTCAAACGATTTTCAAGCTTTTCGTTTGGATAAACCACGGAGTTAGGGAGTAGAACTCCTAGGAAAAAGTTCCGTTTTTCATTAATATCTCGACAACCCCAGGTCTTAGAAACTCGAAACTTGGACAAAATTTATGGGGGGATATTTCAAGGCTATTCACCAAATTTCATTAAATTCGGTTCAGCCGTTTTTCCGTGATGATGAGACAAACGAAAATTTCGTTTTTTACTAATATCTCGAGAACCACTGGTCGTAGAAACTCAAAACACGGATATAATTTTAAGTGGGGCTATTTCTGGGCTACCCACAAAATTTCATCAAATTCGGTTCAGCCGTTCTCCCGTGATGGTGTGACAAACAGACAGACAGACAGACAGACAGACAGACAGACAGACAGACAGACAGATTTTCATTTTTATTTATATAGATTTTAACAGAATATTTTGATTAAACATGTCATTTAGTATACTATAAGAATTTGCGCATGATTATGAATTTCAAGTTTCTTTATATTATATACTCCGTACGAAGAACGGGTATGCTGCTAGTCTATATAAATAAAAATGAAAATCTGTCTGTCTGTCTGTCTGTCTGTCTGTCTGTCTGTCTGTCTGTCTGTCTGTCTGTCTGTTTGTCCCATCATCACGGGAGAACGGCTGAACCGAATTTGATGAAATTTTGTGGGTAGCCCAGAAATAGCCCCACTTAAAATTATATCTGTGTTTTGAGTTTTTACGACCAGTAGTTCTCGAGATATTAGTAAAAAACGAAATTTTCGTTTGTCTCATCATCACGGGAAAACGGTTGAACCGAATTTAATGAAATTTGGTAGATAGCCTTGAAATAGCCCCCCATAAATTTTGCCCAAGTTTCGAGTTTCTAAGACCAGGGGTTGTCGAGATATTAATGAAAAACGGAACTCCTAAAAGCTTGAAAATCGTTTGAAAGTGAATTAAAATTTAATCTCTGAGTTTGATGGGAGATTTTTTGCGCTAATTAGTCACTTTCTGAAAACATGAACTGTTTGAAACATGATTTAAAGGGGAAATCTATCTCCATGTTTTATTTAAAACAAGATTTTACGCTTGAAAATCGTTTGAAAGTGAATTAAAATTTAATCTCTGAGTTTGATGGGAGATTTTTTGCGCTAATTAGTCACTTTCTGAAAACATGAACTGTTTGAAACATGATTTAAAGGGGAAATCTATCTCCATATTTTATTTAAAACAAGATTTTACGGAACAATGAGAAGTATAAAGAAATCAAAATGGTTATTTAATTTCGCAGTTTATGATATAAGACATGACATATTTAACATGATATAAGATTCTATCTTATAGCATGTTACTCAGAAACGCAATTAAATTAAATCTGTCTGTTAATTTTAATAATTATTTTTTGGATTTGAATAATAAATAAATGGATATAAAAATATATTTTAGAAAAGAACGATTTGATTTTTCTTATAGCATTTTTGACTGGATAATATCAATTACGGTCTTCAGGTTTAGAAATTATTATTATTGATATTTTCGGGGATTATTGATTCAGGGATTATTGATATTTTCAAGTTATTATGCAATTATTTTATTATGACAAAAATTGTTTAAACTCACATATTGTATGTTGTACGAATAATCTTCTACAAACACACGTGTATATCCTTTAATCTACGAGAATATAAGTAGTACAGGTATATTGACATATGTTTTGATATATATTGGCATATATTGGAATCAATTACGACCTTCTGGTATAAAGAGTACGGATATTATTGATGTTTTCAATTTATTACGTCATCTCTTTTATTTTGGCAAGTATTTTTGAGACTTATATTGTAATACGGGTAATCTTCTACTAACACATTGGCATATTTTCTAATCTGCGACAATATGATTAGTACTGGGTTGCATATATTGATTCAATTCCTTTTTTTTCTTCTGAAAATTTGCTTACAAAATGGGCCAGGATGTTTTGATCTGCCCTTGAAGATAATTTTGCATAGTGAGAACATACATTCTTAAACTTCTCTTTAGGAGCAATAAATTTAATATTTTAACAGAATTTGGACATGATTGCGAACTATAAGTTTCTTTATATTATATACTCCGTACGACGAACTGGTGTGCTGTTAGTGGTTAATAAATTATAACATTTTATGAGGACAAATCATGTTGTTCGGCATCGCAATTAAATTTAATGAGTTTGTTAATGTTTTTATTATTTTTTTTCGATTTGAATAATAAATAAATGGATAAATGGATATAAAAGTATATCTTATGTATGAACGGTTTGATTTTTCTTTTAATTATATTAATTGCTGACTGCGTACATCAATTTCATTTATTTTGGCAAAGAGTTTTCAAGCTTATATCGTATTTAGCTACTAAACACATATATTGTGTTTAGCCAATACATTCATTTAGCCGATTGTTGAAACAGAAAAAGAGTAGAGCGGGTATATCTTCTAATACAATTGTAGTGTTTTCATTTAGTATATTGAAACGGGATAAGGATGTTTCATTCAGATCTGCAAATTCAGAGCAACGAATTTGGCAGGATATCGCTAATTTGACAACTTTTCTTAAACTTTGCCAATTTGACGGAAATGTCGCCAAATTGATAAAAACGACGCATATCAATGAAATTTATTTTGTTTTGTTAGAAGAGAGTACTGAAATGATGTTTGGTTAGCATTTATCTGTCAGACCAACCATCCTACTTAGTAATATATTTAGCGAATTTTTAAAAAGTCACTAAATTGATAAAAATATTTTCAAATCTATAAAAATATCTTGAAATTGATAAAAATGAGCTAAATAAATGAAATTAATTGTGTTTTGTTAGGGGATAGTATTGTGATGATATTTCGTAAATTTGTCGCCAAGTGGGACTGTCAGTTCTACAGTCCCACTTGGCGATAAATTTGGCGATTTTTTAAAATGTCGCTAATTTGACGAAAATGTCGCCAAAAGTTCCATAGAAATATAATTATTTAGACGATATTTTTTCTACCAATTTATTTGAAGCAAATGATACGTCGCTTAGCAACGGATTTAAATCCAATGTGTTTATGCGGCAGACGATTTTTATTAAATCCTTTCCGATTTGAATAATGAAGATATGTATATAAAATAAATTTCATTGCCATTTCAATTTGGACTGAATAATATCAATTACACTCTTCAGGTTTAAACATTATTATTACTGATATATTCCGGAATTATTGATTCAGTGATTATTGATATTTTTAAGTTATTACGCCATTGTTTTATTGCGGCAAATATTGCTGACACTCGCACATTGTACGTTGTACGAGTAATCTTCTAGGAATGCACGGGTATATCTTCTAACATACGATAATATAAGTAGTACATGTATATTGGCATATATTTTGACATATATTGGCGTATATATTGGAATCAATTACAGTCTTCTGGTATGAAGATTAAGGGGATTAATGATATTTTCAATTTATTACGTCGTCTGTTGTATTTTGCCAAAAGCATTTGAGACTCATATTGCAATACGGGTAATCTTCTACTAATAATCGGACATTATAAGTAGTACGTTTATATATTCCCATATAATTTTAGCACTTTCATTTTGACATATATTGGAATAAATGACTGTCTTCAGATTAAAAGATTACGGGTTTATTGGTATTTTCAATTTATACATGTAATCTACTAATAGAGGTTATATTTTCTAATATACGCGTATATAATTAGTACGGGTCCCATACAATTTTAACGCTTTTATTTTGCATATATTGATTCAATTCCATATTTTTTTTTATATTTGCTTACATAGGGATCCAGGATGTTTTATTCTTCAGATATGTCCATAAAGATAATTTTATATAGCGAGTACAGAGATTCTTAAACTTCTTTTTAGGAGCAATGTATTAAATATTTTAACAGAATATTTTGATTAAACATGTCATTTAGTATACTATAAGAATTTGGGCATGATTATGAATTTCAAGTTGCTTTATATTATATACTCCGTACGAAGAACGGGTATGCTGCTAGTCTATATAAATAAAAATGAAAATCTGTCTGTTTGTCCCATCATCACGGGAGAACGGCTGAACCGAATTTGATGAAATTTTGTGGATAGCCTGGAAATAGTCCCACTAAAAATTTAGTCCATGTATGGAGTTTCTACGATCAGTCGTTCTCGAGATATTTGTAAAAAACTACACTTTCGTTTGTCTCATCATCACGGGAGAACGGTTGAATCGAATTTGATGAAATTTTGTGGATGGCCTTTAAATAGCCCCCCATAAATTTAGCCCAAGTTTCCAGTATCTAAGATCAGGGGTTGTCGAGATATTAATGAACAAGAAGATCAATCATGCTTAAAGCATTGATTATGAAACACTTTCCAACTTCAATGCAATTTTATTTAAACATCTCTAAAATGCAATACATTCCTCGGTAATATTTTAAAACTTATCACAATACTACATTAATTTGTTATATTTGAAACCTTAAACCTTCATCGAAAAAAATTAACTTCATTCAAATGACGGCATTAAAATATAAATTGCCTGGTTTAAACATCTCTAAAATGTGATACATTCCTCGGTAATAATTTTAGAATTATCATAATACTACGATAATTTATTATATTTGAAAACTTCATCGAAAACAACTGAAATCCATTCAAATGACGTCATAAAAAAAATAACACGCCTGGCTCTCTCTATAAAAGCAACATTTCATTCATAAATAATTCCCCCATTCATGTCATTCATCACAATACTATAATAATTTATATTATTTAAAAATTAAGACCATGGAGCTACAAGTAAGTAAAACTCTATGCGTAAAACTTCATCGAAAATTATCGTCCTTCTCTTTCTAAAATCAATGAATATTTCATTCATATCAGCCATGCAGACTCCATGGACTAAATGATTTTGTGTTAAAGAATTGCAGCGATTCTAATACAACTCATTCTACATATTTTGCTGTTTACATTTTACATAGGTGAAAAATAGGCTTAATAGTAGAAATAATCAAATTTGTATGAGCATTTAAACTGAAATATATTGTCATTGCGTTGTTAAAGTATGTAGATGCACAGAATTTAGGCCAAAATAAAGTAGTTTTAGGATGGATACAACACTCAATATGAATTAGAAAGAACTTTAAAAATCACGATTTTGAGACAAGATGGATGCCATATATCATTTTGAAGTGGGTCATGTGATCGTTTCATATCATGGACACGTGATCGCTTCATATAAGCGGTGTTATTATTATTTTAATTTTTATTTAAAAAACTACTGAATATATTTCGCTGAATTTTTTTTATATATTTTATGGAACAATTTGAATATTGCCTAAAATTTTCGAAGCAATTTGTGAATTTTAAATCCGCTTAAAAAATGCTTGAAAAATTAGGTCCCATAGGGCTCAATGTATTCCATTTTTTCAACCCGGGTTCAATCCAAAACTAATTGGGTGATATTATTCATTTATATTCCCATAGGTCCTATAGACCGTCTGAACAACATACTAAAATTTCATTTTGATTAAGTCATTTTAACGGCAGTTATCGTGCTAACGGACAGACAGACAGACAGACAGACAGACAGACAGAATGAACAAAGTCATAAACACTTTTCAACTTTGTTGTAAAGTGTTAAAAACGAAACTTTTTCCTAGGAGTTCTACTCTCTAACTCCGTGGTTTATCCAAACAAAAAGCTTGAAAATCGTTTGAAAGTGAATTAAAACTGTATCTCTGAGTTTGGGGGGAGATTTTTTGCACTAATTAGTCACTTTCTGAAAACATGAATTGTTAGAAACATGATTTAAATGGGAAATATCTATCTCCTTGGTTTATATTTCACAAGTTTTTACTGAATAATGAAAAGTATAAAGACATCAAAATGGCTATTAAATTTCGCATTTAATGAGGAAGATTGTATCTTATATCATGTTGCTCGGCAACGGAATGAAATTAAATGTGTTGTTAATATTTATTATTTTTTTTTTCTATTTGAATAATAAATAAATGGTTGTAAAAATATATTTTTTAAATGAAAGGATTGATTGTTCTTTTAATTATATAAATTGCGGACTGCGTACATCACTTTCATTAATTTTAGCAATGAGATTTCAAGCTCATATATTGTGTTTAGCTAATAAACTCATATATTGTGTTTACCCAATAAATTCATTTAGCCGATTGTTGAAGCAGAAAAAGAGTAGAACGGGTGTATCTTATAATACAATTTTAGTGTTTTCATTTAGTATATACAAACGGGATCAGGATATTTAATTCTTCAGATCTGCAAATTCAGAGCTACGAATTCTGGGGAATATCTCTAAATAACTTGGCAACTTCTCTTAAACTTTAACAAATTAGCAGAAATATTTCCATATTTATAAAATTGACGCAAATCAATGATTTGTTTTTTAGAATAGAGTACTGAAATGATGTTTCGGTAGCATTTGTCGGTCAATCCATCCATCCTACTTAGTAACACATTCAACGAATTTTTTTAATATCACGAAATTGATAAAAGTATTTGTGAGTCCATAAAAATATCATGGAATTGATAAAATCGCGCTTAATAAATGAAAATAATTGTGTTTTGTTAGGGGATAATATTGTGATGATGTTTCGTCAATTTGTCGCAAAATGGGACTATCAATTCTACAGTCCCACATGGCGATAAATTTGGCAATTTTTTAAGTTATCGCTAAATTGACTAAAATGTCGCCAAACCTTCCATGGAGAACGCATTATTCAGATGATATGCATTCCATCAATTTATTTGAAGCAAATGATATCATGTCGCTTAGCAACGGATCCAATGTGTTATGCAGCATACGATTTTATATTAAATCTTTTCCGATTTGAATAATAAAGATATGTATATAAAATAAATGTCATTGACATTGCATTTTTTAATGGATAATATCAATTACGGTCTTCAGGTTTAAACATTATTATTAGAATTCATATTTTCGTGGACTGGTGATTCAGGGATTATTGATATTTTCAAGTTATTATGCCATTGTTTTATTATGACGAAAATTGTTGAAACTCATATATAGTACGTTGTACGAGTAATCTTCCACAAATGCATTATATCTTCTAATCTACGAGAATATAAGTAGTACAGGTATATTGGCATATATTTTGATATATATTGGCATATATTGGAATCAATTACGACCTTCTGGTATAAAGATTACGGGGATTATTGATATTTTCAATTTTATTACGTCATCTCTTTTATTTCGGCAAATATTTTTGAGACTCATATTGTAATACGGGTAATCTTCTACTAACACACTGGCATACTTTCTAATCTGCGACAATATAAATAGTACGGGGTTGCATATATTGATTCAATTACGTCATCTCTTTTATTTTGGCAAATATTTTTGAGACTCATATTGTAATACGGGTAATCTTCTTCTAACACACTGGCATACTTTCTAATCTGCGACAATATAAGTAGTACGGGGTTCCATATATTGATTCAATTCTTTTTTTTTTTAGTAAAATTTCTTACAAAAGGTGCCAGGATGTTTAATTCTTCAGATCTGCCCATGAAGATAATTTTGCATAGTGAGAACAGATATACTTAAACCTCTCTTTAGGAGCAATAAATTTAATATTTTAACAGAATTTGCACATGATTGCGAATAATAAGTTTCTTTATATTATATATTCCGTTCGAAGAATGGGTACGCTGCTAGTAAGTAATATATATATCAGTAATTTATGAGAAGGTGTAGGTAATAACGTAACTGGCCTAGTAGCAATTCAATATTGACAGCCAATATTGGAAATATTGGACCAATATGAAAAAATGGATGTTTTGACTGAATTGGTCCACTATTGACGTAAATATTGGGCCAATATTACGCCAATATTGGCGTTTTATTGGAAATATTTCCAATGTAACACCAATATTGGCGTAATATTGTGATGAAAGTATTTAGCCAATGTTGGAAACCAATGTAACCCCAATATTTTCCCAAAATTGGAATCGCATTGGAAACATTTCCAATGTAATGCCGAGATATGCAATATTGGTTCAATATTAGACCAATTTTAAATACTACTAGGAGGGAGGGCATTAATATTGGAGCCGGGCTCGATGCCCACCTTCAGCCGATTGAGTTTTTGAGATGGGAAGAATAAAAATTTGCTTCCGAACAGAAATATTGTGTGATGATGACTTCATTGTGTTGAATTTGATACATGATTTTGTATTAAAAAAAGAAAAATGCTAAGTAATTCAAGGGGATTTCTCACTTGGACGTAGTGGTGTAGCTATGGTAACATAACTGGGATCAATACAGGAGTCACAGGTTCTATCCCGAGGGGATTTCAAATGAAAATATAAATCAATGATCGTCCAAGCTGTAATATAGACATGGGGTCACGAAGAAGTCACAATTGTCTTCTGATCTTGTTTACATAATGAGAAAAATATAAAGGAATCAATTATTGCACCTTATCATCCTCGATCACTTGACTGATCCAGGTGCCAAGCAAAAATCAAGGTTCGAGTTAGTCCTATATATTAAACATCCCTCGGCCCTCCAGAATGCATAATTCAAAATGTTTATATCCTTTATATGCACCATTCTGTTGTAACAATTTAAGGGTAGATTAACCACTACATATTCATGTTTTGTCTTATTTAAGTTTGTGACCGATTTGTGTAGAACTGTGCGAAATTTGGAACCGATTTGTGCAGAACTTCAAGAATTATGACTAATTTACTGTTCCGTGCTTAATTCTTGGAGAGCAGTGTTGTTGTTGTTGAGACCCAGACCGTCCGACCTACCAGAAAGGTGTAAGGTAACTTGGAGGGCAGTGTAGAGTTTTTTGACTAAATACGTAATGATCATTTGAAACAAAGTTAATAAACTATTTTAGGCTTGGCTTTTGTTTGGTTTATGGTGTTTTTTGCGCCATAAATTTATTTTTGTCGAATATTGGGAACTGTTGAAAGGTTGCTTTCGAGAAAGATCTCTCAGAATAAATATAGCTATAGACATTAAAACAATAACAAATTAAAAAACACTAAGCCCATTAATATTTAAAATATATTAACTTAAACTGGGGCCACGAAAGTTACTAAGGTTTTAATGGCTGTAGCAAATTAATATCAGAGATACAGAGAGCAAGCTCGAGTGTAGACATTAGATCACGTGAACACAGTGCATATAAAAAAACAAGAAAGATCAATCATGCATAAAGCATTGATTATGAAACATTTTCCAACTTCAGTGTAATTTTATATAAACATCTCTAAAATGCGATACATTCCTCGGTAATATTTTAAAATTTATCACAATACTACATTAATTTATTATATTCGACAACTTAAAACTTCATCGAAAAAAATGGATTTCATTCAAATGACGGCATTGAAATATAAATTGCCTGGGGGTAAACATCTCTAAAATGCGATACATTCCTCGGTAATATTTTTTAAATTATCACAATACTACATTAATTTATTATATTTGACAACTTAAAACTTCATCATGACAAATGAACTTCATTCAAATGACGGCATTGAAATATAAATTACCTGGTGTAAAATTCTCTAAAATGCGATACATTCGTCGGTAATATTTTTAAAATTATCATAATACTACAATAATTTATTATATTTGAAAAGTTCATCGGAAATAAATGAACTTTATTCACATGACGTCATCTAAATATAAATCGCCTGGCTCTCTCTATAAAAGCAACATTTCATTCATAAACGTTTTTCCATTTCTTTCATTCATCACAATACTATAATAATTTATTTTATTTAAAAACTTAAAACCATGGAGGCACAAGTAATTTAACTCTATGCTTAAAACTTCATCGAAAAAGTCTGCTAAAATCGTCTGCTTCTCTATATAAAATCAATGAATGTTTCATTCATATCAACTACATATTCCAGACTCCAGAGGTAAATAATTTTGCGTTGAAGAAATGCAGCAATTCTTATACATTTCATTCTACATCTTTTGGTGTTTACGTTCTCCATAAGTGAAATTTAGGCCGCGTTGTAGAAATAATCATAGTTTGATGATCATTTAAACTCAAATATATTGTAATTGCGTTGTTTCACTATGTAGATGCACAGAATTTAAGCAAAAATAACGCGGTTTTAAGACGGATACAACTCTAAATATGAATTAAAAATAACTTTAAAAATCAACGATTTTGTCATAAGATGGATGCCATATTTTATTTTGAAGGGGGTCATGTGATCTCTTCATATAAAGTGTGTAATTATTATTTTAATTTTTATTTAAAAAGTTACTGAATATATTTTGCTGAAATATTTTTTATATATTTTATTGGTTAATTTGAATATTTCCTAAAACGCTCGAAGCAATTTGTGAATTTTAAATTCGCTTAAAAAATGTTTGAAACATTAGGTCTCATAGGGTTCAATGAATTTCATTTTTTCAACCCGCGTTAAATACGAAGCTAATTGGGTGATATTATTAATTTATATTCCCATAGGTCCTACAGACCGTCTGAACAACATACTAAAATTTTATTTTGATAAAGTCATTTTTACGGCAGTTATCGTGCCAACAGACAGACAGACAGACAGAATGAGTGAACAAAGTCATATACACTTTTCAACTATGTTGTAAAGTGTAGAAAAGGGAAAACTCAGTCAGCACAAGTGTTTATCGAAGTGACAAATGTTCCACAGTCAGAAATTTGCATATTAAACTAAATATTAGTAAATAATTCCAATGAATGTGATTAGTAAAATAAAGGTTGTGTTTGTCTATGGAAAACATAATATGCTAATATAATAACACTCTTCTTTTATAATTAATTATTTCACTTCTATAGGTCTTAGAAATATAAGGTGAACCGAAAGAAATATAAGGTGAAATCTAACAAGCTTTTCTTTTGAATTATGGTTCATTGTAGAATAATCTAAAAAATTATATGCTTAAAATTCCGGACATATTTTAATATTACAAAGATTAAATTTCAAAGGTACGAAATCTTATATTTCATTTTTGTTAAAATGGCAATTTATTTTCAGGTTATCTAGAATAAAAACATATTTTACCAATTTTAAAAAATGACTGATATTTACTTTGAAAATTCTTCAAACAAAGTCCTAATATAAGGAAAAATTTTAGTGACGTTTTAACAATGGTAACGTGGAATTGTTTATTCAACAAATCACGAGTACCAGCTTCTCTAGTTTTATCGTATTAAATTCGAAAAATCTCTATAGATCTGTTCAAGCAAAGTGGTAAATAGGCTTTTTATAATATTGTATTCTCGTTTGTTAAGATAATTCATAATTTTTTTAATTGAAAATGGATTTATATAACATATTTTGAAACCATATGAAATGGCTGTCTCAACACCCAATCAGAGATTTCTTCTATGAAGCTAGTATGTGACAAGTCAGAGGGAATATCTTCTCCCTGCCATTGGTGTAGAACGTAACCTCAAGTAATAAAACATTATTAGTCTGACTATTTTATTTACAAGAATACTGACAATTTTTGTTTTCCTATATTAGATTTTAACATTTAAAATATCGTGAACACTACAATAATCGCTAAATGTGTATCAAAAACAAAATTATTAATATTTCTGGCAAATAATGACTTCAATGATAAAATAGTTCCTAAATATGATTGGATTTATTGTACTATTGCAAGAAATGGCTTCTCAAAGATTATGTGAATGATAGTGATTACAATAATAAGTAAAATGCATGAATCGCAATAACTCACATAATTGAATTGTTAGTGAGGAGCTGAAGCTGATTAATATACAAAACTGTTAAATCACGGCCACCATGCTGAAAAAAAAGAAAAATACAGAACTAGGCTTAATTTAGAGGCTAATTCAGATTAGACTTCTCTTCAGGTCTGAGCATTCAACCTAAATTAATCCAAACAAATGCTTGTTTCAGATATGGCAATAATACGTTACCAGGGCAATAATACGTTAACTTTCTTTCTAAAATGCTAGTTTCGTAATTGAATTACGAGGCATAGATTTCTGTCCAGGAAGTATTTTTAAATATCATAAGAATATCCTTTTTCACAAGAATATATGAGTAACACGTTAAAACACATACGAAAAAAATGTAACTCACCGTATATTGACACTTCGACAGCGTGCAGGTTAAATACAGATTTTTATTTTCTCATACTATGTAATATAGTATAGAGTAAGTGTTGTTTTCACGATAATTTTCGCATTCGAGATTTTGATGATGAACACATTTGACTATTTTTGAATCCATGTCTGTCTATCTGTACACGATAGCGGCCACAAATATTAATGAATTTTCACACAACTTTATAACCGTCTTTTTTATTAAAAAAATCTAGCACTACATAGAATTTTTTGAAATTCGAGCGAGAACTTCGAAATGTATTCGAAATTTTATACTTTTTTAACATGGTATCTTAGGACAAAATTTGACAAAATCATGCATAAAAGGGTTTGTTTACGGCTCAATGAGCACGAGACATTATAGTTTCAATCATTGTTGTGTAAAATAGCCGCGATACAATTTTTTTATTTGTGACGTCATTAGCCCCCCCCCCCTCGGGGGAAAGACCACTCTTGCCGGAGGAATCATAGCCAACTATGGTATCAATCCAAAGATTCGGTGAATTCCTTTAAAATGAAGAGTAACACGCTATAATTGAATCATTTGGTTCACAATACTGATTTTTCAAAAAAAAAATTCAAAATTTGAAAAAAAAGTTACTGAAAAATTGATTCTAGTTTGAAAAAGTCCAATTGAGAGTCATACTCCAGTTATTGCTTTTTTTTTGCTTAACAGTTGTATAGATACGTAATTGTATCCTTAAGTAAAGCAAATCAATAATGATAACAAGTTGCATCTGAAATACTCTGTAGTGACAAGAATCACACTTTGATGTCGTTATTGTCACTTAGCGTGAGCTACAAAAGATGAGCCGATCCGGTGGTCGAGCGGTCAGGGGCATGCGTTTCCGTTTGATAGCTGGATTGCCGGGTTGCGGGTTTGAATCCCGCCAGCGGGTATGGATGTTGTCATGTCGAGGCCAAGTCAAGTCAGACTTCCGCCCTTCGGGGAGCCTCTGTAAAAGTGAAACTGCAAATCTCCTCCCCTTCGCCATGGGATACCCTGGGGGGTCTTGTGGACGTGGTGTGTAAGCGCTCCTTCACCACGGGGGAATTAGTAACGAACGAACAAAAGATGAAGTTGGGTGAAGCTATTTTAGGCCCAATATAACCTATGACCAGTTAATGTAGAAACAATAAAAAGTGAGTTATGTTTTAGTAAAAAATATTGTCTTAATTAAATTAAATAAAAGTTTGGTAAATGTTTTTCTATTATTCAAAAATTGCGTACTCTCATCGACAGACATATTTGGAAGATTACGCAGCTCCACCGCTGCTACAAACAATAGCCACTTACAAAATGTTAAGATTTGTAATCGGAAAATACTCTAAGCTCTATTTTAGACTCATGCAACTGTTACCCAAATTATCAAATTTAATTTTTCTAGTAACTGATAAGTGAAAAATGTTTCCGATCGAATTTCCTTGAGTAATTTCCTATATACAAAAATAAAAGTTTCTATTTGAGTTAAATCGGATTTAAGAGGTTACAAATATCGAGATTTTAGAAAGAGTGTCAATGAGAATTAGGCTTAGTATTTGTGGTAATAAAAAATGATTGGTTAAATTATATTATATTTGGTGGAGTGAATCATTAAAAATTAGGGTTCAACACATTAAACATAATTTGGTCTCGTAAAAGGGTGTACAAAATCATTTGCTTTCGACATATACCCCACCTTTTTGAAGCGTACGGTATCAACCTATAGATAAACATATTTCCGGAAAGATAAAACATTAAAATGCAAAAACTACTAAATGATAACATTTTGCTTTCAATATTTATTAACAACATATTCTCTTCATTAAAATTTTCAATTTATAATTTTACAATTCTTATTAAATTTTCAATTACACTTTTATAGTTCTTATTAAGTTTCGATTCACTCTAAATTGGATGCAGGTGTGATGACAGATTGGTAATTTTTATAACTGACTTTCTAGTCAATTTATTATTTAAATGATAAGTCCTCATAGGCAATAAAAGGGTACATGTTTGCAGTGTCACGGGATAAGGCTGCAGTTATTGTTGGTAAATCTATACTCGGTTCCACACTTAATCCATTTTATAACTGTGCTTTGAAAAATTCTATGCGACGCTAGATTCATGGTTTCCTTCTCTAAACTGGTATATATGTATGAGTTGTCATTCTTGACTGTAAATATGAACTCTATAAATGAATTCCATTTTGACTGACTTATACAGACTAAAAACTTCTCCTGTTCATTTCTCCAACTCTCACTGATGATTTCGCCTCATTTTCCCACTTGCATAACATTATTCCATCAGCTGGCAGGACCCTAATATATTCATCTACATTAGTCTGAGCTATCTGGTACGAAGATGAATTCACTGGCTGCGAATTAGATTCCCGTAGAGATCAGATGTCTTTCGAGGAAGCATAGGACACGTTTTATTAATCCCAAATGAATTAACTTGAATTTAATGTCAATCCCTGGCATCTGCTACAGCATCCCAATATCAAACATTTTCACCATCACATAAGTCTGTCATCACAATATTCACCTGCACATTTAACTAGTTTTATCTCAAACTGTAAAACAGTTGTCTGTAATTAAATTTGTAGAAGTTTTTTCTCTATATAAAATATCCTGCAAATTTTTGATACTGCATTTCGAAGGGACAGCAAAACGTACGAAATTGTACATACAGCCTAACCCATACAGTGCTAACCCATAGATGTGCAAGACAGGTTTGAAATTTTAATTCAAGTCGGTTAATTGAATTATAACTAATACAGTTTAGCACTGCCCAGATATGGGATCGCTAATATCAAGATATAATGGTTCGATACGGCTTCCAATTTCTCTGGGATTGGTGGCTGGCAGAAACGCACAAATATGGCCGAGAACAATTATATGCCTTATTGTTAACTCTCATAAACAAATTGTTCAAAACTATGATTGTCATGAACAATTACGATTCAAATGTAATTATTTGTTGTTTACATTTGAAATTGCCTGCGTTGTACAATCAGTTAAGTCCCCAATTAAATATTTACCTGGTTATTGCACTTGTAATAAAACTGAGGTTCATTTACTTACATTATTATTGCATTACTATAAAATGCCAAAGCAAAAATAATCCTATCGCCTAAATTTTATAAAACTTCCCAAAAATTTTGATTAGCATTTTCAATGTGCATATTCCATTTTAATCCCTTATTGGTAAGTTATAGAATAGGCAAGAACAGCAAGAAAATATTAAGGAACTACATCAGTGTAGATAGTGCCAATGTATTTCATTACATTTATATTCCAAAATTTTCATATGTCTACATTTCAAAACTAATAGGCAACTGATATCGTAACTCTTGAAAAAAAAAACCTAAAGTCCCAAAGTTGTTATTTTACATGGCTTGCACTCTTAATATTTTAAAAATCCGCTTTCGATACAGAATACGTTAAAATTTACTGGGAAATATATTTTTGAAACTTAAAAAAAATATATATTTTAAAGTGTCAGAAGTTTTGTTTAAATTGTTTATTATTACAATATAATGAATTATCCGAGTCCCAAATGAGCATGTGCTAATACAGATACTGATAACACTAATCAATTTCCAAATCGCCTGTTTTGAACCAAAATCCTTCCAACCTTTCGTTTCAATCTAACTCATTTAGTTTCAATGAATGTGTAATCGCACGCAACAATTTGCCACGTTTGCGCAGAAATGTCCATTGCTCCCCATAGCAATGCTCAGTTTGTAGTGTTAACAGCCAACCGGAGAAAGAATGAAATAGAAAATATTGAGTTCTATGCTTTTGATTTAAAATTAACAGGTAATTATAATATGAAGTAATAACATTTTTTCTTGTACAATGCAAAATTGGATACATCCGTATATTTTCCAAACTATAAAATTGTGCTAATCTTTCTTTCTCGGATGCGACGAAACACGAAAATAAAACAGAAACATTCATATTTCGATGAATTTAAAAATAAATAAATATGAAGGATGGGGGGGGGGGGATTACCCTATAGATTCGGTTCAAAGATCTTTAGAAAAACGTTCTTTGATCTTTTCGATGGTGTCAAGATGAAAACTCTATGATAATATTTTCAATTGCTAAGAAACCGATTTGTGTAAAAATTGTTCAAAATTGTGCTTCAACATAAATTACTAAAAAGTTAATTTAAATTAAAAAAATCTCACTAAGATCTAACCCGGTACTGAATTTCGCGGTTATCCGAAGCTTAGATTTTATGTACAGACGGCACACAAACACACACACACACACACACACTTTCATCATTTTTCACACACACGCATCTTTCTTTAGTACGTAAGGACAGGAAGCTTTCTTTATAATTATTAATTTATTATTTTTTTAAAAAAACGTGAAAAGCACCTCCGGCTTGGATAGCGTAGCAAATAGAGTTGGAGCCCCTAGCAATAAACTTTTGCAAATTCTACTTCAGGTAATAATATAAAAAAATCTGATGTGGGCAGCACATGACTTTCCCTGCAGACTCAAATTCATATTTTTTTTCTTTAATAATTCATTAAATTAAGTTTAATTGCACAAAATAACACTAAATTTGCATTTTTAATTCAATTTCTGTTTTTATTTGATAATTAGACATTTTTCTAAAAATGGCATAACTAAAATCTCAAATATCTCGAGAATGGTTAGTCCTAGAGTAATAGAGCTGTTCTTATTATTTTCCTCATCAAAGATTACATATAAAACAAGCATTTAATTGATATATTTGAACATATGTAGCTTTTTTTAGATTTTGCGATTTTTGAGGGCCATTTCGCAAAAAAAGGCAGGTTGTTCTTTTCCGATTAATACCAAAATCTAATCAGCGCCAGAGTATCGTACAAGTAACTTATCTACCAAATTTTGTTAAATTTGGTCAATTAGTATTTTAGCTAGAGTGGATACATGAAATTTTTACGGCCCATTTCGCAAAAGAAGGCGGGTTCTGATCTTACGAATCGTACCAAAAACTAATCAGCACCAGGGTCATATCCAAGTGACTTACCTACCAAGTTTTATGAAATTTGGTCCATTAGTTTTTGAGTTAGATTGGATACATGCATTGCACAGACAGACACACAGACAGACAGACAGGCGCACACACACACAGACGTCACTTTAAAAATGGTCTTTTCGTATTCTAGAGGTCTCGAAACGTGTAGATCCGCCGAAAACTCGAGTTGTGATTTTCGGCATGATTCCAATACTTTCCCTATACATTACCATGTATTGCAGGGAAAGTAATATTTTCAAAATAAGACAATAATTTTCGCTGTTGGTGTCTAAAAGTATTCACCATTTTTTACGCTGCTTTCTCGTCCTTAATATTAAATCAATCTGATAATATGTGTAAAAATGCGTACACGCCAATACTATCATGCAATACTTTCAATTTGTTTGAAACATAATCCTTATAAATGTATACAAAAATCTGACTTATATTAATATATCAATTTTAAAAACTGCTATTAAATAAATACACCTCAAAATTCAAGTTTCTATGGAAGAGATGAATGCTGATTTTATTTTATCACACCTGTAAGACTGAGGTACTGAAACATTTTTAGTTAATGAATCTGGAGAAAGATTAACTGCTCGCCCTTAACTGTGATGATGGGGCCCATGTGGGCCCCAGACTGAATGTTTTTCTATTACATTTTATAATAAATGGTGTTTTTACATTTTATAATAAATGGTGCTGATAGTCCAAGTAATCTTATTTTAGGTTATTACTAGTATACAGGTTGAATTCCATAGATAAATATTAAGCCTTACTGAAGTTGTAGAAAAAGAAGACTCCACCATCACGTAAGTGTAAGTGTGGTGCATAATAACAGATAAAATATGCAAAGCATGTATTAAATTAAATTCTCACTCATGGCCGAATTATCGTATATCGTGAAAATCCTTATAAACACATTGAGTTGTGTGCCCCTCGTTAAACCACCATATTAATCTTCAGTGCGAGTTCCTGGAATAGAAAACATTAACATACTACCATAATTAATTGCACCATTTTAACTTTAAAATAAAATAATTTATTAACAACATAGTTTATTTATTAAATTAATTACAACAATTATTCATTATTAATTGTGGCGGAGAGAGCAAATGTGTGACCAGTTAATTAAAAATGACTAAAATGCATTGACCATCAACAATTATTGATATGCACACATACGTTGATATGCACACATACCTTCAATTATACCTTGCAATTACTGATATGCACACATATCTTCAAGTCTGTCTTTGGACTTTGTCCCCAGCTCGTACTTAATGTCAGTCATATTTGTACTGGAACCAACTCGCGATATGGCACGCCCACTCGTACTCATCGATCATATCGTACAGCCGTGTAAGTGTTAATTTCGAACACTTCTGGAACAACTGTATATCAGGGCATTGTTTTTCTCCATTGCCTCCGTTCTCACGTACCCGTCGTCGTGAATTCTGTCGTAGAAGTTATCGTCTGCATTGCATCTGTTCTTTCGTAGAAGTCATCGTGAATTCTGTTGTAGAAATTGTCGTGAATTCTCTGCTAGAAGTTGTGAATATCCACTCCAGAACTTTTTTTGGTTGCCACCTCTTTTGCCTGCGGTCTGTAACGCCCCTTACGCTACGATTGACCGAACTTAGGGCAATGCGACCAGATATCTAGAACATTGGTTAACATCTTTAACCACTCTCGTGGCTTTACCTTGGCCTCCAAGATTTATTGCCTACTTTGACCTTTCCGGTCAGGGTGCCATAAAATTGGTGTCCTTAAATCTGATGTTATTGCTAAACATTATTGACATCGTAAATACAAACAAAAAGCTGTCTAAATCTTTCTCAAAATCTGGTCTCACAGTAAAGTAATTTATTTTTTTGAAATATTATATAATTTTAACACAGAATGAAAAGAAGTAAACAGCTTCTTTTCCATAATTTGAGATTACGAATGAAATCTATCTCAAAAACCCAGATGAATTTATAGCCCAAGAATGGAAGATACTGAAGCTGGACTGTCTGCAAAAAACATATTCAAATATTGTGTGAAATGACAATTAAGTAATCTTAAACGAAAAGTATCAGTTACAATTGAGTGTACATTGTATAAATGTGCATTTAATTTTTTTTTAACATAAAGTTATTTTTATTTTACAGTCATCAAAAATTGGGGTCCACTCAGATCCCACAGTAAAAAAGGTTATGTGACTTTTTGCAAGCTTAAAATCTATCAACAAGTTTGAGATTTAGACTGTGCAAGGAAAGCACACTCTAAATGCAATTGACAAAATTAAGTCAACGCTTTAGACTTAATTTCGAATCGAACCGTGGATATTCGTACTATCCATCTGGCGCTCCGCACTGGCCATCTGGCGCTCCGCACTGGCCAAGCTCTTATCTCCGAAGTGGACTCTGCATTCTTCCTCCTCTAATGTCAGACTGAAGTGCAACTGACAATCTGACTGGAGACCTCCGGCTATTTTTATCTCAGGTTAGTCGGCTGCTGCTATTTTTATACTTCAGGTTAGCTTCCTGCGTGATCGTTGACCTCCCGATTTGAAATCCGGGCTCAATATACCAGAGTCCAGTGAATACGTAATTGTCATACTAGGGTCACTTTTAGACCTTCGATGTCTTTGCACTACCCTACAGGATTGATTTGTTTAGACACCATTGTAAAGAAACTTGTTTCTCCAACCAGAAACAGAACAGCATATCTTCGTACTGACCAGACAACGCCTTTGAGCTACTAGGACGAAATTCCAAGATCTTATCGTCGAAGTGGATTTAAATTTCAGTAATCTTCATTATTTAATACGTTGTTAAAGTTTCTTCGCACGATCATAAAGCTGAAATACTTCACTGATGAAAATTTTAAATTGGCATTTCTCTGTTCATTTTTTATCGACTTTCATGTTTCAGAAATGCTAAAGCATTTCTTGTAAATAAGATAGAGGATTTGACATTTTTATACATGTATTTTATTGTGCATTTAATAAAATTGTGCATGGAAGATTTGTAAATAAGAAATAGAAAAAAAATGAATCAAGAACTCTTGATATTCCATTATAGTATATGACAATTAGAAATGTATGTTAAATTTAATATCAAAAGCATCCATGCATAATTTTGTGAAGTATGAATATAAAATAAATGAAGCGAAAAATATATTATCATTTAAAAAAATAGCAGGTATTTAAAAAAAAAAATTAAAAATTATTTATTAAAGAAGTAGTTCAACAAGATTTTCTTTCAAATTTAATTTATAATTTAATGTTAAAATATAATATGCATATAAGCACAACATTCACAATTTTACTTAACGTAAAATGTTTTTGAAAGAGTACAGTGTCCCATTATGCGGTGATAATTATTACAAACGATCACCATAAACGTTAATTTGTGCCAGATCTTTAAAGAAGCTCGCATAAATTAACGCTGCATTATGGTACTCATTAGTAATAATTATCACCACATAAATTGGTACCGTGACCGGGATGGTGATCAGACATATTTTTCCAAATTAAAAATATTAAAAACGCGACAAATGAGATTATAAACATTTGTGCATGCCTCCACCTGTTAACAGCTCATAATAGCTGAACCACCATGTTGCTGGCGTGATTCGCACAGGGATTCTCATTCACAGCATCTTTGTAGGTACATTCATCTCCAATTTTTTACGTCATCTACTCACTATTTATTATCGGCTCTACTGTTCTCTCGAATTTTCAAACCTTGCCTCCTTGTTCATCTTGAACTTTCAATATTATCTGACAGTTCAAATGTTTAGTGAAGTAACAAGTTTTAAACATAGCTTCGGGAATACCCGTCTTCTTGAAATTGTGTGGTGCTTAATGGTTGTAAATAATTATCATACCTTATATATATTGTATGTGCATATTTATTTTATTGATAGTATTAGTGTAATTTTGAATATAATAGCCAGAATAACTCTAATGGTTCTCTAGAATACTATGCCAATAACATTATTTAAAGAAATTAATATAAATAAAGTCGAAGAGTAAATGTCGGCATAAGATAATAGTCCCCGATAAACATTTCGAACAATATTATTAGAATGTATAAATACGAGTTTTTATTAAATCATTTTCTTTTGTATATAGTATCATAGGTTATCCCAATTCATCAAGGAAAACGGTATAATTGTATAACATAAGAATAATTATGTGTAGAAATAATTATTTAATCAATGTTAGAATATACAACTAAGCTTTCATTCGCCCGTTGAACCCCAATGGTGTCATAAAAAGAGAAAAAAAGCCTCTTATACACTCCTTTATAAAACCCCTGTGACCTATAGTGAGTGCTATTTGCTCGTCTACCACAAAATATTTTATAGTTTCGTTGTACGCTGCTAGCGTATTTCATTGTTCATAAAAATGGCTATTATATTTAGATTGCTGATACTTCAGCATATAGTCTGAGCTTTATTTGTTTATTTTTTTATATTTTTCTGGAAAGAGCTGATTTTGATAATCCTTTTGATACACTAGAAATAGCACCACAGTTGGAGAAACACTTAAGAGAGGGAGTGGGTCTTTCAAAAGATTCTCATAATTCCATTTCGAATGTTTTCGACTGGAGTAAAATTTCGAGAAAATCTATAGGTTAAAATCTTTTGTATAAAAATAAAATCACGATAATTACTGAGTATATTTTGAGAACCAGCTGGTGATAGAAGTATTCAATAGATGTTCCGAATTTGAATTTGTTCTGGATTTTGGCAACAATTCGTGGGCAGATTTACAGGGCAAGACTTATATTAAAATAAAAAATCATGAAAATTTTAATGAAATATATGGTTAATACGAGAGAATGAAATATTTGATACGAGATTTCGTTGTTGTGGTGGTGGCGTCATAATTGAATGACACAGATTCTTGCGTATACAAATAATAATGTTAGACATACTATTTCCTTCCTGAATGCATTGAAATTTTGCCGCTAAAAGACAACAAAAATTAGACTTACGTAATTAAATATATTAAATCGTCATGAATAAAATCGTCATGAACTAAATTAACATATAAGATTACGGTATCGTGACTGTTTGAAAATTCATATGAGCAGCTAAATGAAATAAATAAATAGTGTCAGGTTCAAATTAATAATAATTAATGTGCCAGTTCAAATGTCAGATTTCTTATCCAACTGTTTGCATGCTTCAGTAGCCACAATGATAAGGAATAATCTTTTTACTCAATTGTGCTACGAAAAAAATACAGCAACTTATGCCACGTGCCATTATTTATTGTCTTTGGTATGAAAAAATAGAACAAAGATTAGGAAAATTGCAGTTATCTTCTGTTTTTTGAGACTGCTATGTCAATGGATTAATGTTCCATAGTAGCGTGTTTGAAACAAAAAGCCATTCAAACCATAAAATGGTTCTTTTCTTCTAGGAAAGTATTACATGAAGTCACTTTGAATAAATCTTAACAAGAAAGATCAATTATGCATGAAGCATTGATTATGAAACACTTTCCAACTGAAATGCAATTTTATTTAAACATCTCTTGAATGCGATACATTCAGCACTGATATATTTTAAATTATCACAGTACTACAATAACTTATTATATTTGAAAAACTTCATTGAAAAAAATTAACTTTATTCATTCACATGACGTCATCGAAATATAAATCGTCTGGCTCTCTATGTAAAAGCAATGAATATTTCATTCATATCACTTTTATTCCAGACTCCAGAACTAAATAATTTTCCGTGAAAAAAATTCAGCAATTGTTATACAACTTATATTACAATCACTTGTTTACATTCTGCATCCATTAAAATTAGGCTTCGCTGTAGAAATAATCAAAGTTCGAAGATCATTTAAACTAGAAAATATTGTAATTGCGTTTGCATAAAATATAGATTCACAGAAAATGCGCAAAATTAAAGCGGTTTTAGAATGGACGCAACACTAAATATAAATTTAAAAGAACTTCAAAAATCAAGATTTTTACTCTAGGAAAAAAAGATGGATGCCTTATTTCATTTTGAAGTGAGTCACGTGATCTCTTCATATAATATGTGTGTAATTAATATTTCAATTTTTATTTAAAAAACTACGGAACATATTTTGCTGAAATTTGTTTTATATATTTTACGGGATAATTTGAATATTTCTTAAAATTTTCGAAGCAATTTGTGAAATGTAACTACGCTTAAAAAATGTTTGATGATAAAAGATGATATGAATGATTGGTGGAATTGAATGATTGGTACAATTGAATGATTGGTACAATTTTTTGAAATCAAAAGCACCTACTTTGCAGCTAAATTGCGTATAAAATATCATCCACGTGACATGCACGTGCCATTGAAATAACACAGACAGAGGAGTCAACTTGGAGTCAACATGGTCTCAGTCTGTATATTTAGTAGCATTATGCGGGGAATTTCTAGAGGTTCTGAGATGAAATTTTGAGCCCTTCCCTCATCCTGTTGTCCTTTCCTGGGAGAGAAATCAAAATTCGATTCCATGTGATTCTGTCCTTTTGACAATATTACAGCTTTCTAAGCCACCGTAGGGCTTCTGGCGGGTCGGAAAAACATATTCTACGGGGGGGGGGGGTGCAAATACAACTCTGTTAGTTTCTAGTCCTTGATTAATATAGTAAGTATGCAAATATTCAGCCTTCTGGATCACCAGGAGGCTTCTGGAAAGTCTATAAAACCTTTTTGATAAAACCACAGTTTCTCCATCCCTGAGAGGGGGAATCAAAAATCCGGCGGCGTTAGGTTCTGTCCCGAGATCGATATTATAAGTATACAGAAACTAAAGTTTTCAATGTCACTGGTCGGCTTTCCGAGAGTCAGGAAAGCCAAAAACACGTTAGGTAGTTATTAATAGATTTTTTTACTGAAGTAAGTGTGCAAAATTTCCTTCGGATTGCTCAATTTCTTAAAAAAATATCGTGACCAAGGATTCACATTCACGCAGAAACATGTTGACAGACTGTACAATAGACTACAAATTCCTTGTATTTCTTTGACAGAAGCAGACATCTGAATGGAACTCACATATGCAAAGATATTTATTTGAAATGCGTTCACGTTTTGAATGTCAAAAACATAAAAAAAAAATAGTTTTCTACATTTTTTATTACCTATACACTGTGTTCGGTTAGGAAGTAAAGTTATATTGTGTGTAAACGAATATTTTAAGCCAATATTGGGCTAATTCCATCAAAATGTTCACTTTTTCTTATTGGTCCAATATTTCCAATATTGGCAGCCAATATTAGACCAGTATTGGATTGCTACTAGGGTTATGCATTGTAAGAAGTAATTGGAAAATACATTGGTTCCGTTTTCATTCCAATAAACACGATAAATAATTAACTACCGACGGAAAATTACAAAATCGATAGGAAGGACACAAGGAAAATATTGGATAATCATAGGGGACAAAAATATATTAAGCAAGAAAATAATTCAGCAAATGTATTATTTGCACACGAAATCAACATTCTCTTTTTGTATCTGTTTTCCAACAAAATTGCATGAATTGCATGCGAAATTTGACTGAAATTGGATGAAAATTCATTGAGATAGTAATAAATTTCATATTTAAATTAACTTTTTTACGATTTCTAGTGTTATCATTCATTTGTGTCGCCAGAATTATTCTGTCAGCAGATTTAAAAGTATAATATAGTGTCTCTCCAAGTGATGTGTTTCGACTTCGTGATTTGGTGGTTGGGGTGGTGGTGTGTATGTGTGTGTGTGTGGGGGGGGGGGATTCATGTCCGTTGCGCCGATGTACATAAATTTTTATTTTTTTTATCTTATAATATTAGCCTACTTTAACTCCCGGTCGACGTTGGATTAATTTTCTAGAAAGTAATAAAGGAAGACGTGTGTATTCGTGCGCGGCTGTGTGTGAATCAGTGCAGTCTGTAGCTAGAAATCTACGCTACATACGACCATGAAATTTGGTACATAGGTACTTCAGGACTCGAATAGACATCGATTAGTTTTAGTTATTTTATGTTTTTCCCCGTTTTAGGCAGATATTTACACAAATCAATTCTTTAGCAACCTAAAATATTATCACAGAGTTTCATTGTTGACACCATCGAAAATATCTAAGGACGTTCTTTCCAGCAATGTTTGAACCGAATCCATGGGACAATTTGTTCGTATTTATTTATTTATTAAAATCACAGAAAAATGTGCATTTTTCTCATGTGATCTGATATGTATATACTGTCGCATCTGAAAACTAAGATTTGCGCAATTCTATATTTTTACTGAAACATCCCCATATATATGACCATTCTAACAAAAAATATTACAGTTTCATTCGTGATTTTAATTTTTGTAATTTTCTAACTGATCGCATCCAGACACCGCAATTGGCCGTTTGAACTTCCTCGTACGTTCTACCCTCTCCCAGCTCATGACAAGATCCATTTAAAATTGAGAGAAGTGGACGTTTCGTATGGGATGAAGAAATAATTCTCTGGAGTCATTATCGCCTTTGCATGCAGGCAACCGCCGTGGTGAAATGCTTTTAAACTGATTTCAAATTTCGTGGGAATTGGTTATATGTGAAGGATTGCATGCTTTTTTCAGTTCTGTGCAATTGTTCGTCACGATGCTACAATTTGTTGTTGAAAGTGATGTGATATTTATGTTTCGTTAATTTTTTTATTTCGGACAGTTTAGTAGATAGTTAATTTCCGATAGCTAATTTTTATTTCAGTTTGTTTTCACAATCTTTAGTATTATTACGAACTTGAAAAAAAAAGATCTGCAGTCTCTACCCCCCCCCCTCACTTTCGTCTCTTAACAAGACCAGATGGAGAAAAATCTGTACATGCATCATTTCTGATGACATGAACCTAGGACTGCCATGTTGTTGTTGTTGAAACCCAGACCGTCCGACCTACCAGAAAGGTGTAAGGTAACTGTTTGGACGGTCGGGAAGTGCCACCCAATTTAGACCGGAACCCAGTGGGGGAGGCATCCACAGGGACCGTACCCTCCTTCCCCAACCACCAATCTCTCGGAAGGACTTTCGGACCCACATGTTTAACGTCATCGTACCCCGCATGAACACGGCGGCAGTTTTGGCAGTGGCTGGAATCGAACCCGGGCCTACCGAGTGCAACTCCAGCGCGCTAACCAATGGGCTACCGCGCCCCTAGGACTGCCATGTGCCAAAGTTCGAAGAAGAGTTGCCAGATGTGGCGATTTATCGGCAGTTTGGCGCCATTTGGCGACTTTTTGGAGCTTTACGAGACATCTTGAAATAACCAGTATTCTACGAGATATGGAAGATTTCCAGATATTTCAATGGATAGTTTATAAAAAGAGTCACCACTCAGTTGAAGAGCAGTTGACGTAATACCAGCTACATTGAACTCTGACTTTTGTCAATGTTTTGAGAACAGTAGCTGTTGTTTTGTTAAATGATATTTCGTCAATGTTTTGAGAATAGTATAGGTTATTTTGTGAAATTAGTGGAGCATTTAAGTGCTATTTTATTGTACATTGTTCCTGTTTACGCAGAACTATGAATTTTAATCGGAGCTCGACACTATCCCAATACATCTGTCAATTTTGATTGACGTCATCTATTGTATGTTTCTAAAACTAACACCAGTCTGGAATTTTACGTACAGCTGAAACTGTTGTTAATGTAATAAAACTAAAATAATTCCGTTAAAATCAACATACAACACTAAAACAATAGTATCTGCCGGTTTCGAAAGAAAGAAAGAGCTTTCTTCGTCAGGATGCGCAAAAAGCACAAGCAGACTCGGATACGAGGTCCGAGATCGACCCTTTCAAATTCGGCCATCGTACGCATTGTTGATAAGGAACAAAAATTTTAAATTCACGGTAGAAATTTAAAAAATTAATTCCAAGATTTGAAAATCCTAATACAAAAGAACACGTAAAATTTTAGACTTTAAATAGTAAGTTAAACAAATTAGAACACATGGAAAGAGTGAAATTAACACATCAAACTAACACTTTTAAATCGCAAATATGTATTTAATATAAAGGAGCACATTTAAATCACAATGCACGCAAGTGCACACGCTTTGATGAGCTGTTTAAAAGTTGTTGTTTACTTGTTATTTGTAGGAAGCATAGTGCGCATGCGCAGTTTAAAAACGGTCGCTTTTTCCAGAATACAGTTCGTTTTCCTAATTGAAATTGTGATTCTTCGCATTTGTGTGCAATTTCCTTTATATATGCAAAATTCCATCTTCCTACTTATTGTAGTTCTCGATTAAAAGGGATAAAGCTATTCGGATAAAAATATTTTGCTTTATTAGGAATATAGAATGGACTTCGCTCCGCTTATCCATAATTAACAGTATTAAAACTGCTGCATATGTCTACTTTCTTTACGAAAGAACAAAAGTGTTATTCTCCCAAGTGTTATTCTCCAAGAAACAGTTTTATATTTTACGATCAAAACTACTGCTCATATTTAAAGTTTTTTCTGGAATATTTCAGTGGAAGCACTTTTCCTGGAATATTTCAGTGTGACATATCCTTTAACACTCGTTGTACAGAACTAATTACGAAAGTCCCTAAAATTATGAATGGGTAAAGGAAAAGTCGTTAAGATATGTTTTCATTTCGTATTAAACTTTTATCAAATTGAATTTTAACTCTTTATTTTCTGTGTTCATATTATTTGTAATCTTAGAAATTAAAGAGTTGCAGGAGAGAAGTATATAATTACTAGTTTTTAACACTTTCCAACATAGTTGTAAAGTGTTTATGACTTTGTTGATTCTGTCCGTCATTTTGTCCGTTCGCAGGATAACTGCCGTAAAAATGACTTTATCAATATGAAATTTTAGTGTGTTGTTGAGACCATATATGGGACATACGGGGTTGTAAAAGATTGTCACCCAATTAGTTTTGGATTTAACCTGGGTTGAAAAAATGAATGGGACCTAATTTTGTAAACATATTTTAAAGGGAGTTATAATTCACAAATTGTTTTAAAAATTTTAGGAAATATTCAAATAATCACGTAAAATTTGTAAAAAAATTTCATCAACGTATGCTAAGTAGTTTTTAAATAAAAATTGAAATAATAATTATGCCCATATTATATGAAGTGATCACGTGATTCGTTGCAAAATAAAATATGGCATCCATTCCTTTTTCTTAGTTAAAATCGTGATTTTTAAGGAACGCTTATATTTGAATTTAGTGTTGCATCAGTCTTAAAACCGCTTTAGTTTTTCATATTATCTGTGTATCTAAATTCTGTGCCAACGCAATTAGAAATTTTTTTATTTTAAATGATCACTAAACTTTGATTATTTCTGCAATGAAGCCTAATTTTAACGTATGCAGAAAGTAAACAAATGAAGCCAGTGAGTGCAAAATGAGTTGTAGAAGAATTGCTGATTTTTAATGCAAAACTATTTACCTCTGGAGTCTGGAATGTAAGTGATATGAATGAAATATTTATTGATTTTACATAAGAAAGCAGATAATTTTATAGCAATTATTTTTTTGATGAAGTTTTAAGTTTCCAAGTAAAATAAATTATTGTAGTACTGTGATAATTTAAAAAATATCACCGCTGAATGTATCGCATTTTAGATATGTTTAAATACAATTTCATTTCAATTGGTAAATGTTTCAAAATCAATGCTTTATGCATGATTAATATTTCTTGTTATGTGTTAAATTTATTTTCCGATCACGATTTCTTTTTTCCACTCATTTACGAACTGCACAGCTATCCTGTTAACCTTTAGCGGCTGTCTGGACATATTTCTAATTCACAGCTACTATTACAAAAGGTTCGTTGGAAAGTACTGAAGCAATAATTTTGTGAGGAAAGGGCCACGCGTTAGTGTTATTAAGCATAACATCTAATTGCTCATTTATTTGCAAGAAATGAAAATACTTTTCATGCCCTGGGTTAGCCCCAGGAATGAAAGGAGACGGGAGTAGCAATTATTCAATGTAAGTAATGTGTATGGTATATTGCTGTAGTGATACCTCCTCACAGACAGGGTGGGACTGTGTGGCGCCATGGTTTGAATGCACATAGCAGTGGTAGTAAACGTTCATTGCAGAGAGAGCTTGTAACAAATGTCAAATTGTAAAATTACAAATCTCTAACAATTTATAGCCCCTGTCAGGTATTGCTCACATCGAGGCCCGGTCCTGGACCTCCAGGCTGTGGGAATCCCTCCGGTCATCATTTTCTATTGGGACGCATAAGAAATGAGAGTCACTTCGCAGGCCAGTAAAATTAGTCGGAATTAGAATCGCCCTTTCCTCGCGCAGAAGTGAAATATCGAATGAGAAGACGAAGTGACTTCCACCCTAATTTTTGTTCCTCCGTCTTCAAAATCTGAAGGGACTCGACTTTAAAATGTAAAATCAGACTCCTTTCTGACACTTTGAGATTAATTCTCCAAGTGTATGTGCACTTGTTTTTGAAGCCCGATCCGATATGCATTTTGATGCAGTTTTAAGCACGGTGTTCGCTGTCCCTCTCTAGCGGCAGACAGATGCATACAGCACGGAACCAACGCCTTTTGTACCCGTTGCGATCACGTACATTCAGGTTGTTGTTGTTGAGACCCAGTCCGACCTACCAGAAAGGTGTAAGGTAACCGTTTGGACGACCGGGAAGTGCCAACCAATTTAGACCGGAACCCAGTGGCGGAGGCTTCCATAGGGACCGTGCCCTCCTTCCCCTACCACCAACCTCTCGGGGGGACTTACGGACGCACATGTTTAACGTGATCGTACTCCGCATGAACACGGCGACAGTTGTGGCAACGTGCAAATCCAGCACGCAAACCACCGGGCCACCGCACGCGAAATGTGACAACAGCGCGAGGTGTTCCCAGGTGATCACCCACCCAAGTACTAACCGCGCCCGATGCTGCTTGACTTCGGTGATCTAACGAGAACCGGTTTTTTCAGCACGGTAGGGTCTTTGGCTCTACGTACGCTCAGGTGTAGTTCGTAGTCCTGAGCAACCTTTCAGCCAACCAAATTCATGGCCGCTCTAACCCAAATCGAGTTAGGGCAAAGCCAGATCGAGAGTTGCATTCATCGGGCCGTGGCGGTCATAGGAACAGCGAGGACTTTGACACTTTTGATAGGCAGTACCACACAGTTCTGAAAATATACGGCTTACTGTGGGCTACCCTTTGGACCCTTATACTACATTTAAGCCGTGACAACTGTGTGTACTACAAGAACGGTACTCGACAGCAGTGTTGATCTCACCTCACGAGCGGATCGTTTGCGAGGTTCCAACCTTGGGCCTCTATACAGCACGCATCACCCTTCAGCTGAGTGGTTCAACCGTCATCGGTACGGCATATGTGAGGAATGCCACCGTAAAGTTCATGCGGAATGCGACCCAACTGGCATCGGCCTGCACGCAGTTCTTAGGTCTCAAGAAATAGTTGGGCCAAACCTACAATAGGGAGAAGGAGAGTGTAGCGACCTGTTATCACCGAATCCGTGATAATCCGCGATGGTATCCAGAATTCAGCGATATCTCCAATAAACCATGCATCCTTAAGAACTGTGTTGTATTGAATACCCGAGACCTCTTAGACTGTGAATTATCGCATGTTGGATTCCCAGGTATCTCATCTGAGAGGAGGTATCGTAATATTTAAGTCAATTGTAATGTAATGTGTTATTTGTGTGTTAATATAATCAAAATGCCAGTACAAATTTAAGCTGTGGAAATTTCTCGTATTGCACAACTTCCATTTAAAAATTAATGAGAAATTTAAATAGCAAATATATTAATTAGCCCGTACACCCCAAGATCAATCTTGGTAGATTTAAGTGTAGTGTAACTGTATTATTATATTATTATTATTAACAGTTTTTAACATTGTATGTGCTTAATAAATATGTTAGTGGCCACAAAATCGATTGGTTATTTTGGTGAAACGCAAATGCACTTTGATCCTTTCAGATTCCACTATACTTTTACAGGTTCAACTGGTGGGCACTATGGGTAAGTAGTAGTAGTGTATTTATGTAAATTTCACCTCACCACAGTTAGGTTCATCTGTAGTATAGTGACCATGCCTGATACAATAAAATTGATTGCAGCACCCCTAACGAAGAATTTAAAACGTTCGGAATCACCAACTCGGCAACAAAGCGAGATAGAAGAATAAAGCCAATTACAAAGTTGTAAACTAAAAAGTAGAAATCAACAAGGAAGTTGTTTCAGAAAACATTTATTTGACACAATGTGGTTATTGACGAAATGCTAGCATATTCAGGAAGGATTCAATAATAGACAATTGCATTAACAGAAATTAAGTGTAGAACGTGTTTAAGATGCCATCCCTCAGAGATAGTACACATTTGAATTCTAGAAATAAGTAATATTGTATTTTTTGCCTTATATACACGCTTTTCCTTCGTTCCTGGTGTAGATTTCTGCTAATTAGACAATCTCTACAACTTTGTAATTGGATTTTTTCATCTATCTGACTTTGTTTATCACACGGACCCACATGTTTAACGTGATCGCACTCCGCATGAACACGGCGGCAATTGTGGCAGCGTGCGAATCCAGCGTTGTACCGCACCGGGGTACCGCACCATAACCACCGGGGTACCGCACCGGAAATGTGCCAACAGCATGCTGTGTTCCCAGGTGGTCACCCACCCAAGTACTAACCGAGCCCGATGCTGCATGACTTCGGTGATCTAACGAGAACCGGTGTTTTCAAAGCACACGTTAGGGCCGTTGGTTCTATCTCACTTTGTTGCTAACTTCGAAATCATATCTTTTAAAATTATTCTCTAAGGGAGCTGCGATACCTTTTGTTCGATCGGGCGTCGTCTGTGGCGATATCCACATCAAATATTTTATCATGCTTTAACAACTACTAGTTGCTATAATAAGGTGACACATGTAATTATTGCCTAATTACGTGGTCATATTCGTTCTCGCATTCAAATGTTTGTTTTTCAAATGCTTGCTTTTCAAATGTGACAACACACACACACACACACACACACACATATATATATATATATATATATATATATATATATATATATATATATATATATATATATATATATATATATATTATATATATATATATATTAAATTTAAATACTTAAATATCTTGAATTTAAAAAAAAAAACGAAAAACATCAAAGTCCGCCTTTCCAGGTCCTGAAGTGTCTATGTACCAAATTTCAGAGCCGTACAATGCTTAGATTTCCCGCTACAGACTGCACAGATACACAGACAGATATCTTCATTTATTAAGTAAGATGTCAGGTGAGATTATTCTAATTAATGATCTCCGATATGGAAGTTGACCTTCCGAACTGTTTTATATTTTGAATCAATTTTGAATTAATGTGAATAATAAACCAAGAATACGCTGGTGCACATTAAAACAGACATGGCATGCATAATACTGGCAACTAATAATAATGGGAAATACATTTATTTAACTTTAGTTAACTTTAGTTATTTATTTATTTAACTTTAGTTATTTATTTAACTTTAGTTATTTATTTAACTCCAAAATGTAATTTTGCATATATAAGCATTGCATATCTCAAAATTTGAAATATTGAAGGATGTTTTCCACTCTGGAAATTGCCCTCTTTGCTATTCCACTTTAAATAATTTCAAAATTTTTGAGTTCTTAACAAAGAACGTACTTAAAAAAAACGTATATTTCGTATTTTAAGACAAATATAAGTAGGGAATGAATAAAATGGAAAGATAAAATACAAATATGAACTAAAAATATGAAAAATAAGATTGGTGAATCAATCTCTTGGTTGATTTAGTTCCACTTTACAGAGTACTTTTAAGCATTATTATTGTTCTTGTAGGTTAAAATAGTAAATTTCTTTATCTCAAGGGTTTTAGGAAGAAAAGTTATTTGATTAAATATATTTATTCGCTATAAATGTTAAATTTATACATGATGCTTGAAATCTGAATAAAAATTTTCTTTTCCCAACTAAGAATAAAATATTTAATGTAATTTAGGTATGTGCATGATGAAACATATTGGTACACTAAGTCTTGTACATAGGCATAAATATACTTGTTAAATCAAAAGACGTGGCTAATGATAAGATGGCGTAGATTTATTGATGCACAAAGTAAAACATAAAAAAGCATGCAAATTAAAAGTGAAGCCAATAAATAATTGGACAACAACTTTTTGAACCAAATATTGAATAATTCAGCAATTATCGGCAATTAATCACGTCTTAACGTTAATACAACTTTCGGTAGCTGAAACTTTCACTAAAGTGACTTACTTTAAACCAACTGTTTTTATAAGTTACCATATGTTTTTTTGTAAATGTCCTATTTTTGCATAATTAATGTTCCTTTCTAACATTTTACAGACTTTGCATAGCGCCACCAAGTTAGCAAGTTGGTTTTGCCAAGTCACCAAAACTCGGTATATCCGTCACTTGTTATGGTGCCAGCACTTTTTATCGGTAAAGTTTTTAAGTTGTCACAGTTTACCTTTTAAAGCAGTCACGGCAATCAATATACATCTATATTGCTGAAAACGGAATGATAGAACAGGAAAAATTTGCTTCATTTCCTGACAAGTTAAAATAAAATAACTTCAGCAAAAATATATTTTCCTTCTTAATCCGTACTCCCCGGATATACACAAGCACATGGGTTGCCAAGTGTCATGAGGCATTTCCACATGTTTGTACTTAGCCTCGGGGTAAAAAAAGGGCAAGTGTAATATTACTTGAAATGTATATAATACGTATTGTTTTATGTATAGCGATGCCTCTGCACAGACGAAATTGGGACTTTTGGCGCCTTTGGTTTGTATGCGCATTTGACATGGATTGTAAATAGTCAGAGAATTAATTGCAGCAAAATGTCAAAGTTGAGCTACAAATCTCTGGAAATTTATAGCCCTGTCAGGTGTGGCTCGCGTCGGGCTCCGGTCCTTGGACCACCCGGTTTGTAGAAGCCCTCCGGTTCTCGAATTTTAGTGGAGCGCATAGAGAATGAGCGTCTCTTCGCAAACCAATAGTGTGGGACAAAATTTGGACAGCCTTGTTTTTATTGCGTTCCGAAGCAGCGAATGGGAAAGCGGGGGACTGCCTCCCTAAATTTTCGTTCCCCTCGTTTTAAAAATTCTGGAAGTTTTTTAGTAAAATTTAAAAATTCAAATGCCTTTCTGATCTCGAGAGAATAGCACTCCAAGTGCGTGGCACTTGTGTTTTTTGTGAAGCCCGATCCGGCATGCACTTTGATGCAGTTCAGGCACAGTATCCGTGGCCCCTATCTAGGGCGGTCAATGCCTTCTGCTAGGATCCGACGTCTTGTGTCCGGTGATGATGGCGACTCGTAGCCAAAACGAGCCAGAGTCTAATTCAGCGCGAGGGCGCATTTCTTCGGGCGGTGGCGACCAGTGAAGTAAAGAAAGTTGTCATTTTTTTTTGGTTCCGCAGTGCAACACAGCTCTGCCTTTAAACGGCGTAGTGTGGGACCCTTTGCTCTCTTAGCTACATTCAAGCCATGGCGACTGTGGTACTGCATGGACGGAGTGTTTGCGGGGCGTCAATCCTGGGCCCCTATGTAGCAGACGCGCGCCAACTTGGTGACATCGACCGTTCAGTGAGGTCCGTAGGAGTTGATTTCTACTTAGCCGGGAATTTACTCTTAACCTACTTGTAGCGGCCTGTACGCAAGTTCTGACCAACCGCTGGGCCAAAGCCAACGTTAGGAGGTGGAGAATTCCCTGTCTCAGCCTTAGCGGATCTGATCCTGCTGACGATGATAGTTTACGTGATTGCTCTTGACCTTCCGGTTACGCCTGTACGCAAGTTCTTATGAACCGCTGGGCATAAGCCAACGTTAAGAGGAGGAGAATTGAAGTGAACAGTGTGCCCATCTCCGGAATAATCCTTGCCTGAGCTATCGTCACCTGTTTAACCTCAACCTAGCTGATCCGACTGACAGTGATATTTATGAAATGTCCAATACTGAACTAGCCATCCAAATAGTATTGCCACCCATTTTCCAATACGCAGAGGGATTGCTACCAGCGCTCATTTGAGTGTCATTTCTTCTGTAACGAAGGTATTGTAAAATACATTTTGGATTTTAAATGTTCATATGTAATGTGTCAACAGTATTTTGATGTGATGTCCAGTGTCTAAGGTTAACTTTAAGCTTCATGGGAAAATTACCCAATGAACTTTTAAAAGGAAATTAAATGCAAGTTTTGCAAGTTTGGGGAAATTTTAGAAAAAAAAAATAATTTTAAAACTGAACGTACACCCCGAGGTCAAGCTGGATATTTTAGAAGTAAATTGTGATTGTATTTTAACATTAGTGTCAATTTAAATATTTCATGTGCTCTTTTTAATAAATTGTAATGTGGCCATAAATCTTGGGACTCATTAATTAGATTTTAGCAATGCACGTTGATCCGTAGGGATCCCACTATACGATTTTGGTTGAGCGGAGGGGCACTAGTGGTGAGTAATATTTATTGTTCTATTTTGTATTTATGTGTAAAATTCACCTCACCACACCAAGTAAACAGTTCGCAGCTAATAAGAGACACTACTATTTCTAAAATCGGATCAATATAATTTAATGCATCTTGTTTATGCGGGGGCGCATAGGCCGTTGACCTGTTCAATGCAAGCAGTACACGCCTAACGATAGACACCACAGTTACTTAAATTGCAACTGTGCAAATGCATGCGACACATATATGCAACCGCGTAGGACGCTATACTCCAATATAAAATTTAATTAATTGCTAATTCCTTCATTCGCTTTTTGTAAAACTCTTACGCGAACGGATATCAAGAAATGCATTCAAAATATATTTCCTTTCAAAACTTTTCAAAGGGAGAATTAATTAAAAAAGAACTCTATCTGAGCCATGTTTTATCAAATCATATGCATTTCGAACACATTAATAGTAATAATGAAATATACTTATATATTTAATTTCAAACATATAAGTAAAAGATTGAGACAGTTAGGTTTTGGACTTTCTTCACGTTTTCGACGGATCTTCGTTTTCTTCGGCGGATCTTCGTTCGAGTTTTCGACGGATCTTCACGTTTAGGGACCTATATAACGCGAAACAAATATTTTTAGCGTAATGTCTGTATGTGTGTCAGTCTGGGAAATGTATGTACCTACTCTAACTCAAAAATCAATTGATCACATTTCATAAATTTGTATTGGTAAGTCACTTGTTGGTAACCCTGGTGCTGATTAGATTTTGGTACGAATCGAAATAAAAAACCTGCCTTTTTTACGAAACAGTCCACAAAACCCGCCAAAATCTAAAATAAAAGACTACGTATTCTAAAATGCATTAATTAAATGCTTGTTTTATTCGAAATTTTCTTCAATGAACAAAATAAGACTAACCCCATCACTTTAGGACTAACCGTTCTAAAGATATTTCAGTTTTTTCGCATTTTTGCTATAATGGCTTTGAAAACACGTTACCAAGCAGATACCAAGCAGAAAATTGAATTTAATGTGCATATTGAGTATAATTTCAAATAGTTATGCGTGTATTTTGTGCAATTAAACTCAATTGTAGCGAATTATTAAAGAAATAAAGAGAAATTAATGGGAGTCTGTAGCGAAAGTCATGTGCTGCCCACATCATTTTATTTTTATTTTCGAATTTGGATTTCCAGGAATATTATCAAAACATTTTATATATTGCTAACTTATTATCATTCGAAACGGTAACAATCTTTAATGTTATGATGTTACCTCCTGTGTCTGGGAACATCAGTTGGACAATCTCTGGTCTCGATATCGATATGAAGCAATAATGTAAACTGTACTATTTATAGAATTATTTAATTTTATATCTTTTTTTAACATATTCCTCTTCATATAAAATCTTCTATGTTCCTACATTTTCTAAATTACTTGCTGTAATGACACTAATTGGTAACAGGAACGCAATTTTAAAGTCAGATAAAAAGTGTATTTTTAAGCAAATAATTATAAATAATGAAATAATTGATTCTTCGCAATATAAGAACATAGGAAGTTGTTATTTTATTTGGCGTAAAGACTGTGCCATTGAAAACTCTTGTGTCATTATATTTCCACGAATTTCTCATATTTCTGTCTAATAACAGAAAATGAAAACTTGCAACAAATTAATACGAAAATACCATTGTTATGTTAATTGACATATAATTTTCCTATTTTTTTAATTGACGTTGAGAATAAATTAATGCATTTTAATGTTTAAAGATTTTTACAACTTGATTATTTTTAGATTTTCTTAATACTTACTTTTCAGATATTTTTAGACACATCCAACTAACTAATAATTCAAGGAGGGTTATGATGGATAATAACAAACACAACGAAATTGAAAGAATATTGTTAAATAAGGGTACTTAAGATTAAAGTTATATAATCGAAATTTAAGATTTAATTTACTAATAAATAGTTAATTGATATATTTTTAACTTTCAATTTAAAGTTTAGTGTCACATTTGCAATTTATTATTTGACATGTAGGCAGAGTTTACGCTGTAAAATTTTGCTGTATAATTACAGCATTTTCCCGCAATTTCACTCTTTTTCATAACTTGTATATCATTTGGGATGAAGCATATATTTACAATAAATGTGCTGAACTGTAGGATCGCTTCAGTGAAATATTGCGAATTCCGCATGCGCTGAAAAATTTCCATGCTTGCTTAATTGCGTTTACAACAAGTTTTCTGTATTCAACCACATACTTTTATTAAAGAATACATCCTTTGCAGAAAAATTCAGTAAATTCAGGGTGTAGTAAAATTACAATACAAACGACACATTTACATCATATGAGAATTTACATCACAGGGTGTTGTCATAACTATTAGCTACGCCTTGTGATGTAAATGTATGCTGTAACTTTTTTTAGTGTAGGAGGCAACGCTGAACCGGAGTTCTAAATACAAGTCCTAATTTCTGCTAATGCAATTATTTTAACCTTAGCGATCGAAAATATTATTGCAGTTCTATCTTGAAACAAATCATCGGAAAATCGAAGAACGATCTTTTCAAGGAGATTTAAACCGAATCCGTGGGATAATTTTTTCATATTTTGCAAAAACATTTAAAAATTCATCGAAATGTGAAAAGTTTATGAAATATTATTGCAGTTCTATCTTGAAACCATCAGAAAAATCGAAGACAATCGTTTCAACGAGATTTAAACCGAATCCGCAGGATAATCCTTTTATATTTTACAAAAGAATTTAAAAATTCATCGAAATTTGAAAAGTTTATGAAATATTATTACAGTGCTATCTTATAATCATCGGAAAAATCGACGGACGACCTTTTCAACGAGATTTAAGCAGAGTCTATAGGATAATCTTTCATATTTAAAAAATTTTTTTTAAAGTTCATCGAAGTATGAAAAGTGTATGTATATTGTTAATGTATATTGTTCTGCCATATGTATATTGTTCCATCCAAAAATTTAAGAGTTGCATAATTCCAATTTTTGACATAAAAAGTGTGTCATATCTTGACATTCTATTAAAAAAATTAATTACGCTATTCCTAATTTGTCTATGGATTTTAATTTGAAATGTCTCAAATTGTCAAAGTTCTTAAAGCTGAAGTGCATAATGCAATTTTTTCTCGAATCGCTTGTGGTCTGCTTGTATCTGCGATAGGTGTGTATTGTTAAGCGTTGTTGGCATGACGAGTTATCATTATATATTTAAAATTTTCCATGCTTTTTGCAGCAATATATATATATATATATATATATATATATATATATATATATATATATATATATATATATATATATATATATATATATATATATATATATATATATATATATATATATATATATTTATAAAACTTTTCTTTATTTATATTTTAAGCTTTACCAATTGAAAATTGATTATCGTATGTTGACTGTTAACTATGTGTGTGCATTTCTTTCGTATTATGTGTTTTTTGCATGTGATATGATCTCTATTTAATTTTGTGCCGTTAATTTAAAATTTCGGAACTTTTCTTACATTGTTGATATATTTTTAATCGTGGATTATATCTCTGGGCTGTACTCCCAATTCGATTTATGGGCGATTGATTTATTTAGTTTCAAAACACGAAAGTCATGTGACAAATTTCCATCCTAAAATATTTTATGTGTTGTAGTTTTATTTTACAGTATGCATGTGTAATCCCAATACATACTTTTCGAAATAAATTATTTTGTTGTTTATGAATTTTAGTACAGTTATTTTTGCTAATATGTATAAATAGAACTGTTGATATTTACTACTTTCTTTCAACCCAACTCGTGACATTTCAGTTGATCAGTTTGTTGGATATGGAATTATTTAAACTTTCCATTAGCTCAGGCTAATTTGCTGGATGTGTCTAAGTGGATTTCATTTGAAATAAAGTAATTTTAGAATATTTATACTATGGAATTTTTTATATAATATTTTTTATTACTGTTAATTTTAATGTGTCACCAAATACATTTGTTTATAGCAATTTTTTGGTATGTTTGATAAATAAAACCCTGGAATGTTTTTAATCAAATACCTTAATTACTTGCGTTGCTACCCTTATCTGATAAAATTGTTTCAATTTTTTTTTTGTTTTGTATTGAGTTGAACAGTCCAAACAAGTTTCAGAAAAATCAGTTTAAAATTCAGAATAATATTATTTACTTCTTTTCATTCAATAACTAGTCTCAAACTTTGATATTCAAACTATATTTGATACTTGATTCTCATTTTTACCTTTAGATTATACATTTGTTTTTTACAGTTTTTTTCAAAATAAGTGAAATTGTTTTTTGAAATATGGTAATATTATTGCAATTTTTTTCTTTTACCTGCAATTAGGAAAGTATAAAAAGTCTTGTAAAATTATTTTTATGGTATCATATTTCTTAACATTCATGGTATTTATTAATATTATTTATTTTGGAGCGATTCCATGAACCATTCCCGAGATATTCCTATAAAGTATAAAAAAAAGATTGTCTTTCCACATGCAATATTATTCAAAATGTTCAATAACATAATTCTTCCGGATTTTGTATTAGTTTTACATTTGGTGATGCTAGTCACAAAACATGGTATGACCTTCCAGTGTTTTCACAGTAAAATGTTCTTTATAAAATATTAAATACTGAAAAGAAATTACTAAAAAATTAATCACTAAAAAACTTATAAATTAGCTTTATGTTCTATGTATCGGTATGACAGATCTGCTGCTGTCATGACAAATTATTTTTTTACAGATTTTTTATACAGATTTGCAAATAAATGGATTCGGAACAAAAAAACTCAAGCACATTCAATAATAACTCAATAATAACTCAATGTGTTAAATGTGCTCAAGAACATTTTAAAGCAAATGCATAATTTTTATGGATACTTGTAAATAACTCGGAAATATATAAAACGGTCTTTCCTAAAGGATCTTATTCAAGATAAATATTTAACAAGAAAGATCAATCATGCATAAGCATTGATTATGAAACACTTTCCAACTGAAATGTAATTTCATTTAAAAATTTCTAAAATGTGATTCATTCAGTGGTAATATCTTTTACATTATCACAGTACTACAGTAATTTATTATACTTAAATATTTAAAACTGTATCGAAATATAAATCATCTGATTCTTTATGCAAAATCAATGAATATTTCATTCATATAACTTGTATTCCAGACTCCAGAGCTAAATAATTTTGTGTGAAAAAAATTCAGCAATTCTTATGTAATTCATCTTACAATCGCTTGAGATATTTGCATTCTGCATATGTTAAAATTAGGCTTCCTTGAAGAAATAATAAAAGTTTAGGGATCATTTAAAATCACAACTATTGTAATTGCATAGGCACGGAATTTAGATACACAGATAATACACAGATAATATATATGTGTATGTGTATGTACTCAAAGTATTGGAATCGTGCCGAAGATCGGAACTCGAATTTTCAAAGTATCTACACGTTTTGGGACTTCTAGAACACGAAAAAACTACTTTTAGGAAGACGTCTGTGTGTGTAAGGGTGTATCTGTGTATGTTTCTGTGTGTCTGTGTGGATATTACATCCACTCTAATTGAAAACTAATGGACCGAATTTCATACAATTTGGTAGGTATGTTTTTTGTGGGAAATCCTGATGTTCATAAGATTATAGTACGATTCGTAATAAAAGAATCTGCCTTCTTTGCGAAATGGCCGCAGAAATTGCCTTTATCCACTCTAGCTAAAAACTAATGAACCAAATTTAACAAAATTTGGAGTATAATATTTCAATAACCTACAAGTGATTTATATACCAAATTTAACAAAATTTTGTATATAAATCATTTGTAGGTTATTCTACTACGATTCGGGAAAAAGGAACGGGCTATTTTTGCGAAATGGCCAGCAAAAATCGTTATATATAAAAATAAAAGACTACGTGTGCTCAATTATATCAATTAAATTCCTATATTATATGTGATTTTTGACAACAAAAAGAATAAGACTAACCCCATTACTCTAGGACTAGCCGTTCTTGAGATATTCTAGTTTTTTCGCGTTTTCGCTACGCCACCTTTGACAATAAGTCTAGCTATCAAATGAGAACCAAATTTAAGTTTAACGTGTAAATTCAATGTCATTTAAAATACTTATGTTGTGCAGATAAACTCAAATTATCATTGAATAAATAAAGAGAACGAATATGAGTCTGCAGTGAAAGACATGTGCTGTCCACATCAGAATTTTTAACAATATTACACCAATGATTTATAGAAGTGAACGGGGATTATTTTCAGGCCATTTCGAAAAAAATGTATGATCTATATTTAAAGATCCATCAAATTTTTGTCGAATAAAATGTTCAACAAATTTAAGCTGTGTACCAAATTTTAACTCTCTAGGACGTAGGAAAGTGCATTTAAAATGCCATCAATTAAATTTATCATGAAGAGTTATATAAAATTTAAAAAAAATGAAAAATTGTTATCTACCAAATTTGTTTTAAAATATGAAGCCACTCCCATATGCAAAACGTTTAAACAAATGGAGAGATATTTATTATATAATATCTCTCTCTTTTCTTTCTGGAAGATATCCCAAAGTCAGAATTTAATTGAATTTGTTTTTTTCCCTATATTAAATAATTTTTTTAATTAAAAAACTACTTAACATATTTTACTGAATTTTTTTTTATATATTCTATGGGATAATGTGAATATTTCCTAAAAATTTCGAAGCAATTCGTGAATTTTAAATTTACTTAAAAAATGTTTGAAAAATTAGGTCCCATAGGGTTCAATGTATTTCATTTTTTCAACCCGGGTTCAATAAAAAACTAATTGGGTGATATTATTTATTTATATTCCCATAGGTCCTACAGACCGTCTGAACAACATACTAAAATTTCATTTTGATAAACTCATTTTTACGGCAGTTATCGTGCTAACGGACAGACAGACAGACAGACAGACAGACAGACAGACAGAATGAACAAAGTCATAAACACTTTTCAACTTTGTTGTAAAGTGTTAATAAAAATACTAAACCGGGTTAAATTTTGCAATTCAGTCAGAACGAAACGAAATATAGCGCCTTTTGAGAAGAGGTTAATGTCAAACGAAAGAAATATAGGAATGGGGCGAAATATCACTGACCAAGTGTGCCACGTGACTTTCTGAAAGGGAGTTCGCTTTCGTAAAGTCGGCGTTGATCAGCAACAATATTTGACAGGATTTGACATTTGTTTAGCAGCTGAGATAATGTCTGAAATTTTGGGCGCCCTAAAGGTAATTTTACAGTAAAGGAACTGGGGGTGACACCCAGGGATTTTTTGGAATTGCAAGTATTTTCATCTAGGAAACTTACTTTTTATTTTTATCAAGTCTACTATCTCCTATTTAAATGCGCTCCGCACACTCGATTAGCGCTTAAAAGCGCTTATTTAGAGCGTATTATGCCCCCGCAGAAGACAAAAGGCGCATTTAGGGCATAATACGCAATCGTATTAGGGAAAAACGTTCGATATGGCCAATGCCGGGCCCAAGGCGTTTTACGAATTTGCGCAGCGGGCTAAGGCGGGTATAGGCGCTTAATTAGGGCCTACTACACCCGTTTAGAGAGTGGGGCGCAGCCGCACGTGTACTTGAGCAGAGGGTGTTTACGTTTGAAGAATGAATTCAATTAATCTCTACTTTCAACGCTGAGTATTTTTCCTACGTAGTCGTAAGCTATTGCAGTTTGAAAATTGCTTTTAGAAAAAAGAAGCGGTCATGGCGTAGCCGTGTACACCCACGCAGCGTTTTTTATATGTTTTGTTATAAGCGGGCGTATTGTTAAAGCATTCTTTGATTATTGAATTCGCTGTGAGTCCCGATGTAATTTATATCAGAGATTTGCATCTTAAATTCCAATGAACACTAGTTTTTTTTTCTAGTTTATCAATAAGTTATAATTTTAGTAAACATATCGTTTTTCAAAAGTGCATTTATCGATATAATCAATGCTTTTTTGCCGAATTTAATAAGTCACTTAAGGGTACTGCAAAAAATTAATAGTCAGCATTGCACTTAACAATGTAGTGCCACCTGGAAAATCTAAGTCAAGAAACAATATCTGCAATTGAAGAAATAATTAATTTTGTTTAGATGTATATTTGTTTTTAATTTGAGGGATTTAGCATTTAAATTTAAAGATTTTTATTGGAGCAAAACTAGCGTAGCTCCCTTCTTGAGTAACTTTAATGCCAAAACGTTCGAAAGAGCATAACTTCAATTTGATGGCATTTGATCCCTAATCAGTGGTCAATGTGTAGATGGGCTTTTTAAAAAAATTCTAAATCGAACAAATTTTACTGGATTTAGCGCTATTCAAACATATTTATACGGAATTTGTGCGGGTGAAGAGGAGTAAGGCATAAATCGAATCTCTTCACTTCTCTACATAATTGTATGGTAGGGAAGGAGTGATCCAAAGAGTGATAAATAGTCCTATAACCCTCGTATTGACGGGCACATTTGTAAACAAATCTTTGCTCTCTTTCATTTGGGAGTATAAAAGTCAGTCTCACTATTGATTGAGTGATGCATGTTTAACTTTTTTAGCGAATTATGTCCCGCTTGACCTATAAAAGCCTTGTGAACTGTGAAGACTGAGAAGACATAGTTTTGCCGTCTGATGTAAAGTCATAGAATTTAATTGACATGAACGTTAACTTAAAATTCAGTGCGTAATAGTTCTGTATATACATGATATATCAAAGTTAAGACTATATAATATCTGATGCCTGTGACTGTTTACGACCAGATTTCTAGGGTGTTTCTAAAGTCGCGCAACCCACATTTCGGTTGATATCTCTCATAAATATAAAGACAGATGTTTGAATTTCGCGCTATTTATACATCATATAATGCACAATAGATGGCGTTGTTAGTACAGAGTCAGTTCACATAGTTCTAAAACGGCGCTCAGTTTACAGTGCTACCGCACACACCTCAAGAAAATCCCTTGCAGTCGTTGAATCAGTGTTTGGTGATAGGGTCATTTCACGTGGACTATGGCCACCCAGATCCCCTGATTTAACTGCCCTGATTTCTTTCTATGGTCTTATCTCAAAGAACGTGTATACGCAAACAATCCAAAGACAATCGAAGTCTTAAAGGACAACATCCGCAACATCACTGCATCCATTCCCACCGATATGCTGCATCGTGTGGCTACAAATACCTGTCGTCGAATGGAGCTGTGCTTGGCAGCAAATGGTTGTCATTTTCAGCATTTGTTGTAACGCACGATGTTATGCAGACATTAAACTATTTACTGTGATTATTTCATATTTTTGTCTTTTTTGTATTGGGAAATATCAAACGAAATGTGGGTTGCGCGACTTTAGAAACAACCTGTACTAGTTTTGCAGCACCGGATTTATAGTGTGGGGCCCTAATCAATCGCATAGTGTGAGGTTTAGGACCGGGTTGGTACTTATTTTTTAAAAACTTAGGTCTGCAATATTTCTGTTAAAATATTGCATAGCTTTGGGTGTACTGTCTTAAGGATTCTAAGAGTCCGATTAATCCACCTATCGTGATTTCACATGTGAGGCTTCTTGCAAGGTCGGGTTCATACTTAGTTCCATAAAATTAATATCCCCAGATTTGTTTTAAAAGTTCTCGAAGCAACGGATTTATTGTCTTGGGGTCAAAAGCAACTGCTTAGTCTGCCTATTGTAAATCCTCACGTGAGGTGTCTTGTAGAGCCAGTTTCGTACTTATGTTAGACTAGCAGCATACCCGTTCTTCGTACGGAGTATAATATATAATGAAACTTATAATTCAGAATCATATGCAAATTATGTTAAAATATTAAATTTATTGCTCCTAAAGAGAAGTTTATGAATATCTGTTCTCATCATGCAAAATTATCGTCACGGGCAGATCTAAAGAATAAAACATCCTGGCCCCTTTCGAAAACATATTTACAAAAAAAAGGAATTTAATCAATATATGCAAAATGAAAGCATTAAAATTGTATAGGACCGGTACTACTTATATACGCGAATATTAGAATATATAACCTGTATTAGTAGATTACATGTATAAATTGAAAATATCAATAAACCCGTAATTGATTCCAATATATGCCAGAATGAAAGCACTTAAATTATATGGGAATATTTATATATATATATATATATATATATATATATATATATATATATATATATATATCCCCATACTACTTATATTGTCGCAGATTAGAATATATGCCTGTATGTTAGTAGAAGATTACCATTATTACAATATGAGTCTAAAAAATCTTTGCCGAAATTAAACAGATGACATTATAAATTGAAAATTTTAATTATCCCCGCCATCTTTATAGCAGAAGGTCGTAATTGATTCCAATATATGCCAATATATATCAAAATATATGCCTATAAACCTGTACTACTTATATTCTCGTAGATTAGAAGATAACACGTGCATTTATAGAAGATTACTCGCACAACGTACAAGATGTGAGCTTCAACAATTTTTGTCATAATAAAACAATGGTATAATAATTTGAAAATATCAATAATCTCTGAATCAATAATCCCCGAAAATATCAATAAAAATAATGCGTAACCTGAAGACTGTAATCGATATTATCCAGTCAAAAATGCAATGCCAATGAAATTTATTTTATATATATATCTTTATTATTCAAATCGGAAAAGATTTAATTAAAATCGTATGCCACATAACACATTGGATTTACATCCATTGCTAAACGACATGATACCAGTTGCCTCAAATAAATTGATGGAAATCATATCGTCTGAATAATGCTATCTCCATGAAAGGTTTGGCGATATTTTCTTCAATTTAGCGATAACTTAAAAAATCGCCAAATTTATCGCCAAGTGGGACTGTAAAACTGATAGTCCCATTTTACGACAAATTGACGAAACATCATCCTAATATTATCGCCTAACAAAACACAATTAATTTCATTTATTAAGTGCAATTTTATTAATTTCATGACATTTTTATGGATTTACAAACATTTTTATAAATTTGGTGATATTTTAAAAATTCGATAAATGTGTTACTAAGTAGGATGTATAGACTGACCCACAAATGCTACCGAAACATCATTTCAGTACTGTCTTCTAAAAAAACTAATTTAATTTCATTGATTTGCGTCGTTTTTAGCAATTTGGCGATATTTCCGTCAATTTCGCAAAGTTTAAGAAAAGTTGCCAAGTTAGCGATATTCCGCCAAATTCGTAGCTCTGAAATTGCAGATCTGAAGAATAAAACATCCTTATCGCGTTTGTATATACTAAATGCAAACACTAAAATTGTATTAGAAGATATACCCTTTCTATTCTTTTTCTGTTTCAAAATCGGATAAATGAATTTATTGGTAAACACAATATGAGTTTATTAGCTAAACACAATATAAAAGCTTAAAAACTCTTTGTCAAATGAAAGTAATGTACGCAGTTTGTAATTAATATAATTAAAAGAAAAATCAAACCGTTCATTTACAAAATATATTTTTACATCTATTTATTTATTATTCAAATAGAAAAATAATAACAAATATTAAGAAACACATTTAATTTAATTGCGTTGCTGAGCAACATAATATAATAAAGAATCTTCCTCATAAACTGCGAAATTAAATAACCATTTTGATCTCTTCCCCATAAAATGCAAAAATAAAAACCATTTTGATTTCTTTATACTTTCCATTGTTTAGTAAATGCTTGACCATGGAGTTAGATTTTCCATTTAAATTATTGGTTCAAACAATTCATACTTTCAGATAGTGACTAATTAATGCAAAAATCCTGCACTAAGCTCAGAAATGAAGTTTTAATTCACGTTGACGTTTTAAACAAACGATTTTCATCCTTTCCGTTTGGATAAACCACGGAGTTGGAGAGTAGATCTCCTAAGAAAAAGTTCTGTTTTTCATTAATATCTCGACAACCCCTGGTATTAGAAACTCGAAACTTGGGCAAAATTTATGGGGGGCTATTTTAAGGCTATTTACAAAATTTCATTAAATTCGATTCAGCCGTTCTTTCGTGATGATGAGACAAACGAAATATTCGTTTTTCACTAATATCTCGAGAACCAATGGTCGTGGAAACTCCAAACATGGACTAAATTTTAAGTGGGGCTATTTCTAGGCTACCCACAAAATTTCATCAAATTCGGTTCAGCCGTTCTTCCGTGATGATGGGACAAACAGACAGACAGACAGACAGATTTTCAATTTTATTTATATAGATTAAATGGTCTTCGGATTTCTGCTAGATTGTTTCTGAATATCGTATTTACTCTCTTGTGTGCCCTGAGCAACAGCTTAGTCAGCCTATTGCAAATACATGTGATACATTGGATCGAGCTGAATATTTATATAGTTTAAAAAAATTGCTTCCCCGGTTTTTTGTTAAATGGTTTCGTAGTATTAGGTCGCTTAGTTCGTCTGTGGTAAATACACATGTGGGCCAGACAGAGTTCTTACTTTATTTTTACAAATTCTGATCACCTGGATTACTTTTGACATATATAGCAACATCGAATATATGAGGGGCCTCAAACGACCGATCATACTTATCATAAATCTACATGCGAGATTTTGAGTCAAGCCGAACTCGTACGTAGATTAAAACATTCTGGTTCCCCGAATTTCTGATAAATTGTTCCGCAACATAGCATTCTCTGTCTTGCGGATCCAGTGCAATCACTTAGTCCGGCTATCGTAAATCTACACCTGAGGTTCCGAACAAAGTTTTAAAAAATCGTGCCCACTGTATGCCTATTTCTGATTGAAGATAGACGATTATTGTCCGGGCTCGCAAATTCTCTTATATACCGCCATATCTAATTTTATAGAGAAATTAGATTCATTTATTACACAGAAAGAAATAGGTAAAATATTTTCGAAAAGTAATTATTTTTACAAGTATGTATATCCTTTTAGTTTTCATCATCACTTTAAAATCGAAACTAACTTTCATCAATGACTTTAAAGTCAAATTTAAAATCAAAATTTGATCTTAAATTTGTGGTCAATCGAACTGAATAGACTGAAACGCATCCTTATGTTAAGTACTGAAAGTGTCCTTATGTATTCAATATTGATCAGGTTTTCATTGAAAGACCTAAAAACAACTCTCAGAAATAACTTTAAAATAAACCATAAAATAAAGAATATTTTCAACGTAAAATAAATGCTACTGTCTCTTTAATTGAACAAGTTTATTCAACAAAAGTTAATTTACAAGTTCGCTCTAATTTACAAACTGGAGGGAATCGCGTCCTAGTTGTTATTGATGCATAGTTACCCAAAATATCAGATATAAAAGTTTTAAAAATATTATTATATATTACAATGATTAAATATATACAAAAATTGCGATATTATTAAAAAATTCATTTATCTTTTATTATATTTTATATTATACTTATAAATTTATATTATACTTCATATATTACTTGCCATTGAATGAAATATTTCTCAAATCTGTACCAAAACCCAGACTTAATTTAACATTCCGTCAAGACAAAAGGCAACAGATTCTTCTCTGAGTAATGCACATTATGTTTCATTACTTTCTTACTTATTTATCGATAATTAACTCTTCCTAATAACTAAATCATTACCATTAATTGTACACTATAAAATGATAATCAAATATTGTTTTTTCCCCTTGATAACAGTTTTTATACCAAGAATACTTACAAAAAGGTTCGAAAGTTAACAAATATTTTTTTCACGATTTTTTTCATAATCTGAAAGTTTCGAAAACACAATTATTCTAATTTCGTTAACGCAATAGACTTCTTATTCTCATTTGAATAATGATAAGTGCAATGTCTAATAACTTTAGATAATTATCTGACAAATGAGAATGAGCTGTGATTATTCTTATATGATTACTTTTAATGAAATACTAATGGAAGCATATAATAGGTCCGATTTTTAATTTTCATACTTTTGACAACTTCTTCTACAACGGGATTAGTTAGTAAACTCTCTGAACTTTAACATAAAATTTTTCCGTATGAAATATAAACGAAAATTAATTTCTGCACTGGAATAGTTTTATTTTTATCAACACATTAGATATCTGATGATTTCAAATAAGTAAAAACTGTTTGCTACATATTATACTTATAGAACCCGCCTATAGAATATGTCTGGACATCTGATATTCTGATTAGTTCCCATCTGATAGTTCCCATATTTAATTGGGTTTAGTAAGTTACCTGAAAGCCGTCCACACCCAACAAAAATATTTTGATGAAACTTTTGCCCACAGAAATGACAGATGAATCAACAAATGGTATTACGATAGAAGTGAGCGCAATTCCCAGAACCAATCGTGTTCAAAACCTATTAAACTGTAAGGTATAGTCGAAGCTTCAAATAGGACAGACGTACTTAAGAATTAATAATTTTGCAAAGCAAGGATTTAATTAGGGAAATAACAAGAATTATTTTTAGGAGGGGGGGGGGGGGGTAAGGTAACTGCAGAAGGTTCTCGATGAACAATTTTAACAAATGAATGTTTACTGAGAATGACAGAAATGTCCAAGAAAGAATGATAATTATTATATTTTCTTTTTTTATGGGATATGCTTGTCATTTGTAGTCGATTTAGAACTCACCAAAATTCCCTTCAAAATTGTTGATAATGTTTTTCCCAAATTTTGTAAGCCGAGTATGAAAGATGCTGTTGAAACTTTTAACAATATAGTTTACCCCCTATTCTATCCTAAAATTATTCATTAAGTTGATAGAATTCTCAATAAGTTTGACTTCAAAGTCATATTCTCCCTGACTCAAAAATTAAATTTTTGTCGCTTAAAGATTCCATTAAAATTCAATAATTGAGACATTTATCGAATTCCTTTGTCAATGTGGACTATCGTACGTAGGTCAAACTGAACGTGCCTTAAAGTAGGTACCGCTTAAAAGAACATCAAAATTGTGTACAGAACTAAACTATTAGTAAGTCTATAATCGTACGTAGGTCAAACTAAACGTGCCTTAAAGTAGGTACCGCTTAAAAAAACATCAAAATTGTGTACAAAACTAAAAAATTAGTCTATAATCGCTAATCATTACTAAATGATTAGTTACCGGTTTGATTTTTCTTACACCATTATCATTTATCCATCACCTATTTCCTATTGGAATTCTATGAAGCTTTCATATCAATAAAAAGTTTTGCAATCTGTCTGATTTGTTGATGGCACCCTATTTCTCTGAGGTATGACATGAATATGTCTAAATTTTAATTTTTATGTCCCAATATCTTTTCGCACTTTGTCTTAATAATCTTTGCATATTATTTATTTTTCTTGTTCCATTTTTAATTTTAAATGTTTTTTTTTAACTTTTCTCATTTTAACTCCCTTTCCTTTACACTAGGTCTGTCGTTTCAACATTTTTAGGTTTGTCCGGTATGGTGTAGCTCTCCTTGCATTTGGCCCCAGGCTTATTCGCACTGAAGAAAGAAGTACAAATATTTCCGAAATGAACGTCTGCTTACTAAACATTTTTATGCAACATTTTACTTTGTGATCTAGTTTATAATTATTGTACGCAAAATCACTTTCTTTACTTAAAAAATATGCCTTTAAAGTTAAAAAAGACCAAATGTTATTTTACATTTGCCTACAAAGAGATATATTTATAGCACTTATTTTACTGCTTTTAAATTTATCTAACAATTAAGTATTCTGAATAAAAAGATGATTACCTTTAATGATATTCAAAAGAATCACTAAATATTGCTTCTTTATCTTCCTGACAACTATTTTTATACAGGAATTAATTTAAATATATCCTTAGAGAAATATTACAATTTTTTTCACGTTAAACATGTCTTAAAGTTTTATTTATTAAACACTAGAAGGTATGCCCGTCATATGACGAAATGAAAATTTGCAAAGCATTGCCACCCATTTAGCGTTGTTTTTATCAATTTGGTAACATTTTTATCAGTTTGGCGACATTTTCGTCAATTTAGCAATATTTAAAAATGTCGCCAAGTTTGCGACATTCGGCCAAATTTTTCGCCAAGCATTAAGGAGGATGGAGAAATAGGTCATTCATATAATCATTTGTTATGTTATTTCCAACATATTGAATTTTCATCAATTAGTGGCCATTTTCATTTAGCGTCAATTTTATCAATTTTGTGACCTTTTCGTCAATTTATCAGTATTTAAAAAAACTCGCCAAGTTGATGATATGCCGTCAAAATTCGTCGTCAAAATTTTGCCAAGCGTTACAGACGGAGAGATAAGTTATTTTTACAGGAGATTCTTATATTTTTTCCAAGATATTGAATTTTCACCAATTAGTCGTCATTATTAGCAATTTGGCTACATTTTTATGGATTTGGCGACATTTTCGTCAATTTTTCAACATTTAAAAAATCTCCCCAAGTTGGCGATATTCTACCAATTTCTACACCATAATTTCGCCAAGCGTTACCCAGAGATAGATAGATAAACAGACAGATAAATCAAGGTGTTTATGTTATAAATTCATTTCCCATGGATATTTATATAACACATATTCATATTTAATTATACATATTCATTTCACATTGAATATATTTTATCATTAAAAAATAGATTAATTCAAATCAAATAACTGTATGTTTGGTTACGTTTTGTTCCCAAAATAAAATTAATGCTAATTGATTATTAACCATTATATCTTTGATCTCTTTAATTTTACTCAAATATATGCTCTCATGTATGCATGCAAAGATCGAGAAACCTGCTTCTTTGGAACTTTAAACTTACCGTATGCTTTAATTCAAAACTGAAGATTTTCGCGGAGGGGGATTAGTTAATTTGCATATTATTTATTGAAAAGAAAGTTGATTATTTATTGAAAAGAAAGTGGATTATTTATTGAAAAGAAAGTGGATTTTTATTGAAAAGAAAGCTGTATTGGAAAGCAGTCATTTATAAATCAGCATTTTTCACTGTATATCTTCGGGATAACAATACTTAGGTCACATTTTCTTAATAGGATCGCAGTTTGACAGTCATTCCAGTAATGTCGACAGCAATTCAATGAAAAAACTCAACAATTTTCATGATATGTCTTTTAAAGGGACAGACTATTGAGTTTTTCATTTCTTTAATTTTAACTAAATTGCAAGTTTCAGGGACAACAAGAACGTATAATGAAAAATATGTTTTTTTAACTTTTCAAAATTTACTTTTAAATGGAAAAGGGAACTTAAAATTGGCATAACTCACTATTTTGTAGAACGAAATGCTAGGTCAATATCTTATTTTAAAATTAATTAATGTCTTAAAAATATTTTTTCTATTTAATTATAATTCGAATCCTTTATTTTTATTTTTATTTAATTAATAGCTTTTTTTTACATGTTTTGTGATATTTCAAATTTCCTATATTTTATAAAACATAATTTAATAATTTAATTAAAAAATCAAAAGGAAAGTTTTTAATATATATTATTAGTAACATACACAAAAATTTCAAAGCATTTAATCTTCTGGTTATAAACATTTGAATAGTTTAAAGCTATAAAAAATACAAATCTGAGAAAACTGCTTTTTAAAGAATAAAATGCTTTAAAATCAAAGCCTCTATTTGGTCATACTAAAAGACGTTACAAATACATTAAAATTTGAGCACTGTTGGACGCCAAGCGTCCATCACCAGAAGAAATTGTGAAAAAGAAGATACATTGGTTTTTATACACAATCAAAAACCGCGATTATAATTTGCATATAATGAATGAGCAGATAACTCAAGAAAGTATTGAATTGACAAGCATTAAAATATAAAATTGACACAGCAAAAAGTAAAATATAAAACTAATATATTTATGTAGATGTCTAAAAATTCAGACAATGACCTAACTTGCAAGGAGTCTAGAATGAGACGTTACGCGAAACTGAGGTTTTAACCAGGGTCTAAATTACAAATGAAGTTATGATAAATACAAATAAAGAGGAATTCAAAAAGCAAAATATTACGAAAATTATTACAATTAAATAAAGGAAATGTTTTCTCGAAAACCACGATAAAGTTAATATGAATAACAATTTGGAATAAAGCAGTGGGCAATTTATTAATAATAATTGCCAGCAAATGTATCAATTTAAATGATTATTTAATACGCAGATTTTGACGACGACAAGAATAAGACCAACTCCATAATATATTTTAGCCTAGATATTTTAGTTATTTCGAATTTTTGCAGAACATTTTCCGAATTTTTGAAATGAAAACTAAAATTGAATTAAAAGTGCAAATTCATAAAAATTTCAAATAATTATCCCGCTTATTTTGTGGAATTAAACTCAATTTAATTAATAATGCAAAAAAGGGAGAAAAAATGAATTTAAGTCTATAGAGAAAGCAATCTGCTGCTCACATCAGATTTTTTTTATTAAGGGCTGAATAAAAAAATTAAATTTTGCATTTAATTATAGTTTTCGGGGAATGCAAATATAATAGTTAAATTATCCGGCATTTTTCATATTTCTTTTTACTTCTAAGACCAACCTTTTATTTTATATTCCTTTCGAGCATTCTTCACGAAACACCGGGTATAATATTACTAGAGTTTGATTAATAATAGATTTTGCTATAAATATTTTTGTAACATCATTAAATACGTCCAATCTCCAAATGAAAACAAAAATTGAATTAAAACTCCAAATTCATAAAAATTTCAAATAATTACCTCTGTTATTTTGTAAAATTAAACTCAATTTAATTAATAATGAAAGAAAGGGAGAAAAAATGAATTTAAGTCTGTAGAGAAAGCCATCCGCTGTTCACATCAGATTTTTTTTTTTATTGAGGGCTGTAAAAAAAATTAAATTTGGCATTTTTATGGAGTTATAGTTTTCGGGGAATGCAAATATAATAGTTAAATTATCCGGCATTCGCTGATTATTTTTCATATTTCCTTTTACTTTTATTACTTTTATTACCTTTTATTAACACTTTTCAACAAAGTTGAAAAGTGTTTATGACTTTGTTCATTCTGTCTGTCTGTCTATCCGTTTGCACAATAACTGCCGTGAAAATGACTTAATCAAAATGAAATTTTAGTATGTTATTCAGACGGTCTGTAGAACCTATGGGAATATAAATGAATAATATTACTCAATTACTTTTGGATTGAACCCGGGTCGAAAAAATGAAATGCATTGAGCCCTATGGGACCTAATTTTTCAAACATTTTTTAAACGGATTTAAAATTCACAAATTGCTTCGAAAATTTTAGGTAATATTCAAATTGTTTCATAAAATATATAAAAAAAATTCAGCGAAATATATTCAGTAGTTTTTTAAATAAAAATTAAAATAATAATTACACATCTTATATGAAACGATCACATGACCTACTTCAAAATGATATATGGCATCCATCTTGTTTCAAAATCGTGATTTTTTTAAGTTCTTTTTAATTCATATTGAGTGTTGTATCCGTCCTAAAACTACTTTATTTTTGCTTAAATTCTGTGCATCTACGTACTGAAACAACGCAATGACAATATATTTGAGTTTAAATGCTCATCTAAATTTGATTATTTCTACAATTAAGCCTATTTTTCACCTATGTAAAATGTAAATAGCAAAATATATAGAATGAGTTGTATTAGAATTCCTGTATTTTTTTCACACAAAATAATTTAGTCCATGGAGTCTGCATGGCTGATATGAATGAAATATTAATTGATTTCATAAAGAGAAAGACGATTTTTTTCGATGAAGTTTCAAGCACAGAGTTTAATTTTTTGTAGCTCCATGGTCTTAAACAAAATGTTTAAATAAAATAAATTATTATAGTATTGTGATGAATGAATTGTATGGGAGAAAGTTATGAATCAAATCCTGTTTTTATAAAGAGATTCAGGCGTGTTATTTTTTCTATGACGTCATTTGAGTTAATTTCAGTTGTTTTCGATGAAGTTTTCAAATATAATAAATTATCGTAGTATTATGATAATTCTAAAACTATTACCGAGGAATGTATAACATTTTAGAGATGTTTAAACCAGGCAATTTATATTTCAATGCCGTCATTTGAATGAAGTTCATTTTTTTCGATGAAGGTTTAAGTTTTCAAATATAATAAATTAATGCAGTATTGTGATGAGTTTCAAAATATTACCGAGGAATGTATTGCATTTTAGACTTGTTGAAATAAAATTGCATTGAAGTTGGAAAGTGTTTCATAATCAATGCTTTAAGCATGGTTGATCTTTCTTGTTTTACATTCCTTTCGAGCATTCTTCGTGAAACACCGGGTATAACCTTACTAGTGTTTGATTTATAATAGATGTTGCTATAAATATTTTTGTAGCATTATTAATGTTACATGAGCATTCTTCTAGTTTTGATAAAAAATCAAAGTCAGATAATTTAGAGTTCAAATTAAGGGAAAATAATAATGTTTTAATTGAAAACTGTAGTCCAAGAATTTGCCACTCATGTCAAAGTTCATACTGTTCCCATTAAAATCTAATTACGTGGACAAGCATTTCTACTTTACAATTCATGTCTACTTAAATGTTTGCGACGTTTATCCCAAATTTTAGTTAAAACATTCTGTGTAAACTAATTTAATTTGTCATCAGTACATCAGTGGAGCGTTTAACTTTCAGACACAGGCTTGTCTTAATCATCTAGCACTGTTGAATGAACGAAAATATTGTAGTTCTAGTATTTTTTCATTCCATTTACAACATGTATTGGAACATAAATTTATAAAGAAAGTTCACTTTTAATCACAATAATTAATTGAGCAATTGTATTTCCAAAAATAAAACAAATTTAAATTAACTCAACTCGACTTTTTCATACCAGAAATATTTTTTTTTTCTTTGTCTTTTTTTCAAATTTTACAAGAAAAAATTTGAAAAATCGGTATTATGGGTCCAAATGATTAAAACTGTAGCGTGTTACTTTTCCCTTTAAAGGGCTTGAAAAATATTTCGATTGATACTATACTCGATAATGTACCCCCGAGTTGTTAATTTGCCCCCAGGGGGGATAATGACGTCATGAAGAACAACAAAAATCAATCATGCTTAAAGCATTGATTATGTCACACTTTCCAACTTCAATGCAATTTTATTTTAAAAAGTCTAAAATGCAATACATTCCCCGGAAATATTTTAAAACTTATCACAATACTACATTAATTTATTATATTTGAAAACTTAAAATTTCATTGAAAAAAATGAACTTCATTCAAATGACGACATTGAAATATAAATTGCCTGGTTTAAATATCTCTAAAATGCGATACATTCCACGGTAATATTTTTAAAACTATCATAATACTACGATAATTTATTATATTTGAAAACTTCATCGAAAACAACTGAAATTCATTCTAATGAAGTCATAGAAAAAATAACACGCCTGGATCTCTCTATAAATAACTTCATATAACATTCATAACTTTCTCCCATTCATTTCATTCATCACAATACTATAATAATTTATTTTATTTAAAAATTAAGACCATGGAGCTACAAGTAATTAAACTCTATGCTTAAAACTTCATCGAAAAAAATCGTCCTTCCCTTTATAAAATCAATTAATATTTCATTCATATCAGCCATGCAGACTCCATGGGCTAAATTATTTTGTGTTAAAGAAATACAGCAATTCTAATACAACTCATTCCACATATTTTGCTGTTTGCATTTTAAATAAGTGAAAAATAGGCTTCGTTGTAGAAATAATCAAATTTGGATAATCATTTAAACACAAATATATTGTATTTGCGTTGTTTCAGTATGTAGATGCACAGAATTTAAGCAAAAATAAAGTAGTTTTAGGACGAATACAACACTCAATATGAATTAAAAATAACTAAAAATGACAACTATGCTTAACTTTTGGACAAGAGTGTATATGGTTGATTTCTTGTGTACACGATGGCAGCCACAATATTAATGGATTTTTACTAAACTTTACATCCAACATTGTTGTCAATAAATCTAGAACTAGATAGAATTTGTTTTGATGCGAGCGAAACCTTCGAAATATATATTCCAAATTTTATATATATTTTTAATATAGCAGCATGGGAGGCAATTTCACATGATCATGCATAAAAGGATTTATTTTAGGCTCAATGATCACGAGAGCTTAAAAGTTTCAATCATCGTTGCAAAAATACTCGCAATACAATTGTTTTTAACACTTTACAACAAAGTTGAAAAGTGTTTATGACTTTGTTCATTCTGTCTGTCTGTCTGTCTGTCCGTTAGCACGATAACTGCCGTAAAAATGACTTAATCAAAATGAAATTTTAGTATGTTGTTCAGACGGTCTGTAGGACCTATGGGAATATAAATGAAAAATATCACCCAATTAGTTTTGGATTGAACCCGGGTTGAAAAAATGAAATACATTGAGCCCTGTGGGAACTAATTTTTTAAGACATTTTTTAAGCGGATTTAAAATTCACAAATTGCTTCGAAAATTTTAAGTAATATTCAAATTGTTCAATAAAATATATAAAAAAAATTCAGCGAAATATATTCAGTAGTTTTTTAAATAAAAATTAAAATAATAATTACACATCTTATATGAAACGATCACATGACCTACTTCAAAATGATATATGGCATCCATCTTGTTTCAAAATCGCGATTTTTTTAAGTTCTTTTTAATTCATATTGAGTGTTGTATCCGTCCTAAAACGACTTTATTTTTGCTTAAATTCTGTGCATTTACATACTGAAACAACGCAATGACAATATATTTGAGTTTAAATGCTCATCTAAATTTGATTATTTCTACAACTAAGCCTATTTTTCACCTATGTAAAATGTAAACAGCAAAATATATAGAATGAGTTGTATTAGAATTCCTGTATTTTTTTAACACAAAATAATTAAGTCCATGGAGTCTGCATGGCTGATATGAATGAAATATTAATTGATTTTATAAAGAGAAAGACGATTTTTTTCGATGAAGTTTTAAGCTTAGAGTTTAATTATTTGTAGCTCCATCCATGGTCTTAAATAAAATGTTTAAATAAAATAAATTATTATAGTATTGTGATGAATGAAATGAATGGGAGAAAGTTATGAATGAAATCCTGTTTTTATAGAGAGATCCAGGCGTGGTATTTTTTCTATGACGTCATTTGAATTAATTTCAGTTGTTTTCGATGAAGTTTTCAAATATAATAAATTATTGTAGTATTATGATAATTCTAAAACTATTACCGAGGAATGTATAACATTTTAGAGATGTTTAAACCAGGCAATTTATATTTCAATGCCGTCATTTGAATGAAGTTCATTTTTTTCGATGAAGGTTTAAGTTTTCAAATATAATAAATTAATGCAGTATTGTGATAAGTTTCCAAAATATTACCGAGGAATGTATTGCATTTTAGACTTGTTTAAATAAAATTGCATTGAAGTTGGAAAGTGTTTCATAATCAATGCTTTAAGCATGATTGATCTTTCTTGTTAAATTATAATATTTATTTATGTAGCATTCAAATATTACAACACAACACTTACAAGTAATACTTTACAGAATCTCTTTTAATCATTTATAGCAAATTGGTGAATTTATGGGTCGTTAATAGTCTTCCATTAAAATGTCAAACCTGGTGCCAAATTATCTGAACCTTTGTTCCGCTAGTTTCAAACCATATCGTATTACTTTAAACATATATTGCTTTATTTGGTCTCACAATAACATTTATATTATTAAAAGCATTTTTATTTTTGATTACGAAATACTTACAAATCATCCATTTCCTTGATAATAGGGGCATCTTTACAGTTTAATCAAATTTCCCGGCTTTACATGGATCCTAAAAAGGCGTCCGATACTTAATTAATACATTCACAGATAACATTAATCAATTTACAACTTGCTTGTTTTGCAATCTAAATCCGTTAGGGGTGGGATAGCCCAGTGGTTAAGTCGCGGAGATTAAATTCGGGCGACCCAAATTTGAAACCCCCGTGTTCACGTGGAGTACGGGCACGTTAAATATGTGGATCTGTACGTCATTCCGAGATGTTTGTGGTAAAGTAAGGAGGGTACATTCCCAGTGGATGCCGCCCCATTGTGTTCCGGTCTAAATTGGGTGGCACTTCCAGGCCGTCCAAACACATACCTTACACTTTCGAGTAGGTCGGACGGTCTGAGTCGAAGAAGAAATATTAACATAAAATAATGAAAGAAATAATTATTAAAAAAACTCGACGAGAACTGTCGAACCGGGAGTTCTGCTAACCCTGTACCGAATTTCCTGCCCGTCTGAAGCTCAGATTTTCCGCTGCAGGAGGCATAGACGTTCAGACAAACAGGCATTTTCTTTCATTATGTAAGAATATGACTTTTCAATTTTAGATAAAAAATCTGATGTGAGCAACACATAATGTGAGCAGCACATGACTTTCACTACGTAATGCTATGCCTTTGCTTACTTCTCAGCTTAATGTAGATGCACAAAATCTCCGGCGCAATGTTATTATAGTTGAATTTTATATTAATATTGGGCGCTTTACTAGGTGGCATCATGTTAAACTACTTCAAAGTATCCAATTAATTTTTTATTTAAAGCCAATCTAACGTTACAATTAGAAATGTAGTTAACATCCGCTAAGTATTATGTTTCATATATTAAACAATTATGATAACTAAAATCTAATTTTTATTATATAAAAACGATGGTTTACGTTCCTATTAATAAATTCCTAAAATTCAAAATTATAATTATTATAAAGTTTTTCATATGTCAATATTGTATTTAACATTTCTTTTAATTTGGAAAAAAATAATATTTTTAAGATAAAAACCATCTAATGATAACTAAATGGGCGTATAATAAAACTAGATGTTAAACCAGTCATACCAATTACTACTTATATGACTCTCCATCGAAAAATAATAATTATATCACCCCTAATTAACTATGCTTTAAATCCTCTAGCAAAATGGTCCTGTCCCACAAACTATAAAACCCCCTATATTTTGAATCTAAAATTTTCTATTAATACTATTTATATTATTATACTATTATACTATTATATATTATATATTATATATATATTATATTATATATATATATATATATATATATATATATATATATATATATATATATATATTACATATTATATATATATATTACATATTATATATATATATTACATATTATATATATATATTATATATTATATATTATACTATTATAGAATAATAGAATAATATTAATATCTAGAATATTAATATCCCCAAAATGACAGTAACTATCAAATAAATTGAACTTCGTTTTTACAAGTTATTGAATATTAATCGATTTGGCGACATTTTCAAAAAATCACCAAGTTGGCGATATTTCGTCAAATTATCGTTAAATTTATCGCCAAGCATTACAGATGGACAACCAGACAATTAAATGACTTTTGACAAATTGTTGGACGTTAATATACAAAACTATTGTATAAAGTATTTTTTGAGAATGAAATGAAATATGTAGACCTACGAGAATTGTGTTAACAAATTTGTCATATAATATTACATATGGAAAGGAAACCTATTTAACGATGGTTAACAAATTATCAATTATATATAACTTTTTATATATCTTATAATATATCGAGAACGGTTCTTGCCAGCGTTCTAAAATTTATGTCATTTGTTTCCTGATAAAAACTTACATAAGATATGATTATTTATGTAACATTTGAAAGTTTTAATTTTTTTATGATTTTTTAAAATTTCATTCGAAAATCTGGAGGTCTTCCCAACAATGATCACGTTTAAAATTCGATAAGGTTTATTATCAAGATGAATCACATATTATCAAATGTTCTATTATCGAAAACAACTTAAGACATTTCCGATGCGAGCCATTAATATCCATTGCATCTATTATATAACGCCAGAAATGAAATCTGGAATAAACAATTAATTCTACAGTGTACATAATACAGCAACTGTTTTATAGTCTCCTTAATAACTCTTGCAAACGTAGAATATAATACTACAAATATTATTTTTATTGTTTTGCCCGTCAAGCAGTTTTTAGGAACAAAAGGACAGACAAGAATAAATGCTCGTCATATGTTATGTCAAACTTTGTAAAGGAGCTCGATGCTTGCTCATTTAGAAGCTTCAAGAATGAAATACAAAAAGACATTGATATATGAGAAGTATATTGATATAAGTACTTTTGTTTCGAAGATCTCCAGTAAGGCTAAAAGAAACGGAAAAATAAACAAGATACAATTAAAGTGAATGTTTTTTTGTACTCATGAAACATGGCAACTGTATAAGTCAATATGTGTTCAAAACATATCGAAGTTTTATGATTGTCCTGGATGTTGTACGTCCTAAATTAATTGAAGTTCCTATGTGAATTGTAGTGGCTTCAGTTATAAGTGTTATGAAGGAAAATCTTTGTTTCTCGTTGATTTGAATGTTTTGAATAATTTTACCTACATTAATGCTGCTTTTGAAAATGTTATATTTTTCTATGGAACATTTTAGATAAATGTATTCCTGAAACGCAAAAAAGCAAAACGAAGTACCCGACTCTGCTTACTAAAGAAATCACTGATAATATTACATTAGAGAATAATTATTTGGAAAAAGTTTAGAAGGCTAAATTGCACTGATGACTTGGATTGCTATAAATGTCTTAAGAAAATAGTGAGTAACAGTGCTTGCTACTCGTTATACGAAAAAATGCAACACAAAGTATCCGACTTTGTTTACTAAAGAAACCACTGATAATATTAAATTAAAGAATAATTATTTGGAAACAATTATAATATAAAATTTCACTCCTGACTTGGATTGCTAGAAATGTTTTAGAAAAAAATAGTGGGTTATGTGTTACTAGTTATGTGAAACTTTACACCTTTAGAGTATTTCGACTGAGAAAAGTTGACGTGCGTTGCATTTGACGATGGTACAAGGCACCTTGAGTAAAATTTCAAAATTTTTAGGATTTTTTTTTATATTGATTGATTTATTTTTGTGCATTTCTTTTACTTTTTTAAATTATACAGTTTTGATAGATTTACAGAATGTAGTTTATTTTGTTCGAATCAATCATAAACAACGTAATTATCAACGATAAAACATTTAGATGCAACCAACGTTTGCAGTCACACCGCCGAGGGAAAGCGGGCGGTCGGCGCAAGCGATAAGTATATACTAGTGTACAGAGCAAATGTTGATACATATATATCCCAGATCTAAAGTTTACATTTTTTACAATTTTCTACCAGAATTGTTTTATAATCACATACTACGTATAAAGCGCTATGTATAAAGGGCGTAAGCTACGTATTTAGCTTCGCCTCTTTTAGCTGGATTAATGATCCAGGTCGATTAATGATCCACCTTAATATGATCTCTCCTCATTTATGATCCAGGTGGTAGATCCAAGTGGATTGAGATCAACAATTAAAGAATTATCAGATTCATTCTAAAGATCAGTTGTGATGCAACTCAGTGTGCTTAGCTAATCAATTGCTAGCAAATATGATATTTATGTTTTGACAGTCGAAAAGAAAACTCGTAGCGGGATTCTTGATAATGCCAAACTGTGCAATGTGTATGTTTTGAATAAAAATAACGTATTTTTATGAATATTTGTAATATTTCATTTTGAAAACGAGCTTAAAGATCCCCCCTTGAACGTCCTAGGAAATGGCAGAATTTCAACTTTAATAAGGAGAACACGACACTGTTGAAAGAAGACTGATCAGATTCCAGTCTCAAAGGCCTCCCTTTTGGTGAAGAAGTTAAGCATATAGTGTCTACAAGACCTATCCGAACAGCTAAGGCGAGAGGCATAGGAAGAATATCTTACTTTTATCTGATACGCTATGTTCAGCGATTAGAAGATATGCGACTAAATCGACGACGAAATCAATACTATATCGACTATATCGACGAAATCAATGTACGACGTGACCAGCGCTTGGAAGAATAACGATGCCAAACGTCACAGTGAATTGCAACCAAAACAGCCAAATATAACGCTTATGGTACTCGAAAATGAAGAATAAAAATAAAACACAAAGAATAAAATTTTTTAATACAATGCAAAGAAAGAAACTGATAATTCATCTTTGTTTCGATGTTGATACTTTTACTAGTATCGGCAGATACTTTTACTCGTATTACTTCAACTACCCAACTGAACAATAACGAACTTATATACCCTCTGTAGAAAGCTGTGGAAACGCACCTAACTCGTGAAGTTCATAGACAATCTACGAAATTCGAAACGCCTAAAATTCACCAAATTAGCGATATTCCTCCAAATTCGTCGTCAAGGGCAAGCAACCTTTGAATTATAACTTTGAATTATAACAGGAACTTTGAATTATAACAGCTTTACGAGATGCCACTTATTTGTAACAGTATGCTGTCACTTGCGTTGCATATTTACGTTTCATCTCTGCCGTGTTTCTTTCATGATTTACTCAGTACCTCACGCTCTAAGATGATTCACATCAAAATGTCAAATGAGATATTGATGATGCTTACAAAAAACAAATTGATCTCATCGAAAATTCGTGTAAATCTGATCCCACGTTCTTTTAGCCCTACTGCCGTAGAAGAAATCCTATACATCCCTAATTGTTGTTGCTGTTGTTACTAATCCCCCGTGGTGAAGGAGCGCCTATGCACCACGTCCACTAGATCCCTGGTCCCATGGCGAAGGGAAGAGAGAATTCAGCTTCACTTTTACTGAGGCTCCCCAAGGACAGAAGTCTGACTTCGCCTCGACTGCACAACATCCATGCCCGCTAGCGGGAGTCGAACACACGGCAATCCAGCGATCAGACGGAAACGCTTGCCCCTGACAGCTCGACCACTGGATCTTACAAACGTAACCATCTTACAAACGTACAACAAATAATTTTAAGCCAGAGCGCTTTCGAACACCTTCATGCTCTTCCTCAGTGGCGATAGAATCATAGCAGACGCCAAGATGCCGTCTAGCGAAATTTGCATATTTCGAAAATTGCCATCCATACAAAATTGTGAATCCATAAAACAGATTTAAAATTATAAAATTACTAATCTCAAAAATAAACGCTTTAAAAAACTTTTTAAAAACATCAAATACTTTAGAACATTATTATAGTAAATTAAGGTAACTGTGTAAAGGTTTAACATTCACTGCATCGAAAACGAGTCGCCAGGCATAACTTAGACCTGAACAGGATCAAAATTACAAATAGAAGTACGATATAAATAAATTAAAAGGGATTTGTAAAGTAAAATAGAGCGGGGGTTATTACAGCTGATCAAAAGAAAAGAATTTTCAAAAAGGGGGCGAAAATTATCTTTAGTCACTAATTGGGCAAGGGCGGTCGTTTGTTTACCATTTTTTACGTCTCTAGCATGTTCAGCCAAACGAATATCACTCGTACGTTTAGTACTACCGATATAAAATTTATAAAAATTATCCGGAGAAAGAAGGGGTGCAACATATACCTCAGAAAGACTTTTAAAGTTAACATTATCCCTAAATTTATCAGCACGAATAGGATTGAACATAGTAGTAACAGTTGAATGAACGGGTTTAAAATTAAATTCGGTACAAAAATTGATAAAAGGACGAAAAATTTTAGGATGGTAAGGACAACTAGCTTTAAACGGTAAACGTTCATTGATGGGAATAAGACAAGAATTTGGTTGTAAAAACTTATGGCGAATATTAGCAAAGATTTTATAAACAAACTCATAAGAGTAACCGGCATCCTGACCGAGTTTAAAAACTAAATCAATTTCACTGTTTAAATATGTAATAGTGAAACTAGCATTAAAGGCGCGATTAAAATATGCATTGAAGGAAGCATTTTTAGACGAAATGGGGTGAAAAGAATTAGCCAGAATGAACGTGTTAGTAAAAGTGGGTTTGCGAAAAACTGAAGTTTGAAAATTAATCGAATTATGGGAAATAATAACATCTAAAATAGGTAAGGAACAGTTGTATTCATGCTCAACAGTAAAATTAATGGAGGGGTAAACATTATTGACCAAATCTAGAAGATTAAGGAGATCCTTTAAACTATGATCCCAAATAATGAACACATCATCAACATAAAGTTTCCAAAGGGTAGGTTTATGGGATCAAAAAGGCAAACTTCGTTCTCGAGTTCCTGCAAAACAGCTTCAATGCAAAACAGCTGCAAAACAGCTTCAGCAAAAATACCAGAAAGTGGGCTGCCTTTAGAGGCACCCGAATGTTGTAAGTAAATATCGTTGCGGAAACCAAAATAATTGGTCTCCGCCACAATATTCAATGCAGAGGCTATTGTCGTGACGAAAGAGGACTCATAATTATGTAATGGAAGTTTATTGGCTATAATATTAATAGCTTTATCAATGGGAACACTTGGGAATAAAGTAACCACATCGAAACTGTGAAGAGTATAATTATGAACAAAATTAGAACTAAGAAAATTATTAATAAACTGTTCAATAGAATTGACAGAATAGGGATTATTATTAAAAAAATGGCTTAAGGAACTTTTCCAAAGCCTTTTCCAAAACATAGGTGGGACCGTTACATTTTGAAACTAAAGGCCGCATTGGGTGATTAACTTTATGTAATTTAATTTGGCCGAAAAGTTGCCGTAATTGATGGAAGTTGCGAAAAATAGCTGATTTAATATTAGAAGGAAGGTCAATAGACTTTTTAAGTTTGACGATTTTTGAATTTATAACAGTAATTGGGAATTTTTTAACATTGGTACAATCCATCTCAGCAATACACCTCTGCATTGCTTCAATATAATTAACTCTGTCAATGAGCACAGGTTGTTTGGTTTTGCCAGCAGATAATATAATTAAATTACTATTGGATTTAAGTTTATTAAGTTCAGAAATTTCAACATGTAAACCATCATTTGAACTAGGAAAGTTATTATTTTTATTTTTACTTTTGCATTTATTACTATTTTGAAAATTGGAAATGGAGCGGTTCATGACAAACCGTCCACGATCACTATGTCTGTGATCGATATGAAGTAAAGCTTTTTCAACATAAGGAATTAAGTTGATGATATCAGAGTAATGCGAATTGGCAAATTTTGGGCCTCTCTCTAAAACTGAAGCTAGAAGCTTTTTTTAATATTAATTAATTCAATCACAAAATAGAATAATTTAAGCCAAATATTACATAATGAAGGCAATTTAATCTATATTTACTTTAGCGCCCCATTTCCAGCTCAAAAATTTTGAATTGAAAGCAATTGCAATACATTATCTCTATATTCATGCAATTGGATGTGACTAACTGACCGACTAATTGATAGAAATCCACAGCTGGATCCATAGCTGCTAATTATATCAAATGAAGATAGATGTTTCTTTAAACTAACAGAAGGATTAAGAAAACATGACTTTTCAAAAGTGAAAGGGACAAAAACTCTCTTTAAACTGTTATATAAGAAGATGAAATGCAGAAATATGTAACCTTATGAAATACCAGTAAAGCACGCAAGTATAGTTACAGTCTGCAATCCGAACGGCTTGAGTTCGATCCTCGTTAGAGCTGGAGTAGAATTATGCCGTTGACTTAATGCTTCTTTTATAGCACTTTGCATTTTTTTTAAATATTGGACCTATATATTTTTTCTCAATTAGTTAATTTTAAACACAAGATAGAATAATTCCAATCAAATATTACGCAAGAAAGATAATTTAATCTATATTTACTCTAGTGCTCCATTTCCAGCTCAGAAATATTGAATTGATATCAATTGCCATCCATCATCTCCATATACATAAAATTGGAATTATTGCGTTGATTAAATATTTCTTTTATAATAATTTGAATATATTTTTTTAATATTGGTATTATATTGTTTTGTTTCTTAATTCAAATACCAGATCAGATAACTGACACCTAATTTTTCACAAGGGAGCATTTTAACCTATATTTACTTTAGCGCTCTATTTTCTGCTCACAAATTTTGAATTGATATCAATTGTCATCCATCATCTCTCTCTATATATATACAATTGAAAATATTGCGTTAATTAAATATATCTGTTATAAAAACTTGAATATACATTTTTTTTAATATTGGGACTCTATATTGTTTTGTTTTTTAATTAATTCAAACACCAGATCGAATAAATGACACCTAATTTTGCTCAAGGAAATAACCTATATGTACTTTAGCGCTCCATTTCCTGCTCAGAAAATTTGAATTGATATAAATTGTCATCCATCATCTCTATATACATACAATTTGAAATATTGTGTTGATTAAATATTTCTTTTATAATAACTTGAGGACATTCTTTTTAATATTGGGACTATATTGTTTTATTTCTTAATTAATTCAAACACCAGATCGAATAACAGACACCTAATTTTGCTCAAAAAAGGCATTTTAATCTATATTTATTTTAGCGCTTCATTTCCTGCTCAGAAATTTGGAATTGATATCAATTGTTATGCACTATCTCTGTATACATGCAACTGGATGTGACTAAATTCTAATTGATAGAAATTCCCAACTCGATCCATTGATGGCAAATTCGACATGAAGATAGATTTTGGTTTCAAACTAACAAAAAAATTAAGAAAACGTGACTTTTCAAATGTTAAGAGGTTAAAAACTCTCCTAAAAATGTTTTGTTAGAAGTGGAAATGCAGAAGAAATGCAGTCCAACAAACCACATAGGTGTAGTTACAGTCTACAATCCGAACGACTGGAGTTCGGTACTTGTTGGGGTTGGTCTTGAATTATTGCGTTTTTTAATATGTCTTTTATAACAATTTGAATATTTTTTAAATATTGGGACCGAATTGTTTTGTTTATTAATTAATTCAATACTAAATCGAATAACTGACACCTAATTTTGCTCAAGAAAGGCATTTTAACCTATATTTATTTTAGCGCTCCATTTCCTGCCAGAAATTTAGAATTGATATCAATTGCTATGGGTTATCTGTGTATACATGCAATTGGATGTGACTAATTGTCTAATTGATAGAAATTCCCAACTCGATCCATTGATGGCAAATTCGACATGTAGATAGATTTTTGCTCCAAACTAAAAGAAAAGTTAAGAAAACATTATTTTTTAAATGTTAAGGGGTCAGAAACTGTCTTTAATTTTTCTGTAAAAAATAGAAATGCAGAAGAAAGGCAGTCCATCAAAGCACATAGGTGTAGTTGCAGTCTGCAATCCGAACGGCTTGATTTCGGTCCTCGTTTGGGCTTGTCTTGAAGTATTGCGTTAATTTAATATTTCTTTCATAACAATTTGAATATATTTTTTTAAACAATGTGACTATATTTTTTCTTTTCTTAATTATTGTAAACACCAGGCCGAAGAAGTGAAACCTTATTTTATACAAGGAATGCATTTTAATGCATATTTATTTCAACGCTCCATTTCCAGCTCAGATTTTTTAATTAATTTCAATTGTATTATCTATTAGTCATATAATATGCACTGAACTGTGGAGGTGAGTTAGTGAGGATCTAATGCATAAAAATTATTAAACACTTCCAGTATAGCTAGGATTTCTACTTATTGAGCCATTTGATCTGTATGCACGTCGTGATTAAGGAAAAAATTTTAAATTTCAAAAACTCAAAATACGAGTTATGGTACAATGGAATAATGAAATAAATCAAAACCACATTAATTTAATTATCGATCACTTATACTCTAGCTAGAATCTTAATTTTGGTTTCATTCGATCCGTCTCTGCTCAACGAAATCCGTCTCTGCTCAACGAAATCCGTCTCTGCTCAACGAAATCCGTCTCTGCTCAACGAAATCCACCTCAGTTCAACGAAAATATCTAATATTTTGAATTAAGAATGACAATGCAAAGGAATAATAAAAAAACACACGTTTTAAAATGATATTTGAGCCAGAAGGAATTAAAGAAATACTTGAGCCAGAATACCCGTTTTACTTTCATTCGATTCATCTCAATTTCCAGATTAATAAAAAAAATTGAATTTTTTCTAAAATTCAAATTAAGGGCAACGATACAAAAGGACTTTTAAAAGCCTACTCCACTTTTCCTATAAAAATATTTCATTTTTTATAATAAAATTTTAAATCGTTTGTGTTATCAGTGTGCAGGTGCCCCATTTAGTGATCACTAGCCTTTAAGAATTTGTAAAGCGCGGTTGAAATGGCTAGTATGTTCATTTATATTAACCTTTTAAAAATGCAGAATTTTTATTTATATTAATAAGATTACATGTATGTTAGATTTTACTGCCATTTTAACAGATCTATACATTAATTGACGAATTAGGCCTTGAAGACTTTCCAAGAGATTCTATTAAGTTAAGTGGTACAAAAGTAGGTCTTATAATAATATTTTCTGCAACTTTATTACAGTCATTTGAAAGACACGACCTGTTACATTTTCTTTCCCTTAATTCTCTTTTGTTTACTTCCAGTATCTGAATTGAATTACGCGTCATCACCTCTCCAACAGCGTTCTCCTTTTAAGGAAATGAAATTAGCACACTTACTTGTTTACAATGGATTGCATTAATGGAGAATAAGCTTCATTTAATTATTTTTTCAGCTATTTTAAAATGAATTTACAACTATAAAATCTGATGTAGGCAGCATATGACTCATATTTAACAACGTATTATAACGGAAATTATAACGTATAAAGTTATTGATGATATAATATATATTAATAAGGTTTTGTGAGATAGTTTAAACAATACTCACTTCTATTTTTTTTTGCTAATATGTATATATAAAAGAAAATACTGTGGTCGAAACTGTGTTAGCCTGATTTTGATGGATCTACTTTTTGAACATTTTTGAACAACACTACATTCTAATTGAGTGTCGGTCCCTGGCTGTTAGCGAGTCTGTGGTCACGGCATTTGTAAATGATGAATTTGAGCGGGATTGAACGTCGCTATTTATAGAACATGGTATTTTCAAATTTGAAATCAAATTAAAAAAAATCTGAAGTGGGCAAGATATGACTTTCTCTACATAATTCAATGACTTTACTTCTTTCAATCCAAAATAATAATGTGCAAGATACACGGTACAATTATTTAGTATTGAATTGTACGCATTTCTTGATGGCAACACGTAAAATTATTTCCAAGTACCAAATAAATTTATATTCCGGGCAAATCGAACTTGACTACTGGAAGTATTGCTAGCGTGTGCTAAGCAATATAGGCCATATATTGAAACTGCTAATTATTAACTCATCAATTTGGCACCATTTTCGTAACTTTATCGCCAGTTCGTCAATTTGGCGATATTTTTGTCAATTTGGCACAATTTACTGAAGGTCGCTAAGTTGGCGAAATTAGTCGCCATGCTCGCCAAATTAATCACCGAATAATACATATTTAATAATACTTCCTACTTTAGCAATACTACTACTAATACTTAATACTAATAAGGACTACTAATACCTACTACTTTAGAAAATCCTTGATAAATTTATTTGAGAAAATGTGCAATAGCTCGAGAACGGTTCAACCTAGCGTTATAAAGTTTGTGCTATTCTTTTTCTAATAAAGAAATTGTATATAAAAAGAATAGTTATCTACCATTATTGAATGTTTTGATTTTATGATTTTTTCAAAAAAATATTATAAATTTAGGAGTCTCCGAACAATTGATCGCGTTTTAATTCAATAGGGTTGCAATATTCATTGAATGGAATACCATGCCACTTTTTTTTTCAAAATGCTCTATTGGCTTGTAAGATATTGCTTCCAAAAACTCACGGACACACACATAGAGCGAGAGACATCAGCTCAAAAACGTTCGAGTCGAGTTCAGTGATGCTTTAAACATGCTCTTTCGTCGAAAACTCGAATTCGAATTTTCGACCCAGTCACAATACTTTATCCATGGGTTGTACAAAGTATGTAGGAAAAGTAATAAAATTAATGTATGAGGATTTCGAACACAGCTTTTTTCTTCATTTTAAGGGAAAATTGCTTTAAAGTTTGATTGGGAGAAAAGTTTCAATTTAAATAACACAATTCAATATATTTAAAGAGCTTAATTGGACTTAAGACATAACTTTTACACTCTCTTAAATGTTTCACACTCTTATCCTTAGGGCGCGGTAGCCCATTGGTTAGCGCGCTGGAGTTGCACTCGGTAGGCCCGGGTTCGATTCCAGCTACTGCCAAAACTGCCGCCGTGTTCATGCGGAGTACGATCACGTTAAACATGTGGGTCCGAAAGTCCTTCCGAGAGGTTGGTGGTAGGGGAAGGAGGGTACGGTCCCTGTGGATGCCTCCCCCACTGGGTTCCGGTCTAAATTGGGTGGCACTTCCCGACCGTCCTAACAGTTACCTTACACCTTTCTGGTAGGTCGGACGGTCTGGGTTTCAACAACAACAACAACAACAACACTCTTATCCTTTATGAGCTAGACAGTGCTATACCACTTATATGTCTTGAATCCGATACATAGTAAAGGGAAAAATGCGTGCGTACGCAGTATATGATTGTCGATTGACTTAGAGTAAGCGGAGGTAGTGTAAATACAGTGACCACCTTTTACAGTAACCACAGAAAATAGTTGGTTACTTCTCAGAGGACCGTTAGAAATTGTTTACTACATTTGATGATTTTCGTATTCTTCTTATACTCAAATATGTTTAAACACAATTCTATAAACAACAAAATATGTTTTTAAAATCGTTACGTTCGTTCGTAAATCGTAAATCGTTCTAAAGTATTTCTCTGTGAACTACATCACCTACTACATATAAGTACAATTAGACAAATATATTTTCAATAGTGCATTACATTATGAAATAAAATAAGAAAATGATATTTGATAAATAAATCCATGCTTTAAATTCCAGGTAACGTCAGTTGAAAAGCGATATTTTATTAGACAATCTTAGAAATTATTTAACATCATCAAAATAATAAAGAGAGTGAAATATGATGAGTCTTAAAACTGAAAATATTAAAAATACTGTATCAATAATAAAAATACCATAAATTGCCAAGTTCAAATGAAATGAAACTCCCAGAATTGTAAATAATTTTACAAATGATACAACATCGTAAAAAAAGCACACGTCAAAATGAATCAAATGTAACAATAATCTATAAAAGTAATGTAAAAATCAGAACTAATAAAAAAAATCGAACCACGGCGTATTTAAATAACACGCACGCGCTTGTCCACACACTTAATTCAGAACATAATGTAAGATGTGAACTATTTGCGGGCGCCTCTCTAACACGACACCAGTCCGGTGTTATACGCTGAACAGCGAGAATTAAGCTTTTCGAACGATGAAGAGAAGAATTTTTCAATGCATTAATAACATATAAAAATCTTAATTAATGAACGTACGACCCCTGAAACATAATTTTTGTTTTGAAGCAGTATGTAATATTCAATTTATTTCTTGTTAATTTAGACAGATCGGGCTGTCAGTGTATTTTTCCAAGTCGGAATTTCAAAATCGATTACGTTTTCTTCAAAACACGAAAGGTATAAATTTTAACTGACGAAAATACTGCTATTCATAGTACTGATTCCCGAAAACGACAGCAAATTTTTAAATTTTAAAAACTGTCTGCTTCCACTCATGAACCGAAATACCCCTGTACTAAATTTCATGAATATATGTCGCTTAGAATTTTCATTACGCGAAATACAAACAAAAAAATAGTTATTGCTTTCCTTATATACAATAATGTATAAGGAAAGTATTGTGACGGGGTCGAAAATTCGAATTCGAATTTTCGACGGGAGAGCAAGTTTCAAGTATCCCTGATCACGAATCAAACATTTTTGAAGTGATGTCTGTGTGTGTGTGTGTGTGTGTCAGTGAGTCTGTGGAGACGATAACTGACGAACGAATGGACCGATTCGAACGAAATTTGGAACAAAGATCACAATCCGTAAACACTGGAAGCCTATTGTTTTTATACCCAATCGAATGTTCAGAACCGCCTAAATTTTCGAGTAAAATTTTGAAAAATCGTCAAAAAATCAAAACCTTTAGTAAAGTTACACAAATAGACGTTCTTTATGCAATGTTTCGTTAGAAAACGATTGACATAAATTTTAGAACGCTAACATGAACCGTTCTCGAGATATTGTACATTTTTAAAAAAAATATCAGAAAGTCATATAAAATAAAAAAAATATATATTTCCTATTGAGAAACATGTTCACTTTTCATATGTAATACCATGCTATAAATTAGGTGACATCATTCTCGTTGATCTAGCTCGTTCCATTCATGAAAAAAGATACTTTGAGTAATACTTTTGTATTTGAACGCTTATCTGCTGCAAGAATAACTTATTTCTTCATCCATAACGCTTGGCGGGATTTTGGCGACGAATTTGGTGGAATGTCACCAACTTGGCGACTTTTTTAAATGTTGCTGAATTAACGAAAACTTGCCAAATGGATAACAATGACGCTAAATCAATGACGAATCATTGATGATGACGACATGGAAAATAACGACTCATTGACGAAAATTCAGTATCTTGGAAAGAATATAAATAACTACTATAAAAATAATCTATTTTTAACACTTTACAACAAAGTTGAAAAGTGTTTATGACTTTGTTCATTCTGTCTGTCTGTCTGTCTGTCTGTCTGTCTGTCCGTTAGCACGATAACTGCCGTAAAAATGAGTTTATCAAAATGAAATTTTAGTATGTTGTTCAGACGGTCTGTAGGACCTATGGGAATATAAATAAATAATATCACCCAATTAGTTTTTTATTGAACCCGGGTTGAAAAAATGAAATACATTGAACCCTATGGGACCTAATTTTTCAAACATTTTTTAAGTAAATTTAAAATTCACGAATTGCTTCGAAATTTTTTTTTACTGTAACAGTAGTAAATTCATTGCATTAAATAATTGCATTAAATAAGAAAAGTCATGTGCTGCCCACATCAGATTTTTTTATTATTATAAACGAAGAAAAAGACTACTTAACAGATGACCACTTTTGATTTCTGTTTGAGAAAAGTAAAATTTTATATATAGCTTTTAAATAACAATATTTATTTCACATAAATTCTCCGACATACCATAAATGTATAATACTTCCTTTTACTCAACTTAATTAAGGCCGAAATAGGGACTAAACTTTTTACAAAACAATCCATGCTTAACTTCAGTTGTGTGAATAATTTAAAAGACAGTAGGCAGATACATTTAAAATACAGTGGGCAAATTTGAAGCACTAAGCTTTGCAGCATACTTTCCTAAGGCAATATCACCACAAATACAAAACATCAAATTCAGGAATATATGAACGTTAAATGTCACTTATAATAATGAAACAACATGTATCATTTATCATCAAAATTTTACATCGATAATCGAGTGAGGAAATGCATTTCTTTTTATAGAAACGTTAACAGTAAAATGTCTCACTGCATTAAAATCTAAAATGGTTTTGTATTTGATGATCTCTTGAACAATCCTCTTCTCCATGAAAGAATATCATGTATTTAGCTGTTCATATCTTTTAAAAGTCTATCATTCCACGATGTTTGTTTAAATATGTATCAGTCATTTAAGATAGGCGTGATCGCCGGTATTATCTACCATTATTATATCTATTGTAACACTATATTTAACCCTTAATTTAAAACATGAGTTTAAAACTTGATACTAGCCCAAAATATTTAGTGCATAATTTGGAAATATTGTAAGTGCCACGGGAGGGTCTCAAATCTTAAAAGGCCTATCGAAATTTTAAATAGATGAGGCATTTATAGTATATGTTGCCAATTTGGTCTTTCTTACATTGGTCAAAATAAACGGGCTTTAGAATTTCGCATTAAGGAACATGACAACTGTGTCGAGAAACGAGAATTTTATAAATCTTCAATTAATAAGTACAATTTTCTTTTGCGAAGAATAAGTAAAACTTGAACAACTTATAAATGAACATTATTGCACTGCTGCATTACACTGTTGCATTACACTGCTGCATTACACTGCTGCATTATTGTTTTATTTGTGCTTTTATTACTTTGTTCAAGTTTTACTTATTTTACGTTGCTCAACGTTTTTCTTAAATCTTCAATTGCTCAACATTGATTTAATTTTGAACATCGTTTCAAGTTTTATTTCGCAAGGATTATACAAAACAGCACGTCGATCTATGGTCTTGACATTATAAGTCTTCCATACGCATAAAAAGTCTACTAATTTAGTTTATGACTTGTCTATTACTCCATTTTTTGCACGTTCTGGCGATGTGCCCTGTAATTTATTTCATTTTCCTTTCTATTTGTCCGTACCCCTCCCCCATTCCTTAGCCTTTGAAACTTCTGATTTTTGTATACCGTTTCGACATATTTTTCGTCTAATTGGGACATATCTGTTGTCCCCAAAGGATGGCAAATATGTCAAAACGCTTATTAACAAACAATATCTTATGTTAGTTCTATGTTTCGAATTGGCTGGGTTCTTACTATCTGCTTTCTGCTCGACTTCCTCAGGTGGACTCCTAATTCACGTATACCCATCTGTTTCTTCTATTTCTTCCCATTTAGTCTGTTTTACTTCGTGTTTGTTGGTTATCTAGTTTTGAGTGAAGGGATTTGGCGTATACTCAAACAGATGTATGCTGCATTTTTTATTGAATTTGTACTTAAATACGTTGCTAAATTTTTTCTAGTGTCCATATCACATCGCAATATTAATCACAAACAAAGGCCTGCTTTTCCATTTTGATGCTTTTGTTTCACATAGAATTCAATCAAGCGTTCTAATCCTATGTATGTTTAGAATGTAGAAGAAATATCTGCATAGCATGTGCGGAAATCTTTTAAATTCTTAACTTTTAAATTATATGTTGTAATATTAATAAGTTCCTAATGAAACATTTCATAATACAAAATACTTTCTGATTAAGCAACCGAAGATGTTCAAATATAGTATTTCCGTAAAAATGGTCAAAGAAGTATTATATTTTTAATTAGTATTCTCTCTTTTATGGTCGGGGTTAAGTGTTAAGCAAATTTTAACTCTATTTTAAATGTTTTTGCTTTTCGGAGAAACGGCTTTTGATATTTTGCGTCTTTATATACTTACGGTACAGCAAATAATATTTCTTTTAAAATAATATCAACATTTTTACTTTCCCTACAATACATGAAAATATATAGAGAAAGTATTAGAATCGTGTCGAAAATCGGAACTCCAGTTTTCGACGGATCTACAAGTTTGGTGACATCTAAAACACAAAAATACAATTTCTTTCGTAACGTCTGTGTGTGTGTGTCTATCTGTCTGTACAATATATATATCCACTCTAGTCTAAAAACTATTAAGTGAATTTTTTTAACATTTTGGTAGGTAAGTCACTTATGAGTTAGAGTGGTGCTGATTATATTTTGCTCAGTTCGAAAAATAGAACTTGCCCTTTTGGCGAATTGGTCCACAAAAATCGTCAAAATCAAAATTAAAGAGCTAAATATACTTGAATATATTGGTTTAAACCTTTAAGTATTACATTTTGATGACAAAACAAATAAGACCAACCCCGTTTCTGTACAATGAACCGTTCTTGTGATATTTATGTTTTTTGAAAATTTGAGGACCTGGCGACATTTCACAATGGAAAGCCCAATAAAAAGCTTGCCCAATAAAAAGAAGAAAGATCAATCATGCTTAAAGCATTGATTATGAAACACTTTCCAACTTCAATGCAATTTTATTTAAACATCTCTAAAATGCAATACATTCCTCGGTAATATTTTAAAACTTATCACAATACTATATTAATTTATTATATTTGAAAACTTAAACCTTCATAAAGAAAAATGAACTTCATTCAAATGACGGCATTGCAATAGAAATTGCCTGGTTTAAACATCTCTAAAATGCGATACATTCCTCGGTAATATTTTTTAAATTATCATAATACTACAATAATTTATTATATTTGTAAACTTCATCGAAAACTACTGAAATTCATTCAAATGACGTCATACAGGTAGAAAAAATAACACGCCTGGCTCTCTCTATAAAAGCAGCATTTCATTCATAGCATTTTCCCATTCATTTCATTCATCACAGTACTAAAATAATTTATTTTATTTAAAAACTTAAGGCCATGGAGCTACAAGTAATTAAACTCTATGCTTAAAACTTCATCGAAAAAAATCGTCCTTCTATCTGTAAAATCAATGAATATTTCATTCATATCAGCAATGCAGACTCTATGAGCTAAATACTTTTGCGTTAAAGAAATACAGCAATTCTTATACAACTCATCCTACATATTTTATTGTTTACATTTTACATAAGTGAAAAATAGGCTTCGTTGTAGAAATAATCAAATTTGGATGATCATTTAAACTCAAAATAATATTTTCATTGAGTTGTTTCAGTATGTAGATGCACAGAATTTAAGCAAAAATAAAGCGGTTTTAGGATAGATACAACACTCAATATGAAATAAAAAGAACTTTAAAAATCACGATTTTGAGACAAGATTGATGCCATATTTCATTTTGAAGTGGGTCACGTGATCTTTTCATATCATGGTCACGTGATCGCTTCATATAAGAGGTGTAACAATTATTTTAATTTTTATTTAAAAAAATACTGAATATATTTTGCTGATTTTTTTTATATATTTTATGGAATAATTTGAATATTACCTAAAATTTTCGAAGCAATTTGTGAATTTTAAATTCGCTTAAAAAATGTTTGAAACATTAGGTCCCACAGGGTTCAATGTATTTCATTTTTTCAACCTGGCTTCAATCCACAACTAATTGGGTGATACTATTCATTTATATTCCCATAGGTCCTACAGACCGTCTGAACAACATACTGAAAGTTTATTTTGATTAAGTCATTTTTACGGCAGTTATCGTGCTAACGGACAGACAGACAGACAGACAGACAGAATGAACAAAGTCATAAACACTTTTCAACCTTGTTGTAAAGTGTTAAAAATGATTTTGAATTATTAGAGAACTTTATATACTGTCCACATAAGAATTTATTACCTACAGTCGAATTTACAATAGATTGCTAATTAAAAAAGCTGCATTAGATATGCTGTACAAAGTAGAAAAGGTAGAGCGACATTTATAAATTATTTAGCTATCTTTGTAACAAAATATTTTACATGCAATAGATGATTTATAATGTAGATATTTTAGAATAGATATTTTATATGCAGCAAAATATTTCATATGCTAAAATACTGAAATAACAAGATATACTCACATTGAGATTATGTTCTTTGAATTAAAACATTTTGAAATGTTTAACCTGCTAATCTCATTCAATACAATACCAATCATGTCAAAGGATGATTTCAAATTTGTAGTTTTAATTTAGTATTTCACTTAGAAATTATTTTGTGTTACCTGATGCAAAAAAATAAAATTTACATTACAATAAATATAAACAAGAAAGATCAATCATGCAGAAAGCATTGATTATGAAACACTTTTCAACTTCAATGCAATTTCATACAAACATCTTTAAAATGCGTTACATTCCTCGGTAATACTTTTAATATTATCACAATACTAAATTAATTTATTATATTTGAAAACTCCATCGAAGAAAATGAACTTTATTCAAATGACGGCATTGAAATATAAATTGCCTGGTTTAAACATCTCTAAAATGCGATACATTCCTCGGTATTATTTTAAAAATTATCATAACACTACAATAATTTATTATATTTGAAAACTTCATCGAAAACAAATGAACTTTATTCAAATGACGTCATCGAAATATAAATCATCTCTATATGAAAGCATCATTTCATTCATAACATTTTTCCAATCGTTTCATTCATCACAATACTATAATAATTTATTTTATTTAAAAGTTTGAAAAATTGGTATCTACCATATTTATTTTAAAATATGAAACCTTTCTCGTATATAAAATAATTAAACTCTTGGAAAGATCTTTTTATTATATAATATATCTATTTTTTTTTCTAGAGGATATAACGAGAGTCAGAATTTAATTGAATTTGTTTTTCTCCCTATATTAAATAATTTTTATTTAGAAAACTACCTAACATATTTTACTGAAATTTTTTTTATATATTTTATGGGATAATTTGAATATTTCCTAAAATTTTCGAAGAAATTTGTGAATTTGAAATTTGCTTAAAAAATGTTTGAACCATTAGGTCCCATAGGGTTCAATGTATGTCATTTTTTCAACCCGGGTTAAAAAAAACTAATTGGGTGACATTATTTATTTATATTCCCATAGGTCCCACAGACCGTCAGAAAAACATACTAAAATTTCATTTTGATAAAGCCATTTTTACGGCAGTTATCGTGCTAACGGACAGACAGACAGACAGACAGACAGAGAATGAACAAAGTCATAAACACTTTCAACTATGTTGTAAAGTGTTAAAAAGAGATTGTAACCACATAGCACATATATTTTGTCCTCATCACTTATTTTTAGATTAGTACCTTTCTGAAGCATGTCTTTCTGATAAAATTGGATAACAAATTAACTGAATATTATTTCCGAATTTATTCGCACTTTTACGATGATTTTCTTCAGCTACGTATGAATTTTTTCTCATTACTCTATCTTGGCTCCGTTGTTAGTTCTTTCTCGCTATCACATTTGATTAGTATCGCGTTTCAAATATTTGATCTTCCTGTTTGGATAATAAACACAGCCATTTCTGCCATACGCAAAAAATAGAGCGTTTGATATTTGGATTTGGGATGAAGGATAACTGAAAATAAAAATTCTCTAATGCGATATTAAAGGTATTATCGTTGATTTATATTTTTCTAGCTAGTTTTGTAATTTAGCGTACAATTCTATACAAGCTCACAATTTATACTTATCGAAATATATTTTCTTTCTGTTCAACAATAGATATACACTGGTGTCCAAAATTAAAGTTACAAACACATTTTTTACAATAATTCAAAATAGCTAAGACTAATATTAAAACAAGAAAAATCAATCATGCATAAGCATTGATTATGAAACACTTTCCAACTGAAATGTAATTTCATTTAAAAATTTCTAAAATGTGATTCATTCAGTGGTAATATCTTTTACATTATCACAGTACTACAGTAATTTATTATACTTAAATATTTAAAACTGTATCGAAATATAAATCATCTGATTCTTTATGCAAAATCAATGAATATTTCATTCATATAACTTGTATTCCAGACTCCAGAGCTAAATAATTTTGTGTGAAAAAAATTCAGCAATTCTTATGTAATTCATCTTACAATCGCTTGAGATATTTGCATTCTGCATATGTTAAAATTAGGCTTCCTTGAAGAAATAATAAAAGTTTAGGGATCATTTAAAATCACAACTATTGTAATTGCATAGGCACGGAATTTAGATACACAGATAATATATATGTGTATGTGTATGTACTCAAAGTATTGGAATCGTGCCGAAGATCGGAACTCGAATTTTCAAAGGATCTACACGTTTTGGGACTTCTAGAACACGAAAAAACTACTTTTAGGAAGACGTCTGTGTGTGTAAGGGTGTATCTGTGTATGTTTCTGTGTGTCTGTGTGGATAATACATCCACTCTAATTGAAAAACTAATGGACCGAATTTCATACAATTTGGTAGGTATGTTTTTTGTGGGAAATCCTGATGTTCATTAGATTATAGTACGATTCGTAATAAAAGAATCTGCCTTCTTTGCGAAATGGCCGCAGAAATTGCCTTTATCCACTCTAGCTAAAAACTAATGAACCAAATTTAACAAAATTTGGAGTATAATATTTCAATAACCTACAAGTGATTTATATACCAAATTTAACAAAATTTTGTATATAAATCATTTGTAGGTTATTCTACTACGATTCGGGAAAAAGGAACGGGCTATTTTTGCGAAATGGCCAGCAAAAATCGTTATATATAAAAATAAAAGACTACGTGTGCTCAATTATATCAATTAAATTCCTATTTTATATGTGATTTTTGACAACAAAAAGAATAAGACTAACCCCATTACTCTAGGACTAGCCGTTCTTGAGATATTCTAGTTTTTTCGCGTTTTCGCTAAGCCACCTTTGACAATAAGTCCAGCTATCAAATGAGAACCAAATTTAAGTTTAACGTGTAAATTCAATGTCATTTAAAATACTTATGTTGTGCAGATAAACTCAAATTATCATTGAATAAATAAAGAGAACGAATATGAGTCTGCAGAGAAAGACATGTGCTGTCCACATCAGAATTTTTAACAATATTACACCAATGATTTATAGAAGTGAACGGGGATTATTTTCAGGCCATTTCAAAAAAAATGTATGATCTATATTTAAAGATCCATCAAATTTTTGTCGAATAAAATGTTCAACAAATTTAAGCTGTGTACCAAATTTTAACTCTCTAGGACGTAGGAAAGTGCATTTAAAATGCCATCAATTAAATTTATCATGAAGAGTTATATAAAATTTAAAAAAAGTGAAAAATTGTTATCTACCAAATTTATTTTAAAATATGAAGCCACTCCCATATGCAAAACGTTTAAACAAATGGAGAGATATTTATTATATAATATCTCTCTCTTTTCTTTCTGGAAGATATCCCAAAGTCAGAATTTAATTGAATTTGTTTTTTTCCCTATATTAAATAATTTTTTTAATTAAAAAACTACTTAACATATTTTACTGAATTTTTTTTATATATTCTATGGGATAATGTGAATATTTCCTAAAAATTTCGAAGCAATTCGTGAATTTTAAATTTACTTAAAAAATGTTTGAAAAATTAGGTCCCATAGGGTTCAATGTATTTCATTTTTTCAACCCGGGTTCAATAAAAAACTAATTGGGTGATATTATTTATTTATATTCCCATAGGTCCTACAGACCGTCTGAACAACATACTAAAATTTCATTTTGATAAACTCATTTTTACGGCAGTTATCGTGCTAACGGACAGACAGACAGACAGAATGAACAAAGTCATAAACACTTTTCAACTTTGTTGTAAAGTGTTAAAAATGTATGTTATATATAAAGTGGGAAACGGTGAATGTAATGTAAGCATCCAGTGTTTGTTAAACGGTTAAAAGGATACGATTGGTAAGCAAACTTGTAAGTGACCTTTTTCCGAATCGGTGAATTTCGTCTATAGAAGTGTGTTTCTTGCAGGAAAAATCAAGATACGGACTGATTTCAGTTAAAATGAGTTCACGTAATCGTTTACACGATGGACTGTGATGGAGAGCCATGGGCAGGCTTGAAGCTGGCCAGTCGCAAGCGGAGGTCGCTCGATGGTTGAGAGTGTCTCGAATGGTGGTATCCAGGTTATGGCACCAATTCCAAACAACGGGTACTATTACCAGGAGGCCCGACCAATGCCGCCCCAAAGCCACGACACCTCTGAGGATAGATGAGTGGCAGTAACTGCACGACGTCATCGAGAGATGCCGGTTAGAGAGCTCTCTCAGGACTTCGCTTCTGTGTCTGGAACAACAATTTCTAGGTAAACTGTATACAGACGCCCAGCAGAGAAGTCCCTTTACGCACGGTGAACAGTGGTGTGTGTCCCCTTTAAAAAATCGCACAAGAGAGCCCGTATTTCGTAAAAATAAGCACACTATTCTTGGAGACAGCAAAATTGGGGCCGTGTTTTCTTCAGTGATAAATCGAGATTCAGTATCCAAAGTGATTCCCAACGAGTCTTCATCAGGAGAGAGTCTGAGGCCCGCTTTCGTCCCTCCAATGTAAAAGTAATCGACGACTTTGGTGGAAGGTGAACCCTTGTGTGGAAAGGCATCACGTTGGACGGCCGTACACTACTGTACATTTTCGATGCAGTAACACTGTGATCGCACAGCGTTATAGGGATGAGGTCCTTGAATCTTATGTGAGGCTTTTCTGGAGAGCTACCGGAGAGGACTTTATTTTTATGGATGATAACGCGATGTCACACATAGCTCAACATGTCGACAATTTTCTGGAGGATGAGGGTATTAGCCGTATGGTGTGGCCAGCGAAGTCGCCCGACCTAAATCCTATACAGCATGTTTGGGATGCTCTAGGAAGAGCCATTTCATGACATCAATCCCCTCGCAGGGCCCTCCAGACGTTAACATTCTCGCTTTCAAAAGAATGAGATTTGTTGCCACAAGATATGGCCAACAGCCTCATTTACAGTATGAGGGTCCGTTGTATGGCTTGTGAAGCTATGCGGGATAGCCAAACTTCTTATTAGCCGGATCATTCTGGAGATATGCTGTATCAAGGTATGACCGTTACTAAAAATATACCACCTGTTTATTTTGTTATGATATCATTGGCTATATCATAGTATGGGGGCATGTGTGTATAAAATTTCATAACAATAAACTAATTATTTTTCGAGATATCGCATGTTTTGTGTTTGTAATCTTAATTTAGCACACCAGTGTACTAGTGCGAATTGATACTATAGATACCCGTGCTGAATATTTCGCTATACATTATCAAATATTTCATTCCTTTTTGCTATCATTCATCCTCTTTTTCCATTTACCAATTCATAAAATATAATTAAACATTTCTAAACTCAGGCAGTGTTTAGAAAATAATATACGAGAAAAATTATTTGTAAAATAATTTGCCAACGTTTTTATTTTTCCAAACCTACATCAGAAGCCAGAGTAACCCTGTAGTCTGAATATTTTCACACTTATAGTATCGACCAGGACACAGAACCTAATGTAACTAGATTTAACCCCCCCCCCCCTCGGAGAGTAAAAAATAGGAATTTTCATCTTTACTAGCAAGCCTTCTGTAGTGACGTATCTACGACCTAGACCAGTGATATGCAACTCTTCGGTCGGTACTCCATATGGGATCGCGATGGTTTATTAAGGGATCGCCAAATCTTTTTATGGAATATGATAGGATAAAAATAATATAGCGTTTATTTTTTGTTTCAATATATAGATTTCCGATCAAGTTTTCCAATAGGACTGTCAAATAGTTTGTGCAATAATTTTTATTAATAGTGTCTTCTTGTTTAAAAAACACCCTATATACTAATTCTAAATGGATGAATCAGTTTGGCATTTTTAATTGCAAAATTAAACTAGAATCGGCGAATATAAAATAAATGCCTTTTTAAAATTGATTGTTTAATTATAATATTCAACTTCTTATTTTATTTACATTGGGACATTACTATTGCATATAATAATACTTCAGTGGGATGTCACCAATAAAAACGTTGCGCACAGCTCATCTAGACTACTGAATCTTTATACGCATATAGTACCGATAACGGAATTGACGAACACGGACCCCCCCCCCTCTCAAGAGGGGCAGAGAAAATGTTTTCTTTTAGTTGTTCTGGAGTTCCTCCAGGCCCCTGGTGATTCTGAAAGATGAATCTTTAGACACTAATAATATCGATTACTTGACACAATTTAACGGAACGGAATATTAGATATTTGCTCCAGGGGCGGACGAAAGGAGGAAGTATCGTTGAGTCTTTTCAGGCCTTCCTAATGCCTCCTGGTCGCTTCTACTTCTTCGACCAAAATCGTCCGACCTATCCGAAGATATAAGGTATCTGTTTGGGCGGCCGGGAAGTGCCACCCAATTTAGACCGGAACCTGGTGGGGCGTAATCCACAGGGCCCGTATTCTCCTTCACCACCTACCTTTCGGAAGAACTTATGGACCCACATATTTAATGTGCCCGTACTCCGCGTGAACACAGGGACAGTTTGTGCAGAGCCGGTATCCCTGCGTTCTTGAAAGCCGAAACTTTGCACGGGTATAATCTCGACCGCGGGATAGAACCTAAGAGCCAAATTTTAATTATGACTGCAATTTTCAAAGCTAAGCTTCATACATTGCTAATCAAAGTAAAAGTTATTGAAAATGGCAACAAAAATTAAAGCGTGATTTAATAAAAATGAGTAAGTAAAAGGTGCAGATTCATTTTATTAGTTTTGCTGTCATTGACAGGCTTAAATACTTATAATAATCTGTCAGTATGCATCCTTTTAATACCATCCTATTTTCGGTTAAAGATCTCTTTATACAAACTCATTTTCCGAAATGCAAATATCCGGGCTTAACTGCTTAGCCACATATAGGGTTTTCGCGAAAGTTGAAATAGTTTATTAACGATAAGGACAATATATTTTACATTCTCTTAATGTGCAACTGGTTTGGTTCGATTTTTACCTTAGGCTAGAAAAAGAATGAAATCATTTCAAATATATATTTCATTACGAATCTCTGTCGCGGTATATTTTTACTTCCTTATACACATATTATGATGTATACGGAAAGTATTGTGACTAGGTCACAAATTCGAATTCCAGTTTTCGACGGCAGACCACGTTTCAAGTACCTATGAACAAGAATAAAATGATTTGCAGGTGATGTGTGTGTGTGTGTGTGTGTGTGTGTGCCAGTGAGTCTGTGGAGACGATATTTCACGAACGAATGGAGCGATTTGAGCGACATTTGGTACAAAAATTAAAATATGTGAATACTGGAAGCCTATTGTTTTTAAACTTCATCTAATCTTCAGACCTCCCCCTTCCCCAATTTTTGAAATGAAATATCGAAAAAATCTTTAAAAAATCAAAATTTTCAATAAAGTTATGTAAATAATGATTTCTTATGCAATTTTTTATTAGAAAACGATTGACACAAACTTTTGAAGGCTAGCATAAACAGTTCTGGAGATATTGCACATTTTTCAAATAAATTTATCAAATTATCACATAAAATTATAAAAAGTATCAACAATTGTGCAATATGCACTTTTCATATGTAAAATTATGTAATAAATTTGTTATCATCCTTCTTGTGGATCTAGATTGTACTTTAGGTAATAGTTGGGTAGTAGTAAGATACTTTGGATAATAGTTTTGTATTTGGACGCCATTAGTCGTTTATCTACTAGAAGAATAACCTATTTCTCCGTACAAGGCGCTTGGCGAAATTCAGGCGTCGAATTTGGTGAAATATCGCCAACTTGGTAGGGCTTTTAAATTTTGCCAAATTGACGAAAATGTTATCAAATAGATAAAAATGTAGCCAAATTGATGAAAATGACTCTAATTTAATAAAAATGATGACTAATTGATGAAAATATCTTGGAACGAATATAAGAATCAATTATAAGAGAAATACTTTGGGTAATGTAGTTTTGTATTTGGACGCTATTAGTCGTTTTCCTACTATAACAATAATCTATTTCTCCGTCCATATCGCTTAGCGAAATTTTGGATTTTCGAATTTAGCAGAATATCGCCAACTGAACGAGGTTTTTAAATGTTGCCAAATCGAGACGAAAATGTCTCTAAATTGATAAAAATGACGCTAAATAAATGAAAACGATGAATTGGTGCATATTAAATATCGGAAGGAATATAAGAAACTACTATAAGAGAAGATACTTTGAATAATAGTTTTGTATTTGGACGCCATTAGTCGTTTATCTACTATAAGAATAACTTATTTCTCCGTCCATAACGCTTGCCGAAATTTTGGCTTCGAAATTGACAGACTATCGCCAACTTGGCGATTTTTTTAAATGTTGCCAAATTGAAGAAAATATCGCCAAATTGATAAAAATAACTCTAAATCAAAGAAAATGACGACTAATTGATGAAAATTCAATATCTTGTAAAGAACATGACAAACGACTATAAGAATAACCCATTTCTCCGTCGGTCCATAATGTTTGCCGAAAATTTTGCCAGGATGTCGCAAAATTGACGACTTTTTTATATATTTCCATATTGACGAAAATGTTGTAAAATTGATAAAAATGTCACCAAATTGATAAAAATGACGCTAAATAGGACGCAACGCTTTGCAAATTTTTAATTCCGTCATACGACGGGTATACCTACTAGTACATAAGAAATGCGCTTCTCTCCATTTGTTTGTACCACCTAACGATACATTTGGCGAGCTTGGCGAATAATCTAGCAAAAATATCGCTAAACTTGTGATATTTATCCCCAGGTTAACTTAAATATCGTCAAATTTGCTATAATGATGCCAAGTGAATGAAAATGCCACCTAATTGATGAATTTATCATTAAAATACTTTAATATATGGACTATAGTGCTTATTGAGGATGCTATCAGTATTGTTATTTGTTAATTTACAGTTGCGTGAAATATAAGTTAAATAGGTACGAAATAGCTTTACATGTTGTCATCCGGAAAAGCGCCCAATGTACAATTCAACGTTACAAACACTGTGCCCTGGATCGTTTCATCATTTTTAAGTGTAAAAGAAGTAAATGCATTGCTTCATATAAGGAAATTCATGTGCTGCCCATACCAGATTTTTTAAGTTCCAAATTAAGAAATTGTAAAATATATTATCTTTATCGTTAATAAACTCTTTCAATTTTGCATAAATAAAGTAATATTATAATAAAAATACCGTGATAGTAACAGCATAGACAGTTAATTGACTATATTAACCGGTTTCAAAGTCAAATAGTGCATACTTCGTGAGATTAAATAAGATAGACTAGCCACAAGAGTGACGGTATACAGGAAAAGTAGACACGCATAGCTGTCCTGTAGGTTGTAGGAATTATAAATCCATCTACCTAAAGTTTTCACATTATGTAAAGAATTTAATGGGAAACATTCCTTTGATTGATGTTTGTAACTATCGGATTGAACTGAATTAGAATATTTTGAGGCTGCTTTGTTCTTTCATTGCACACCAAGTTTGCTTTTATTTACAAATATCTGATCATTTTCAAATAATATGTTTCATGTTGTTACTTTTCCTATATGCTTAGTATAATGTGCAAGAAAAATACTTGTATTGTGACGGGGTCGAAAATTGGAATTCGAGTTTTTGACTGAAGACGAGATTTCAAGTCTCTCTGAACTCGAATCAAACGTTTGTGAGGTGATGGCTCTCTTTCTCTCTCTCTCTCTCCCTCTCTCTCTCTGTGTGTGTGTGTGTGTGTGCAGAGTTGGGCAAAATACATTGAAAATGTATTTTTGATACAAAATACATAGGTTTTATGGCACAAAATACAAAATACTTTTCAAATTAAAAAAAATCCAAATACAAAATGCATGTATTTTCGAAATACATTCAAAATACAAAATACATTAAAAAAAAATAAACATTGCTCTGTATTGGACTAAATTGAATTTTCCATGCAAATCAACATTTGTCTATACATTTTATTGGAAATGAACAAACCTCACATTTGTTAATTATTACTATTGGCATTTTAAAAAGATTAGAATGTATTGTAAAAGCGTGACTTAAAAGTCTTTGAAATTTTAAATCTCCAAATTAATAAAGTAAGAATAAATTAATCTGAGGGGAGAACACATTTTATGTAATAGACAAAAATATAATACAAAATCTGATGTGGACAGCACTTGATTTTCCTAGACTCAAATTCATTTTCTCTTTATTTCTTTAAAAATTGAGCTTAATTGCACAAAATAACAGTCATAATTATTTGAAATTACACTGAATTTGCACTTTTATATCAATTTTCGTTTTCATTTGGCAACTAGATGTATTTTCAAAACCGGCGTAACAAAAATGCAAAAAAATGAAATACTCCAAGGACGGCGAGTTCTAGAGTAATAGGATTGGTCTTATTCTTTTCATGTTTGATTACAGTTTGATTCTTTTAATGTTGGATTTTCATGTTTGATTTCAGATTTGATTTCTCGATGTTTGTTTATTAAAATCTTCAAATAGTTTGTGTTTTATTACTCCAATCTTTTTCCAAATACTACTCTCTTTGAAACTTATAAAACTTTACAGAATAAAAAATATGATGTAGGCAGCACATAATTTTCCCTACAAACTCAAATTATCTTTATTTCTTTAATAACGCATTAAATTGAGTTTCATTGCATAAAATAACACTCATACCTATTTGAAATTGCAGTGAATTTGCACTTTTAATTAAATTTTCATTTTCATTGGGTAATTCGGCGTAATTTCAAAGGCGCTGTAGCAAAAATGTGAAAAACTAAAATATCTCGAGAACGGCTAATCCTAGAGTAATGAGGTTAGACTTATTCTTTTCATTGTCAAAAATTATGTATTAAACAAGCATTTAATTGGTACATTTGAACAAAAGTAATCCCTTATTTTTGATTTTGAGGATTTTTGCGGGCCATTTTGCAAAAAAGGCCGGGTTGTTTTTAAATTCCGAATCATACCAAAATCTAATCAGCACCAGGGTAATCAACAAGTGCCTTATGTACTAAATTTTGTGAAATTAGGTCTATTAGTTTCTTAGCTAAAACGGAAACAGACTCTTTCACAAAAAATGGAACTTTTTTATCCTGAATCGTACCGAAATCTAATCAGTACCAGGGTAATCCACAAGTTACCTACCTATAAAATTTTATGAAATTTGGTCAATTAGTTTTACAGTTACAGTGGGTACATACATTGCACACACACACACACACACACACACACACAGGCGTCAAGCTAAAATTGTGTTTTCGTGTTCTAGAGGTCTCACAACGTGTAAATCTGTCAAAATCTCGAGTTGCGAATTTCGAACTTATTCCAATACATTCCCTATACATTATCTTATATTGTAGGGAAAGTAAAAACAAGAAATGAAGGAAGAAACCATCATATGGTGGAAAATGGTTTATATATTTAATTTTTGACAGAACTATCAAGCATTTTAATTCTCTTTTGCATACATATTTCGCAGAGTCATATAAATTTTCAATAAAACAGAAACTAACATCTCCAAGACTCTAAGCGAAAATCCGTGCAGTGTTTTTTAATGTGTGCTCCGCGCAATCCGTGCTCCGCGCAACCGCATTCCAGGGGTTCGGCAACGCAATAGTTGCTTGTAAATTGTCTTAAAAAAAGAGAGTAATATTTGAATGCATAATTTGGACAACAAAGAACATTTTTCATTTTGGGGTTCTGCCAAAAAATTAAATTTTAAAAGTGTTCCGCCACCAAAAAAGTTTGAAAAAACACACTGCCTTAGTGAATCCTGCTATTATCTCTACAATGTGACTTTGAATCCATATCAGTTATCATCTAAGTTCTATCTATAGCCAGTCTTAAGAAACAAGTTTCAATTTCTTTTTTAAGAGATATTTTTGGACTAGAAGCGAAAAAATGACTGAAGGTTGACACCCTTAGTTAACCCCGATCCGCCCCGGAATTTTATGCTGAATCCATATCAGTCATTATGTCTATCAAAAGCCAATTCTGAGAAATAGATGTCTTAAGAAAAGTTCTTAAACCAGAAATGGAAAAGAAACCGGAAGTAAAAATTAATAATAAACCACCTTACTTCCTCTAGAATTTGATGCAGAATCCACATCATTAGATATCATCTAAGCTATATCTATAGCCAATTTTGAGATATAAACGTTTCAAGTAAAGTGATATTTTTTTAACCGGAAATGGAAAAAGAACCGGAAATAGAAATCCACATTGAACCTACAACCGTTCAGAAATATGATGCTAACTTTAAATCAGTCATCATCTAAGCTATATCTATAGCAGATCCCAAGAAATTGATGTTTCAAGGAACCATTTTTCTTTAAAAATATAGTACGGAAAATTTTTGCCAACAATAAAAACTCATAATATAGTGCTACCTCAATTAAACAAATGCTAAGGGACTAACATAAATACTTGTCAAATCGAGGTATTACACCATGAAACTAAAATCTTACCTTTAGATGCGCTTTAAAAATCTTTGTAGTTTCGAAAATCCCATTTATAACTACATATTTTGATTTCCATAATTAGCATTTCACCTTATTTTTCCATTATCATCAATAGATACTACTTTAAAACATTTCCCATCTAATACTGCGAACATCGTGCACAGGGGGACCACTTAGGAACACCGCGTGCTGTTGGCACATTTCGGGCGCGGTAGCCCGGGGTTTTGCGCGCTGGATTTGCAGGCTGCCACAACTACCGCCGTGTTCATGCGGAGTACGATTACGTTAAGCATGCGGGTCCGTAAGTCCTTCCGAGAGGTTGGTGGTAGGAGAAGGAGGGTACGGTCCCTTTGGATGCCTCCCCCACTGGGTTCCGGTCTAAATTGGGTGGCACTTCCCGGCCGTCCAAACGGTTACCTTACACCTTTCTGGTAGGTCGGACGGTATGGGTCTCAACAACATCGTGCACATCATAATCCATTAATTATCCGAATGTACTTGCATAACGAGCAGCTACATCTTCCATCTTTTCTCATGTTTTTTGCAATAACTAACTGCATTGCATCTCTTTAATTTATTTAAAATATAATAATGAACAGCAGAACTCGAATTGCCTAAGTTACTGTTTTCACAAATAATGCAACTTTAAGCTTTCTTCTTGCCCCTTTTCTTTAAATTTATAGACAGGGAGGAGCTATCTAACAAACAACATCATTATATAAATCGAATATAAATGTAAAATTCATAACAGAAACTATATTTTTGAAAGGCTACTACAGTCCTCAGATTCCACTAATTAACATCTTTATCGACGCCAAGTTGTAAAAATACGTATGTTTAGATTAACGCCTGGAAACGGCATCAATGACGAGCCAAAATGCAGATTAACTGTTTTTTTTTTTGTGAATTGTTCGCCTGCGGTTTAAACACAATAGTTAGAAATCTGTAGGAATGTATTTTGAGTATTTTGAAAATACAAAATACTCCCAAAATGTATTTTCGATACATTACCAAAATACTTTACTTTTTTCAGTTCAAAATACAAAATACAAATGTATTTGCATGTATTTTCGATAGTACCCAACTCTGTATTGTTGACTAAATGACCTCCTGTTTCGGCGGAGCCAATTCAGGACCAGTGACGCAGTAAAGAACGAAGAAAGACACAAGACGAGAGAGCAAAATTTATTACAAGAAAGCATCATTGACGAAGGTCGGAGGGTGTGCAGCTTCACATTTTGACGGGGACCCAGAAGGCGAAAGACTGACTTTATCCTCAAGAAACAACCATGCCTTATTCGGGATTCCAACCGGAGCCCACAAGACAGCAGCCGAAGACGCTATCCACTTCACCGCCTGGGCGGTCAACTCGGTATTTAACGAACGAATAGAGCGTTTCGAACGAAATTTGGACCAAATATTACAATCAATGAATGTTGGACGCGTATTGATGCTAAATGCAATCGAATGCTTGAAAGAACCCCAAATTTTTGAATGAAATTTTGAAAAAATCACAAAACATCAGTACCTTCAATCATTCTTATAAATAATCATTTAAGTAATTTTCTAATACTAAACAATTGACACAAACTTTAGAACGCTATCACGAACCGTTCTCCAGAGATTGCAGTTTTCAAATACATTTATAAAAAAATCACATAAAACAAAAAAAGTATAAACTATAGTGAAATAAGTTTACTTTTTGTTGATATCATTAAATTTGTTGATATCATTTTCATGCATCTAGTTCATTCCATTCACGAGTGAAGTCACTTTGTGTAATTGTTTTGTATTTTGACGCCTAACAATTCGCCAACAGTAATTTATATGAAATAAATGCTCTTTTCTCGGTCTGTCTGTAACGCTTGATGATAATTGAGGGAACTTGGCGACTCATTTTGCGAAATATCGTCAAATTTAACGAAAATGACGCCAAATAGATAAATTACTTATTAAAATATATTTATGTTATTTGTTTGTAAAATATATTGATGTATTATTTGTTACGTATGTTATCCATATTGATTGATAATTGCAATTTTAAAGTTGTGTTTTTTCTAAATTTGTCTCCTTGTGTGACCAGTTAGAAACCTCTGATCTTGCAATTGCTCTATTGCATCTTCTTCGACCCAGGCCGTCAGACCTATCCCGGTTTGCACGGCCGGGAAGTGCTACACAATTTAGACCGGAACCTAGTGGGGAAGGCATCCACAGGGACCATACCCTTTTTCCATTACCACCAACCTCTCGGAAGGACTTACGAACCCACATGTTTAACGAGATCGTATTCGATCGATCGTTTAACGTGAACACGGCAACAGTTTAGGCAGAGTTGGGCATCGAACTGGGGTCGTCCGAGTACAATCCCCGCGCGCTAATCATTGGGCTGTCGCGGCCCAGGTCTATTGCTTAGTTGTCGGTTGCGAAAAAACACACGCTGGCCCCGTCCTCTAAGCTTTCTCTGAAAGAATACTGTGTGCTTAATAAGGTTTTTTAGTAAGGGTTTTTATAGGGTTTAGTTAAGGTTCTTATAATAAAAAATTACGCAAAAATCGATTATTTAAGTAACATTATAAAAGGCTCTGCTCTTTTAAAGTTTTTCTCAAAATTTCATTCGAAAGTTTGGAGGTTTTCCGAGCATTCGATAATGTTTAAAATCAATTGGGTTCCAGTATTTGCTGATTCTAATAATCGTACCAATTACGTTCGACGTACTCGATTTGTTCATGAGATATCACATCCACAGACACACTCTCTCTATCTATCTATCTATCTATCTATCTATCTATCTATCTATTTATCTATCTATCTCTCTCTCTCACACATCTATCTCTCTCTCTCTCTTTCTCTCACACACACACAAACACACACACACACAGAGAGAGAGAGAGATAACCATCAACTCAAAAACATTTGATTTGATTTCGGAATTGCTTTAAACTTGCTCTTACGTCGAAAACTCGATTTCGAATTTTCGACCAAGCAACAATACATTATACTTTTAGAACCCTATACATTATACTATTACCTATACATATACCTATACTATACCCTATACATTATACTAATAGAAGGGAGCCTTAGAAGGATTTTTGAAAGATTTCTATTGAGTACTTTCTAATGAAAACTGCGTGTATATACGTTAAACTCTGATATACAGAAAATAAAATACAAAAGAGAATACAAAAGAGTAAAGCCATTAAATATTTCTTCTGGTTATAAGCTTTAAATTCAAAATGAAATTCAAATATAAAAGAACCAACTGCTTTTAAACGCTGTATGAGATAACTTAGTCCAATAAAATAGCTGAAAATATAACTAAAATTCGGATGAATGTAGACAAATAAACGAAAAAAGACGAAATACATGGGTAAATTATACCAGAGATTTCCAAGCGGGAAGAATGAAGGGACATGGATCTTTAAGGCGGTGGCAACTTCTGGTATCCTACATTCAGGCAAATGTGCTATCTTTAGTTGTACAAGTTTAATTTTGTATTTATACTGAATTTACGAATTTTTTATTTATTCTATTTTAATTGAAGGAGTTTTTGATCGATTATTTGAATGATCATAAATATAAGTTCTCAAGCAATGTAAAAACTGTAACACAATAGCAACATAAACAGAAATTAAAATATTTAAGTTTGCCATAAATTGTTGCAACAAAGTTAAATGAACAAATTTGGCTATACTACCCAAACTTTTTCTTTTATAAAATATTCATGAATAATACATATCAGCTTTATATTGTTTTTCTCACACATTTCCTGATAAAATTTTGTTTTTGATAATATTTTCAAAACTGCATGACCGTGAATTACTAGAAACACTATTAAAAAGTAGGATTTTTTGTCTGACTGTAAAAAAAGAACATTCCTGAGGATAAAACTTTATACTTTATGTGAAAACGTAAAGTTTTGTAAAATCTTTTTTCAAGATTTAAACAATAAATCCGTGTGTTCAGAGCAAAATAAAAACTATTTTGGGTTTAATATATATATCTCTTTTTAGTGAGTAGCATTTTCGATATTGAAGATAATAAAAATAATATTTTATGAAACCAGAAAATAATATTTCGAAAAATTTTACAAAATACAGAAATCTTAGCACATTAGTTATTTTATTAAATAATTCTTCTATTGACTGTTTTGTTTTGTTTATAGTGTATATATATATATATATATATATATATATATATATATATATATATACGTATATATATACACACACACACAGATATATATATATATATATACATAAACCCACCTCTGGCAAATCCGTTACAAATAAATAACTATAAACCAAGACCAATGATAAAAATTGTATGTAACTTATCGCTATAATGGAAAAAGGGGATGAGGGGAATAATAGTATAAAAAATCATTATTAAGTAGATAAATACATAATAATATGAAAGAGCAAATGAGGCAATAATGAAAAAAAGGCATTAACAATTACCCCAAGCTGAAAGATCAAGACATGGCGAACAATCAGTTGAAACTACATAAAAAATGATGGTTATTTCGGAATTACACACTCTTCACGACAGCCATATAATCCGAATTAAAACCGAAAGAATAGCTAGTTTCTGACAATAGCGATAGTATTTAACTATTGATCCCACTGAAACTATCAACTGGTTAATGAAAATAATAGTAATAACAATATAATAAGAATTGTCAAACAGAAATATAAACTTACATGTATATATACTGACTAATGGAGAAAATAATAATAGTATAATCCATAAGAATTAAAAAACAGAAATATAAATTTACATGTATATACTTACATGTATATAACTTACATGTATAAACTTACATGTATATAAACTTACATGTGCTGTGGTCGCGCGTGCTTTCCAACTGAACGTACGGCCACATATCACAAAAATCCCGATAAATGTGAATGGAAATCGGATTGAACTGAGTGAATGTGAATGGTAAAGATTTAACAGTAAACTTTCAAAAATAGGAACCAGTATAGGACTCAGGTCAAGTGGAAAATCAGGTTAAAAGAATGGGAGAAATTCATAAAAATCCATGCAAGGATAAATAATGTAATTGTAAAATAGCTAATAGCTACGTGATGTATTTGAAATTATTAATAGTATTATTAACAAAAAATTCTGGATCGTGGTAACTTTGACAAATACGTTTAAGTTTAATGATGTGGGGATAATGATATTGAGGATCAGAAAGTCTATATATTCGAAAAACTGCTTGAAAATGATGTTTCTAAATAATTGAATAGAATTACAAGAACGATATGATAGCAGATTAATGATGGTGAAATTATAAGAATCTATTTTATCAAATAGATTGGTAATAACATGATTATGGAATGTATCTAAATTTAAATCTAAATAATTAACCTTTTGACTAACATTTGGTTCATTAGAAATTAATTCTAGGTTAGAATAGCAAAAATCAATATTAATTGGATAGGAATCATCAATGATAATACAAATTAAGTCGTCAACATAAGGATATATAATATAAGAATTAGAGATAAAATGACGTTCATAATAATAAAGATGTAAGTTATCTAGAATACTACTACTGCAACCCCCTTGAGGTACACCAGATGTTTGTAAATATATGTTATCGCCTTGGATAAGATAATTGTTGCATAACACAAAGTGCAGTAGCATAGGAAAGTCATTAACTTTAAATGGAGCATGATGGGAAGACAGGGTATTACACACCAAACCAAACAATTTTCATCAAAGTTTACCGGGTCGGAAGCGAACCGTAAATGCGTTACAGGGCGCTTACTAGTAGGGAAGCGGCCGCTCCATAAACTTAAAACTATCATTCTGGTTGTTATTTTCTGGTTGGAAAGGAAACCCACGTATGCAAATTTCATCTGGGAAAAAGAAGAACCCTTAAGCAAAGTTTCATAACACCGAATGTACGGCCTCATTAGTTTGCAGCAGTTATTTGCAGCTCCAGCTTTTGAGACGATATTTACAAATATGGAAAAAGCCGATATGCATTTCATCTATGGAGCTGCAAATGGAAATGGCAGAGAGACACAATGACTGTACGGGGAACATTTCCCCCATAGGCGGTTGCCCAATCCTAAAACAGTCGGAGGGTTGCATCGGCAGCTCTGGAATCCTTTCGGATCCCAATCAGAATCCTTTATCGCTGCCAGGCCTGATGTAAATCGTGCAAGGAGTACTAGAACGTCAAGTGTGGCACAGGCGATTCTGGACACAGTAGCAGTTTGGTCAGGTACAAGCATAAGAGCAATGGGCCATACTCTTAGTGTGCTACAATCCACGGTATGGCGGGTTCTGCATGGGGAACAGTTACACCAATACCATATGACTGCCGCCGTGTTCATGCGGAGTACGATCACGTTAAACATGTGGGTCCGTAAGTCGTCCTGAGAGGTTGGTGGTAGGGGAAGGAGGGTACGGTCCCTGTGGATTACTCCCCCACTGGGTTTCGGTCTAAATAGGGTGGCACTTCCCGGCCATCCAAACAGTTACCTTACACCTTCCTGGTAGATCGGGCGATCTGGGTCTCAACAACAACAACACATACTATATATTGGAAAGCATCACCGATGATCCTCTGTCAATGTGTCGGAATCATCGGCGACTGCCTAATAGGGCTGTATCTTATGCCGGAACGACTTGATGGGAGAATATAACATATTTCCCGATGGAGGTCTTCCCTGAATTGGTGGAGGATGTTCCAACATACATTTGGCAGCGTATGAGGTTCCAGCACGATGGAGCACCAGCCCATTTTGGGCGTGAGGTAAGGAACTATCTGGACGTCACTTTTCCAGGCCCATGGATTGGGCGAGGTGCTCCCTTAGCTTGACCCCCACGATCATCCGATCTGTAATATCTTGACTTCTTTTTGTGGAAAATCTTAAGAGTCTCGACTATGACACTGCTCTTGAATCTGAAGAGAAACTCGTTGCCAGAATTTTGACCGCGACTGCCGTAGTGCGCGATATACCTGGTCTGTTCAAGAGAGTTCGCCAATCTGTCCATCGCCACTGTGAGACGTGCATTCCAGTTGGCGGCGTACATTGTTGGCGGCGTACCATTGAGCCATTACTGTAATTATTGTTTATTAAATGCCATTTTATCACCCTGTAAATATATATATAAATACACATATATATATATATATATATATATATATATATATATATATATATATATATATATATATATATATAATATATATAAAATTATAATATATAAAATATAAAATATATAAAATACTAAGCATATGAAACTAGTAAGTTTAAAAATATAAATCTATTAAAAACAGTATAATTAAAAGTGCATCTACTTATTGCGTTAATGCAGCATATAAATAAGATTAAATTTACAAGTAATAAAGATGAATCAAAATATAATTATTGAAGAGAAATTGTAAAGCATCCATAAGAATCCCATTAAATTTAGAACCGTCACTAGTTGACATACTACTTCGTCTTCTGATTGTAAAGTTTTACTTAACTGCTTTCATATTTTGTATGCTATAGTTTTTACGGTACGAGACAGAGAAATCGCTAGACGTGCCGATGCGAAAAAAAAAGTTCACTTCAGAAGTGCATAAAAAGTAAAATATCTCAAAAACTACATCGAAATTAAAAAAGGAGCTCCGTCCTGCAAAAATTCACCCATATTCATTCATAGGTACTTGCCTGCAAAAATTCGTCGTCTTGCTATTGTTATTCTATCCAGGACGTGAACTCGCAGCTCAATAATTTGTCTTTAAATTTCACATTAATTATTTCTTAAGCTACAATATATATAAAAAACCTTTTATTTCAGCGTTTCCCCAAAGCTTTTTCTACAGGTGTACCAAATTTCATATTTTTATATGCAATAGTATTTGCAGTAACAACAAATAACCTCGAGAAACGTGAAATTTGTGAAACAGCGGCGGCGGCAACGTCGGCTACTTTTTTTTAATATAGAGAAATTTGTTGCCAAACACGCCGATCATTTTAAAATCAAAAACTTTCCTAAACTTCTCTGCTTTGTTTTATTTTTTAATTATATTTTTTTAGGGGAACTAATTACATTTACAAATATCAGGTGTCCAGCTAGGTGGTTGTAGTTGTAGTATATTGGCGAATTTATATCTTTCTAAGTATGAATATACATTTATAGTAACTGACTTACAATTATATCGATCCGTAGACGATCAGATATCTGTAAAACGGATTTAAATAATATCAACATCGATTTCTATTCGGATACTCTTGAATTGTTGAATAATGAGCCTTCTATTAGTACTAAGATTCACTACCTGGATTTAAATCCATGTATTGAATCTTCTAATGTTATTATTTATAATTAATTTAATACAAAAGTTATTTTAATTTTAATATCAGTAAAATTTAATATCAAGAAATAAAAAGTAATTTTTACTTCTTGTAATTCAAATTTTTCGTAACATCATTAAAAATTAATTGTTTCGAATTTATAGATTATCAGAAAAAATGTTTCATCAATTTCATATAAAAACATTATTCAAACTAGTAAATCTTACTTTTGTCAATTTTTTTGGTTAATAATATAGTAAAAAAGTTTAGGGTAACTCATCGTTGTTAATGCACTTCATTATGTCTAAATCACTATAGAATTTTAATCATTCCCTCCCCATTCTTCGTTACACTTGCATCATCTAACAGTGCATTTTGCCAGAGATAGATGCAAGGAGTAGGAAGGCCTTGTCTAATTTCTATAATCGATTAATATATTCGATTGTCTATTTGATACATTATTTATTTATTCTCTCTCTCTCTCTCTCTCTCTCTCTCTCTATATATATATATATATATATATATATATATATATATATATATATATATATAAGACCTGTCCATCAGCTTTACCTCCTCAGATTAATAATAATAACCCTAAATGTTTAACTTTTTGTAAAGTGTATAATTGCATTTATAAATTAACATGTATATCTTGTAATGTTTTATATATTGGACAAACTACCACTCCTCTTCACCTTCGTTTTAATGTTCATCTACACCATATTAAGAAATTTATTTCTCGAGCATCTCACAATTCACAACTTCCTCTTCCTACTTATCATAACCCTGGTAATAATTTTGAATATGCCCATTTTGATCTTCGTGCAATTGATGATATTTTAATTTCAATTCTGGACATTGTAAAGAATCCTGTTGATTGATTATATTTTGAAAATTCACTAATCAAACAGAATAAAACTCTTTTTCCATATGGATTAAATTAAATTTATAATAACAAGAGTGTAGTAAAAACTACCTATACGAATTTAAATTATGATTTCTCTATTTTTTAACATCCTAAATTATAACCCTTATAGTGCTTCATCAAAAAGGTCCAAGAGAGGGAATTATAACAGTAAAAAGTGTCACAATCTGAACATAAAACAAAAATTATTGAGCTAGAAAAAAACCTTAAATCTTCTTATAACGTAAACACTATAAAACCCCGAGTGTTCAATATCAAAAAACAACTGTTAAATCAAATCTATATTACTTTCATAAAGTCATTTAATCATGATGAGCATTTTTCACACTTATTATATGATCTTACTATAATAAGAGCTTATTAACCTCCATTCTCAACCCCTTTCTACCTCTAATTATCTTCAAAATAAAAAGTATAATTTTTATTGTGTAATTAAATACAAAACTTCACTTTATAATAATATAAATTTCAATTATATATTTCAGAAGTATAAACATTGTTTTCCTATTCCTAATACTTAAATTTCCAAAACATTTAAGTAAATACCCCTTTGGGTATACAAATATTCAATTACAATGATACATCCAAATCTCCAATAAATCAAAATCCCAATCCCAATTTTCCTTACGTTTGCAACCAGTTAAATTATTCTAAATTTATAGACTGCAATCATAAACACCTAATTAATGGTGATGTTGTCCAAAATTCAGTACTTAAAAATCGTATGCTTTATGGTACCAAATTTTGGATCCAAAATACATTAAATCATTGTATTTTAAATTAACCAACTAAATATTGATTTAGAAAAATTCATATACGAAATTGCTTGCAGCAAAAGCTATGCCATTGAAGCTTTTGATATGGGGAAGGTTAACATTCTGACAGAGGTCAAACATTTCATAGGTAACATGCCTACAATTAAATCTAAAATTAACTTTACAAGCTTGAAACAGGCAATAAATGAACTGAAATCAAACTTTGTCATCACATATGTGGATAAAGCTGCTAATAATTACGCCATCATTTGCAAAATATTATATGTACAAATTTTAAACGACTTTCGAAATCACAATAATGTATTTAAAAGCTTAGATTCTTCAGCAACAACTATATCTAAGAAAACTATTGCATTTCATAAACTATTAAAATTACCTTGCAACAATCTAAGATTCCCTTATATTGCTATAATCTAAAAATTTCATAAAAACCCATCTCTTTTAGATCCGTAACTATTGGACATAAATCATATGCAACATTTGCTAGTAAATCTCTATTTGCAATTCGTAATAAAATTACTTCTATTATTGATAATTCATCTTCTCATATTAATAGTAACAGCTATCACTTAGAAACTGCTATCACTATCAAAAGTTAGACACAATTAATACATTGGGATTTCAAACTTATGATTTTAAGGATCTATTTAACAATATTGACATAAAAGATCTATATAAAGTAATTTGGGATTCAATTAAATATTTCAATAATACACAACATTTGGATATTGATCAATTTTACGTGCACCACCTTCTCAAGAGTGTGTTTTTTAATAATTATTTGATGCAAGACAATAAAACTTATATGCAAATTAAGGATGTTCCTCATCGTGGTTCTTCTAGTTCAGCTTTAGCAAATCTATATCTTTACTTCTACGAGTCAGATTTTATAAACTCTGCATATACTTTCTACCTATATATTGATGATGGCATTCTTATTAAGACAGCGCTCTCATCAACTGTTATAGATTTCGATTTTTATCCATCAAATTTATCACTTATACCAAATGAGAGAGAGAGAGAGAGAGAGAGAAAGAGAGAGAAAGAGAGAGAGAGAGAAAGAGAGAGAGAGTCCCAAAAATATGGACATCGACTTTTATTCCTTAAATATTGATCTTAGACATATATAATAAGTTACAAGGTTGCGTAAAAAAAGCTACAGAATTTTATGAAATAGATTAAGATTTTCAAAGGAATTAAATTTTAAGAAATACAAAATTTAAATTTTATACGGCCCCCGTACAAAAACATTTCTAATGAGTAAAATGTGCCCCATACACTAATAAGGTGATGTACAAAATTTCAGCATTTTATCATAAAAAGTCCCAGAGATATGAAAAGTTAAAAATGCTGACTTAAACCACTTTTAGATACATCGACATGGATTCTCAGAGGAGAAAAATCATGTCGGCAGATCGCGTTTTAGGGGTCATACATAAATTACGAAAGAAAACAATGATTAAATAACTAAATAACATTTCTATTTATTGGTACAAAAGTATCTACACTGTGTAGAAATAATAACTTTACATAAAAATTACAAAACTTGTTCAAAATGTTTTCCATCCATACCAAAGACCCATTAAAGATAAGAGGCATATATTATTTGCCTATGATGCATTTCTGCGTTGGGTCATTTGCACTCTTGCTGTAAACATTTACATTTTAATTTGTGATTAATCCCTCACCAACTTTGTTTAAACATACCTCTAGGACTTTTTATAATAAATTGCTGGAATTTTGTTCATCACTTTATTAGTGTATGAGGCAGATTTTACTCATTGGAAATGCTTTTGTACGGGAGCCGTATATAATTTAAATTTTGTATTTCTTCAAATTTAACCCCCTGAAAATTTTTATCGATTTCATTAAATTCTGTACCTTTTTTACACAACTTTGTAATTTATTATATATGTCTAAGATCAACATTTAAGGAATAAAAGCCGAGGTCAATATTTTTGGGATATCTTGTGTATATATATATATAGAGAGAGAGAGAGAGAATGTCATATAACAGAAACTACCATAGTACAAATAGTACAAAAACAGTTATCTAGACCATTAAGCGCAATGCAGCTTGAAGTAGTCTAGAATAGTATAATAGTAAAAATTGAAAGATTGGACATGAAGTCAGGCAACAGGTAATACATAAAAGGCCTAGGGGGGATTGTGACCCCTAGTTCCCGTTTACAAGTCGACTTTTCCACCAATGGCAACACTCACGGAGCCGTGCATTACCTGCGGTTAAATTCAGTACAACGTCGAAACAGAAGACGTCCATACGAAGTATATATCAATCGTAAAAGGAAAAAATCCCCCAACATAAGAGCAATATATAATTGAAACGACACATAAGACTAAACCTACTCAATATACGAACTACAAATACCATCCATCCATCCAAATCACTCACGTCAATTTTACACGCTTAAATAGTTCCTCGCTGCATCGATGCCATTTTATTTTCTGAAATAAAGGTGTTGCCAAAATCCCTACTGAATGCATCGAAAACTTTACTATGTACCACATTGTAACACTGACAAATAAATATTAAAGGATAATTTTCTGTTATTGCTTCCTTAATAAATATAGAATCATTTTTGATCCTATCCCTTGCAGAAGAATGCATTCTTTCACTACGTTTAAGGTGATTAATGACTATATTGCGAAATATCCTGATACTTAAATTAGAATACCAGTCAATTATATAATGTATTCTAAAACTGTATTGTCTTCTTTTATCATAAATAGTATAATACGTTGTCTTGCTAGGTGTTAAATGTATACTTATACCCAGATAGTTGATTGCCTTTGTTTTATCCGAGATATTCTCAATAAGATTCAAGCAAGCTGGATAAAAGGAAAAATCAAATTCATACCCGTCTCCTGTGTTTACAGTTAAAAAACACAGGAGACGGGTATGAATTTTTTTTCAATTTTAGTGTTGTATCCGTCCTGAAACCGCCTTATTTTTGCTTAATTTCTGTGCATCTACATTCAAAAACAACGCAATTACAATATATTTGAGTTTAAATAATCATCAAACTTTGATTATTTTTACAACGAAGCCGAATTTTCACTTATGGAGAAAGTAAACAATATCGAGATGTAGGATGAATTGTATAAGAATTGATTAATTTCTTTAACGCAAAATCATTTAGCTCTGGAGTCTGCAATAGGTTATGAAGCAAAACATTTATTTGCTCATAAGACAAATACAGTTCATGCCTCGGGTTAGCCCCAGGAATGAAAGGGGGTATTGTTGGCCGATGCCTCCCCACAGACAGGATGGGACAGTTCGGCGCCATGGTTTGAATGGTCCAAGACAGAAGTTGAAAATTATATATAAAGAGATGCCGTAGTAAATGTCAAATTGAGAGCTACAAATATCTCGAAATTTATAGCCCCTGTCAAGTGTCAGCTCACACCGAGTCCCGGACGAGACCTCCCCGCTGTGGGAACCTCTCCGGTCTTCAATTTCTATTGAGATGCATAGAAAATGAGCGTGACTAAACAATCTAATAATTTGGACGGAATTGGCACCACCCATTTCTCACACATAAGTGATGGAACGAATGAGCGGTCAAGAAAACTTTCCATCTCATTTTTGTTCCTCGCTTTTCAAAATCTGAACGGACTCGACTTAAAAATGTAAAATTAGACTCTATTCTGATCTCATTAGAGAAGGTCTCCAAGTGTATGTACCCTTGTTTTGAAGCCCAATTCGAAATGCATTTTGACGCACTTTTAGTCACTGCTATCCGCTGCCACTCTATAGCGGCAGCCCTATGCATATAGCAAGGAACCGGTTTTTTGTACCCTGCTGCGAGTACATATACTTAAGTGGTGCGACTATGCAGAAAGCTAAGTGGCCGCTCTAAGCCAAATCGAGCTAGGACGGAACCAGACCGAGTCATGCATCATCATCGAACAGTGGCGATCATCGGCGCAGGGAGAACTTAGCCCCCTTTTGCCACGCAGTACAACATAGCTCTGAAAATAGACGTCGTAGTATGGGCGATCCTTTGGACCTTTTAAACTTCATTTAAGCCGTGACAACTGTATGGACTGTAAGGACAGTAAACGATAGCTCAGTGTCTATCTCACCTCACGGACGAGTATACGTGGACAGCGTGTGTGCTGGGCATCAATCCTGGACCTCTATGCAACGTACAACACATGTCAGCCGAGTACGTCAACCGTCATCGGTGCTGTTTGTGTGAAGCAAACAACTGCAAAGTTTATTCGAGATGCGACCCTAACTGCATCGGCCTGCACGTAGTTCCCGGATCTCCAGGAATCGCTTTGCCAACCGACAAATGGGCGGTGGAGAGTATGGGGAGAGTGTTACCCAATTAATGATGGAATCCTGATTCAGTGAAATCTCCTAAATCCGTGTGGAAACCCCAGGCCGTCCGACTCATCCAGAGGACTTAGAGTAACAAAATGGACGACCGGGAAGGTCCTAAATCCGTGTGTCTCTGTGAACTGTGTGCTGTCACCTACCCAAGCCCTCTTCACTATGAACTGAAATCATCTAATTTTTGGAATAACTAGCCCTTTCATCTGTGGTGGAGGTATTGTGTTCTTTAAGTTTCTATTGTGATGTAATGTGTAATTATATATTGATCTAATTATAAGTATCAGTGTAAATTTAAGCTTTGGGAAATTTCCCTTACTGCACAAATTGAATTGTAATTAATGAATTGAAGTAGTAATTATCATAATAATCCCGTACAACAACGAGGTCAAGCTTGGTACGTTTAAGTGTAGTGTATTGGTATTATTATTGCCAATGTTTTAATAATTTATGTGTTTAAATAAATGTGTTAATGGCCACAAATCGACTGGTTCTTTTAGTGTATAAGCAACGTACTTTGATCATTTCAGATTCCACTGTACTATTTTCAGGATCAACTGGTGGACAGTATAGGTAAGTAGTAGTGTTGTATTTATGTAAATTTTGCTTCAGCACACAATATAGCTGATATAAATGAAACATTCATTGATTTTACATAGAGAAGCAGATGCTTTTATACAAGAGTTTTTCAATGAAATTTTAAGCATAGAGTTAAATTACTTTCACCTCCATGGTCTTAAGTTTTAAGTAAAATAAATTATTGTAGTACTGTGATGAATGAAATAAAAATGTATAAATGTTTACTGCTTTTACATAGAGAGTCAGGCGATTTATATTTCGATGACGTCATTTGAATAAAGTTCATTTTTTTCGATGAAGTTTAGAGTTTTCAAATATAATAAATTATTGTAGTATTGAGATAATTTTAAAAATATTACAGCTGAATGTATCGCATTTTAGAGATGTTTAAATAAAATTGCATTGCAGTTGGAAAGTGTTTCATAACCAATGCTTTATGCATGATTGATCCTACTTGATTTTAAAGATAAAATGAAGAGAAAGATAAATGAAATAATTCCATTTATCGTTTTTTTTTTCATTTTATCTTGATATATCATTTATCTTTTTTAACATTTTACAACATAGTTGAAAAGCGTGTATGACTGTGTTCATTCAAATTGTCTGTGTATCAGTCCGTTCGCACGATTACGGCCGTAAAAATGATTTTATCAAAATGAAATTTTAGTATGTTGTTCAGACGGTCTATGGGATATATGGGAATATAAATGAATAATATCACCCAAATAGTTTTGGACTAAACCCGGGTTGAAAACATGAAATACATTGAACCCTAAGGGGCCAAATTTTCCAAACATTTTTTAAGCGAATTTAAAATTCCCAAATTGCTTCGAAAGTTTTAAGAAATTTTCAAATTATCCCATAAAAATATGAAAAAAATTTCAGCAAAATATAATTGGTAGTCTTTTAAATAAAAATTTGAATAATATAATAATTACACCCATATTATATGAAGAGATCACGCGACCCATATCAAAATAAAATATGGTAACCATATTGTGTCAAAATCGTGATTTTTAAAGTTTTTTTAAAATTCATATTTAGTGTTGTATCCGTCCTAAAATCGCTTTATTTTTGCTTAATTTCTGTGCATCTTTATTCTGAAACAACGTAATTACAATATATTTGAGTTTCAATGATCATCAAAATTTGATTATTTCTTCAACGAAGCCTAATTTTCACTTATGGAGAATGTAAACACATTATGACGTAGGATGAGTTGTATAAGACTTTATGAATTTCTTTAACTCAAAATTATTTAATAGCTAATATGAATGAAACATTCTTTGATTTTACAGACGATTTTATACCAGACTTTTTTCGATGAAGTTTTACGCATAGAGTTAGTTTAATTTTAACCTCCATGGTTTTAAGTTTTTTAGTAAAATAAATTATTGTAGTACTGTGATGAATGAAATAAAAATGTCTGAATGAAATTTTTACTGCTTTTACATAGAGAACCCGGAGATATATATTTCAATGACGTCGTTTGAATAAAGTTTATTTTTTTTCGATGAAGTTTTAAGGTTTAAAATATAATAAATTATTGCAGAATTGAGATAATTTTTAAAATATTACAGCTGAATGTAACGCATTTTAGAGATATTTAAATAAAATTGAATTGCATTTGAAAATATTTTCATAATCAATGTTTTATGCATGAGTGATCTTTCTCGTTTATGATTCTTCTAATAACTAGCGCCCTTGCAAATCAACTTAACATTGCGACCCCCAACTTCGACAGCCCCGACAGTCGCGGGGGCTGCGGATCTATAGCTCCGCCACTGTTCCTCATTTAATCTTTGAAAACATTGCTGTCAGAAGTGTTACAGGGATTTCAAACACTTTGCTGTCACATTTTACCATGAACCCATTGGAACTTTTATCATGTATTAATTTGACCTTTCCTTTCGTGTTAGAATATTATTTACTTTTTTAACCATACAGTCTTTTGTGTTTCTTACCAATCGTATAGCATTGTTTCCCGAGAGTGTAAGAAAAGCACCCTCTCCCAAGGGTCTGGATAGAGCATTTTGAGTGCCTTCTTGATATAAGGAACCTTCTATAGAGAGCTTAATGAGGGCATCTACTACAAGTCATAACGGAACTGCATGTTTTATCTTTTTTTAATAGATGGAAAATATCAGACTTTCTTTGACTAGCAGAATCCGATTTGGGGATGATATAAGTTTCGTCGTAGTTGCTCCAGAATTTTCCCAAACTTCTCAAATACTAATGGGGGTGGTGATGATTCTGTCGTATTTAAAAATATAGACGATTTTGTTTTCCACATAAGTGAGTTTGTTATAAAGAGCATAAGTGGACTGAAGTTTTTGTGCCATCGAAATGCTGAGCCATACGTTTGGTATAAAGAGTCCAAGTTGACTTATTTTTTTTTAATATCATATTGTAAGCAGTTTTGTTAAGTCTATAATACCCCGACTCCACAGTTCTTATTAAAGAGGATTGGCATAAGTATTATTTGCAAATAAAGAGAAAAAATTTTCAGAAAACTAATATACCTGGTGGTTAGAATTAATGTATCCCTATTCAGAGCACTATAGAGAAAAAACTAGTGGTAAAAAAACTCAAAATCTGCGTGGTATATATTTCAGAACATGCGGAAATGAATGACGTTAAAAAAAATAGTTAAAAAATTACCGATATGGTAAGCAAAGATGCCCCTGAGAACTAGTAAAAACATAATTCAAAGAAACGACTTCGCAGTCGGAATGTATATTAATTACGAATTGTAAGTGGCATAAGCGCGCGATAGATACTGACAATAGTCATAAAAACCCAAATGTCACTTTAAGTAATGCATATAGAACATGTTACAAGTGGAACTCAGAAGGGAAGAAGGCTGTAGAAAGACAAGTCATTGGCAGTGTTCAATGTGTTCACCGTGTTGAAGAAGCAACAACTGGTACCTCGTGACAGCGTATTCGACAGTTGCACGTAACTGATCTGTTGTGATATTGTTCGTGTGCAAAATGACGCCGTCCTTAAAATCTGCAGGGTTGCAAATATCTCCCCGACAAACCATGATCTTCAGATAACCCCACAGTCAAAATCCTTAAGGGTCCAGATCTAGTAAACGGGGTGGCCATAAATATGGGAATGCGCGACTGATTATTCGATTTTCTGTACAATGTTGTCGCAACAACTGTTGATCAGGACGGCCAATGTGGGGAGGTGCACCATCTTTTTGGAATATGGTAGATCTGGGGCATCCTCGTTGTTGGAGATAAGGAACAAAGAAGTTCTGCAACTTGTCCCTATAACGTTGTGCAGTAACTGAACAAGTCTTTGGTCCCTGTGGATTGATTTCTTTAAGAACAAAAATAGTCACCAATCAGAAAGGTTGCTGTAAGCCCAATCCAAACTGTTTGTTTTGGAGAATGTAAGGAAATCTGTTGAAACTGGCGGGGATTTTCTATTACCGAGATGCGTCTGTTTTGGATGTTTAATTCTCCACACAGAGAAAAATGTACCTCATCACTGTACAAGATGTTCCAAGGCCATTTGGCGTCTACCTGCATGTATGCAAGGAATGTCAAAACAAACGTTTTACGGATATCTGTATGAGAACCTTGTAACGCTTAGTGACGTTGGATCTTATACGGATAACTTTCTAAAGTTTTCCGCAAACACTCTCGTACTGTTGCTTAGGGAAAATTCAGTTGCCTTGCTACAGCTCAAGCACTACTGATTCCTGCCTCACTGTGACTGGTCTGCTCAACATCAGCCGTTGCAACATCTTCAGGCGCTTGCGTTGTCACAGGTTTTCGACTTCGTTCTAGTCGAACTGAAAAACTTCGTTCTGGTCGAACTGAAAAACTTCGTTCTGGTCGAACTGAAAAACTTCGTTCTGGTCGAACTGATGACGCCACATGCTGTCAGAGAACATGTACGCAACGATTTTAAACGTCTGTACTCGCGAAGAGATCCAGCAGCATTTTCGTTATTCTTGTAAATCAACTTTGATAATAAAACACGGTTAGGCAATGAGAGTCCCATAGCGATCGTTGAATTTTTCCCACAAAGCTTTAAACGTGTTTTTATAGCAAATTGTGTATAAACAACGTGCTTAAAGCGACGTCTTCTTTTGTTGATGCCGTATGGAACATTTGTAAAATTCTTACCTAAAATTCATTTTCAAGGTTTATGGCAGTTGATGGTCGCTTATACCACTTACAATTTGTATTTAATATGCGTCACGATTGCCAAGCAGTTTCATTGAATTATGTTTTCACTAGAAACTTTTCGCAATGCCATCTCTTCCTCTATCGGGCATTTTTGGAACTATTTTTTTAGTCATTCGTTTCCCCATGTTTTGAAATGTATACCACGCAGATTCGATGTTCTTATGACCAATGGTTGTTTCTCTACAGTGATCTGAACATGGATACTTTAATTCTAACCACCCTGTAGTTTAAAGTCAAAAGTAGCAAATAGTGACCTGAGTCTAATTTGCCAAACCTTGAAAATATATATAGCATAATAAAAGAAGATATTTCTGTGTATGTATGCTTAGGTGTGTATGTGTGTGCTTATGCGTGTGTGTGCTTATGTGTGTGTGTACTTATGTGTGTGTGCGTGTGTGTGTGCTTACGTGTGTGTGCGTGTGTGCTTATGTATATGTGTGTGTGTGCGTGCGTGCGTGCGTGTTATGCGTAGCGGAACATTTAACCTACAGGCAACCACGAAACTCGGTACAGAGAGAGCTGAGTTCTCGGGACGATACACCTCTTAACATTTTCTTTAAAATTCGAATTAGTGTTTGAATTACTTTAAGTTGAAACACAGTAACACAGTCTCAAGCGATTTTCATACAAATCGGTCTCTTAGTAATCTAAAGTATTATCACAGAGTTTCTTGTTTATATTGATACCACCGGAAAGACCGGAGAGCGGTTTTTCCAGCGATCTTTGAACCGAATCCGTATAATAATTCCTTTATATTAATTTACTTATATTAAATACATCGGTATATGCGTATTTTAGTCAATATCATATTTTTATCATCGCATCAGAGAAATGAAGTTTCGCTCGACATTAACTTTTGGCAAGAATATAAAGTGCATGCTACTAAAAATAATTCTCTATTTTTTAACTTTCTATGACATTTTAATTGAGCATATAAAAGTTGCGCAGCACTGCGCAGCTGTGGTGGATGCTGCGCAACAAACGAAAATAATTTCGCCTAGAGTTATTTTGCTGTTTACCCGCAAGACAACGCATGCGTGGCAGTTGCTACCAATTTTAGAGAATTCTTAAAATAGTTTGTGTTTTCCTATTTCTTAAATCATATAAGTGGCACATAATAAGCGGCACAAATCAATACTTTCTAGAACTCATCGATTATGCTTTTAACAGCCAAGGAAAGATCACACAGAGAATAGGATTTAAAATTTAAACTGATTTATTAACTCAATTACAACAGACGTGGCTATTGGCTGTTAAAATAAATATTCTGTACAAGTAAAATATATAATATTTCACGATCCCCGTTCAACTTAATAAATTAATTTGGGCATATTTAATCTCACTGTGCTTGATGATATACATAGGCTAAACTCTTAAAGCTTTATCTAACCCATGTTAAAATATTGCTGATTTTTGGTATGATGGTCAAATTCCTCTCACAATACTGGGCTGTTTGTTCTCAGGAGAATACATTTCCGTACACTAGTATTTCGTACGAATTCACACTTGCCGCTTATAGACATTTTTCCGGTCACACACCGATCACTTTCTACCAGCGAACTGAAAGCTTTATCCTGCCTTACCAACAGGATCGCAGAAACTCAGTTGTCCAGTTCTCTGATTGGTCTACTTAACCGGAACTAATAAAAAAGTTTGTAACTCAAATATTCAAAACGTCAAACTGAAGGAAATTATAACTAAATGTTAGAGCTCACAAATATTACTTGAATTGCTATATAGTTAACTACTTTAATTATGAAGAATGTATTTGTACATCTATGCAGTATTTATTTTGAAAAAAAATATTACGAATTTCGATCGGATGATGATGTGCATTGAAGTTTATTTTTACAGATTTCTCTATTAAAATATTTGTTTTAACTTAATTTTCAATGAGTATGCTATATTTTCTTTATAAAACTGCCATGTTGAATTCATATTGTGCCCTATAAATTTATTGTGTTTCTTTCCCTAATTCAATCATGGCTCATCTTCTAATTATGCTATAGCTTACTTTAAATGCTATACTTTTAGCTTGAACTACCAAAAGCCATGTAACCGAATTGCAAGCGCCCCGCCCACTTTGAAACATATTAGGCCCTCGCAGCAAGTAATTTACTTTTCGTTCTAAGCGGGCGTATTATTAAAGTGTTGTTTGATTTTCGAGAATTCGCTGCATATTCTGGTATAATTTTAATCAATGGTTTGCATCTTAAATCCAGAGTAGCATGGGATATTCTTGTAATATAATGCATAAAAATTCGCTCAAAATATTGTCGGAATAAATCTGCAAAGATAAATACTTCATTTGTAAAAGCATACAAGCTTGATTAAAAATATCAATCATGATACCTTGTATGCTGTTTACTAACGATGAATATTACATTTCTTTAATATACTAACTAGCTATTGAAAGATATAACACATTTCCTCATAAATGCCTACGCTTTGAAAGCGTGAATTTGAGAAAGAATCATTATAAGGCTTTACGGAACAATTCATCACTTCAATTGGAAAATACATTCCCTCTGCTCTTTTCATGAAAGTACGTGGGGAAATACTTCACAAAGCTCTTATAAAAATACGTTTTGACAATTTCTGGCTTATATGACATTGTGATTTTTATCATTTTGGCATTGTGATTTTTTGAGGTACATTTGATTTTTATATGTTTGATTTTCAAATAAGGTTGAAGTCATGACTTGTTGAGGGGGCTGGAAAATATTTACCACAGTCAACAGTTAATGATTAGCATCGGGAAATAAATTCTCACTAAACATTACAGCTATTTATATATTTAATGGTTTAATCAATGGAGCATAATATATTTTAAAATGTTATACCATAAAATATAATATATCAAAATGAAGTAAATGTGAATGTAATTTATTATCCATACATGGTTTGAATACATTATAATAGGTATATATTGATCTATGTGTTTGTTATATATTTCATGAAAAATTTTTAGTTTCTTAAAATTTTTTAATATTAATAAGAAATATCCATAGATTTATTATAATTTTATTAAATCGAAATCTTATTTAAAACTCGGAATTTTGTTATTCAAACTGAATTTTTTGTTGATTAGAGTAGTGTTCTCCAAACGTTTTAGATCGAGTACCCCTGTGGTAAATACAGATGCTGGATTATTATTTTTTTTGTTCTAAACTGGAGTTATGTCTAATACGGAGGCTACGTATCAGAATGGCGCAAGAATGTTTTTGTTCTAAACGGACCTTCTAGTAAAATAATATTCATATAATCATTACAGTGCTAGTAATCCTGTAATTTAAAAATGCAAATTAATATTTGTTATTTTTAATTATTAATCTTATTTCTTTTGAAAATATAAAACTTGTGTAAAAATATGCAAAACGAACATTTTAAATGCTCTTGGCGTACCCCCACATATCGACTCTTGTATCCCACTTTGGAGACCCCTGGACTAGAGCTGTGCAGTCTATATAACCTTTGGTTATGAGTTCCCTCACTTTACTGTATAATTTATGTTTAACTTTATATTGACACATTTTGATTGACTTCGTTATGTAAACCAAACGCCGAGTCAAGTAACATTTCTTCGTTCCTGCGGAACGGCAATATAAGTTTCGGATCGTGAAAACAAGAATGAGATTGCATAAAGTTTGAACCACTGTGTGAGTGTGTAGTATTTTGGAAGGAAGGTTCATGTCCGTTGGTGCATGATATACTACTGTTTGGGTATAGCGATGATCGCCAGGGTCTAAAACTTACTTGTTGTCTAGGACAAGATCTAGATGTCCATTGATGGTGTTTGGTAAGAATCGGCTATTTGCATTTTATTACGTTGATTAGCGTAGCGATATTTCTATCACCAGGCCCCGGTCTAAATTAAATATTTATCTTTTACAATACTAGAACGTGCAATCTGGCTGTTTTGTATGTGTCTATTTTTATTTATACAGATGGCTTTTGTATTGTTATTGTGTGCACAATAAATTGGTTTCAACTTAAATTCTGAATCGCTAAGTTCTGTCCCTGTTCGTAAGGCATTTGTGTCACTTAATCTAAAGATTTGGAGTCATGTCCTTTTGATCAGAATTGTCTTCACAACTTCCAGTATGTACTCCAATCTGACCGTTGTGAAGAAATCAGATTTTAAAGCAGCAACCAACCATTAGGCTGCTTGACTAACTTTATCTGAGCTATAGGCAGCAGAATCCACAATGGCAACAGAATAGGTCACAGATGCATTCAAAAATTATAATCCATACAAACGAGCCAATTGCTTGAGATGAATAGCAACGCTCTCTTGCACGTTCATATGCTCGTAAATGAAAAATTGAGAAAATTAATAGTTGAACTAAACATATCACTTTGTAATATTGAATAATTTTAATGTATTTCTGGAATGTTATTTTTCTATTTACCCAAATCCCCTTCCTCACTCCTTTCCTTTCCATATTCTATATAACTGATTTTATACGTATCTTTTAATATTATTCAAAGCATGCATCCAAAGCATTTAATATTATCACAAGCATGCACATCACATGCATGCATATCACATGCATTTACTTACCACAGTATATTTTATACAACGAACTCATTCATTGTATAACAATATATTCAGTTAAAAGAGGCAATAGTATTTCCAATGCATCATTTGTAAAAGTAATTCATTTCGAGTGTCACGTTGTATTCCATAAAATGAAGTTTCCGAGACTAGTCGTCTAATAACAAAGTTACCCAAATTCTTTATTCCATTGACCTAATAACTTTAGCAAACATCTCAGCATTCTCCTCAAAATTCATCCTCGAGTTTCTTCCATTTTACCACAAGTGGTTTTGCAAATTGTTTGAACACACACAGAATTTGATTGAAACGTTTGCTCTTCATCTCCTAATTGAATATTATTTTAAAGAAAAATAGAGTAAAGTACTAATCAACTTAAATTTATCGTCACTTTCTTTTCAGAGAATACGTTCTTTGCTTTTAGTCCGTCATAAGTTTATCAGTTTTTATAATATATATGTATGAATATCTAATGGATATATATTTGCATACATATTTTGGCAGCCTCTGTCTACCTGTATATATATGTATATGTGTGTGTGTATATACATATATATATATATATGTATATATATATATATATATATATATATCGAATCTAACATTTTTAGATGTTGTCTGTGGCGTGTGCGTGTGTGCGCGCGTGTGCGTGTGTGTGTGTGTATGTGTGTGTCAGTGAGTTTATAGAGACGATATCTCATGAACAAATGCAGCGATTCGAACGGAATTTGGTACAAAAATTTCGAGTGAAATATTAAAACTAGAAAGATCAATCATGCTTAAAGCATTGATTAAGAAACACTTTACAACTTCAATGCAGTTTTATTTAAGCATTTCTAAAATGCAATACATTCCTCGGTAATATTTTAAAACTTATCACAATACTACATTAATTTGTTATATTCGAAAACTTGAACCTTCATCGAAAAAAATGAACTTCATTCAAATGACGGCATTGAAATATAAATTGCCTGGTTTAAACATCTCTAAAATGCGATATATTCCTCAGTAATAATTTTAGAATTATTGTAATACTACGATAATTTATTATATTTAAAAACTTCATCGAAAGCAACTGAAATTCATTCAAATGACGCCATAGAAAAAATAACACGCCTGGCTCTCTGTATTAAAGCAGCATTTCATTCAAAAATAATTTCTCATTCATATCATTCATCACAATACTATAATAATTTATTTTATTTAAAAATTAAGACCATGGAGCTACGAGTAATTAAACTCTATGCGTAAAACTTCATCGAAAAAAATCGTCCTTCTCTTTATAAAATCAATAGATATTTTATTCATATCAGCTACGGAGACACCATGAACTAAATGATTTTGTGTTAAAGAAATACAGCAATTCTAATACAACTTATTCTACATATTTTGCTGTTTACATTTTACATAGGTGAAAAATAGTCTTCGTTATAGAAATAATCAAATTTGGATGAGCATTTAAACTCAAATATTTTGTAACTGCGTTGTTTCAGTGTGTAGATGCACAGAATTTAAACAAAAATAAAGTAGTTTCAGGACGGATACAACACTCAATATGAATTAAAAAGAACTTTAAAACTCACAATTTTGAGACAAGATGGATGTCATATATCATTTTGAAGTGGATCACGTGATCTTTTCACATCATGGTCACGTGATCGCTTCATATAAAAGGTGGTATTATTATTTAAATTTTTTTTTAAAAACTACTAAATATATTTTGCTGAATTTTTTTTTATATATTTTATGGAACAATTTGAATATTACCTAAAATTTTTAAAGCCATTTGTGGATTTTAAATCCGCTTAAAAATGTTTGAAATATTAGGTCCCATAGGGCTCAATGTATTTCATTTTTTCAACCCGGGTTCAATCCAAAACTGATATTATTCATTTATATTCCCATAGGTCCTACAGACCGTCTGAACAACATACTAAAATTTCATTTTGATTAAGTCATTTTTACGGCAGTTATCGTGCTAACGGACAGACAGACAGAATGAACAAAGTCATAAACACTTTTCAACTTTGTTGTAAAGTGTTAAAAATCATCAAATATAAAAACCTTTAACTAAGTTACCCAAATAGTCATTTCTTATGTAATTTTTCCTTAGAAAATGATTGACATTTGAAGTTTAGAATGCTAGCATGAACCGTTTCCGAGATATTGCACATTTTTAAAATAAAATTTTCAATAAATTACATAAAATAAAAAAAAATATTAACTATTGTGAAATATGTTCACTTTTTTGTTGCTATATCATGCGATAAATTTGGTGACATCTAGTGAATCGATAAATTTGCGATAAATTTGGATAAATCTAGTGAATGTAGCTCGTGCCATTCATGAGAAAAGATACTTTTGAAATACTTTTGTATTTGAACGCCAATATTCATTACCTGCTATAAGAATAATTTATATCTCCGTTAATAACGCTTGGCGATATTTTGGCGACGGATTTGGCGTAACGTTGTCAACTTAGCGACTTTTTTAAATGTTGCCAAATTAACGAAAATGACTCTAAATCAGTGAAACTGACGTCTAATTTGCAAAAAATTTAATATCTTTGAAAGAGTATAAGAGTAGACTATAAGAATAACCCATTTCTCCGTCAGTCTGTAACGCTTGGTGAGAAATTTATTCAAGAAGTCGCCAACTTGACGACTATTTTAAATGTTGCCAAAATGACAAAAAATATCGCCAATTGATAAAAATGTTGCCAAATTGATAAAAATTACTCCAATAGGAAAGTAATGTTCCGCAAATTCTAATTTCCGTCATATGACGGGCATACCCTCTAGTATATAAGAAATGCTCTTCTTCTCTCCGTTGTTTGTCTATAACACTTGGTGATCCATTTGGAGAACAATTTAGCAAAGTATCGTCAACTTGGCGATATTTCGCCTCAGATTGACAAAAATATTGTCAAAATTGCAAAAATGACGTTAATTAATGAAAATAACGCCCAATTGATGAATTAATTATTAATGTAGTTTAATATATGGACTATATCGCTGATTGAGGATGCTATTAATATTGATAATTGATTATTTGAAGTTGCATGAAATATAGGATAATTTTATACTTTTGAATACTTTTACATGTTGTCATCCGGAAAATCGCCAAATGTACAATTTAACGTTAGTCACAGTACGGTGTATCTTATCCAATATTTCTTGACTATAAAAGGAGTAAATTTATTGTATTACATAAGGAAAGTCATCTGCTGCCCACATCATATTTTTTTGTGTTATATTAGTATGGAACGGGTATAACTTTTACCACCATTTTAGCTTTTGCAGATGGACGTATATTGACTAAATTTTCAATTCTCTTGTAAATATATTTACAAACGGGACAAGGATACTTTGTTCTACAGATTTGCCCGTGAAGATAATTTTACAAAGAGAGATCAGAGCTTCTTATCTTTCTTTTAAGGGAAATTTAATTTAATATTTTAATAGAATATTTTGAAAAATAATATTATGTAGAATACTACTGGAATGTGCAAGTATTTTGACTTTGTAATATCGGGTTTGTCCGAGAGTATATCTATATATCAAAAATGACATTGAATAGCACTTAACTGACTCATTCAATGATTCATCACCGTATTTTCTGAACTGTTAAAACTAGGATTCCTGATTTTTAGAGTGTTGTTCATCGTATATCTTAGATACGCTCTAAGAACAATAAATTTTCTTTATCCACCAATAAGAGTTCATCAAAGGTAGCAACTTCTCCATGGAAAAGTTATGGAAAAGCAACGACTGAAAATTCGCATTGCACATATTAATATTCCTAAGAGGTCCTGTTCAACCAGACTTCAGAGAGTCCTCAAAACTTCTGCGTTTCTCCTTCAGAAAATGGGGAATTCGTTCGGGTAATAGGGTGAAACAGCTCTAGCTGGTAGATTGCTAAGAAGAGTCAAATCTCACATCTCTTATTTTTTTTCTCCCCTTCAACATGAATAAACTCACCTTGGAATTTTGTCAACTAGAGTTCTCAAAACGCTGGTTGAACATGAATAACACCCGTATTACAACACACTACTTATCCATAAAAAAAAGTCCACATCAGAAAGCACACGAGGAAGTTATTACGTGTAATATTGGATGATCGTTGTATTTCTCCAGCACTTCCAGATACAAATGTGTGATTTTACACGAATGTTTCATCGATCATAGATACACACTAAAAATATTGTTTTTATAATCTGCCTCAAGAGGGTAGAAAGCAATAGGGTGACCTAAAGATATACTCCTCGTTCGTAAACTCTTTAATCTAGGAACTAGAAATTTTAACGGATAATTCCTCAAAGATGAGAGGTACACATTAGTGATCTATATTTCCTTTACCAACTTTTTAGTTTTGGCAAGAAAACGTGGGACCTCCGACCTGAAAGAACGCTGTATCTACCCAAACAATTCAGCTAAAAATCTAATTTTCTATAAGGATGTCACACAGGTAAACACTAAAAAGAGTAACCCACACCTTAAGGTATGAGAAGGAGTCGGATACCGAGTAGAATTAACATTGTATATCTTCGGTTGTTTACTTTACCCCAAAGTCACTGCTGTTTGTTATTTTAAAAAATGCTTAGGTAAAGTTACTACAACTAACAACCCGCTTATTTCGTTCAAAGACCGAATACTCAGCTTGAATATATTATGTAAAAAAAGGATTTATTGAACAACTTCGTATGCCGAATTGTTGTAAAAACCATTATATATTATTTATATTTCCTAAATATACCTATGTTACGTTTTTATCGGTTTTACGAACACAGCATAAAATGAATAAGTTAGAATTTATCTACAAAAGGTTTCTGTAAAATCTTCATTCTTTATTAGTAAGGCCATTTTTGATCCACCGCCTGGAAAATGAATCTGTGAGAGTAATGGAATCGTGAAGCATACATTTAAAACACTAAACTGTGTAACTAAAAGCACCACGTATACTTCTGCAATAATTTTAAATTCAGAAATAGTTTTGCATGCAACTCATTCTTCTATGTATCCAAAAGAACTTCTTACGATAGAGCTGCTCATTTCATATTTTGTTCTTTAATATGCGTAATATGCTTTTTTATCCAGAAACGAATTAATATTCAACAGCATTTCATACGTTATAAGATATATTTTGTTTCATATATGCAATCATATAAATACATTCAGACGCCTAAACAAGTTCGTGCAAACAATTGAGCAAAGATAAATTTGTGCAAACTATTTGTTTCTCTAATTACCATTTTCACGCTAGGTTATTTTAGTCAGTTTTGATTTATGCGCATTAAAAAAATGTTTGCACAAACTCTACAAAGTTTTCTGTAACTATAATAAAGCAAAAACTTACTTATATAATTTCAAAATGTTGAAGTTTGAACCAGTATCCGTTTATACATTTGGATGTCTCAAATTTTAAACTTTCTTCTGGAAAAAACAGAATTTACTCAACAATTTTTTTATTTGCGCAAACTATAACTTTCCGTTCGGCGTCCAATTGGCTTTCTCAAACTAGATTTACAAACAAATGCTGAAAACTCAAAAAATGTTGAAAAGTTTTACTAGCTCAAAAATCGTGTGTTTCCTAAAAGAAAGCAATCGGAATTTTACAATTATTTCTAATAACTAAAAATGAAAATCTCAATTAAAATTGTTATAGTGCAACTGGTATATAAGCGTGCCAAAGACAGGGAAACTTAACTATCTTAACCCTACAATGCGTACTGATTCATATATGAATCAGTCTAATTTTTAGTTGATTTCGTCCTAAAAAATCAAGAAATAGTCTATTTTCTGTACTTATTCCATAAAAAGAATACACTTTCAGTAATTCATTACTGATAGCCTCTGTACAATGCAATTGCTGATGCACTTTATATATATCTTTAGTAAGTCATGATTTTTTAAGAATTTTTTCTAATTCCCATGTGTTTGTCATATTGTATGTTTTGTCAGTGATTTTTTTTCAAGAGCTTCAAAGAATTTTTTCTACGAAGTACAAGGTATGCATTTTTCATTTCTGTATATATATATTTAATTTAAAATGCATTTTAATATCAAAAATTTCAACTTTTGTGATTGATTCTTATATGCATCACCATGCATTATCGGGTAAGGTTAGACTCACAATACACAGATGTGCATATGAGTCAATTTCATTTTTTAAAGAGAAATTAGTGTTATGACACCAGGTAACAGCTTATATTTATATATATAGCAATACTACTTCAATAACTACTCAGAATATGGTTAATTAGAGACAAATTATTCATATATTTCATATTTCTTTTATCAGAAATCCATTATTTCTTATTTTTTATTTTTTGGACATTTGTATTTATATTTCACGAACAACTGTTCTGCAATTAATAAAGATTTAACCTGCAAATGTAATTTCGCTGACTATTTAGATTATTACTGAATTTTTAATTCTTAAAATATTATAATTAGCAATACTAATAATATTTGAAATATAGCATATAAAAAGGAACATAGCATCTCAATGGTATTGAAATTATTTATTCAAATGCATCGCGAATGGGAGAGAGTGTTGTCCTAAGGCAGGGGAGACCAAACAGTAGCTTACAGAAGTATTATACTGGCACCACATGTACTGAAATGGCCGGTTAGTGTATCAGTACATTATATGCTTCCAATAGCAAACACTTTAGCAATGATGTTGGTATAGTGGGCAGGGAGCGCAAGTGATACAGGCGGTCGATACCGGACAGATGTGTGAAGACTTAGCGCATGGGGAAAGGTGAAAAGACATCTGTGATGATGGAAAACACTTCGGGACTCCGGACAATTCCAATTAGTCGAAGTTGGAACATGAATGGCAGCATGGAGCGATCGCATATGGAGAGTGATGGATGAGTGGCATAGCAGAAATGATGAAAGACGAAATTCAAGCAATTTAATTCCTCTTTATTAAATGAGATTTCTTATTCCATATACTTTACATCAGGATTTCCTAACTTCAAAATAATTAAAATAATGCTTGAGAGGTGAGCGTGAGCTTTCCATATACTCGTTGACATTCATTGAACATTGAACCGAAATTGAACCGAATTCATTGAACCGAAATTAGAATTTATTACATACTTCAAAAATTACCGTTACTATATAATTTCTTGAATTAACATCATCACACACACGACTAGAATAATTTATTATTTAATTAAATTAATATCATTTATATTCTTTTAGGAACAAACGTTCCATTTCAAGCCTCCCTGGCTAAACGCATCCTACTGCTAAGAAGTTACATCGCCAACTAACTCTAATCACAATATTCTCGCCGAAGCGTCTTAGTATGATTGCGCGTTTGCTCATGACGAAACAGAAAAGAGCTCCAATGCATTTTAATATGAAATGCGAATCCGTGGTAAATGTACAAACGCGCGGGAATGTAACATTTCGCCAAGGTTACCGAAACAGGTGGGAAAACTTCAAGAAGCCGAAATACACAATTGGCGCTTTATCAATTTGAAATAAATATTTGAGAACAAGATTTAGAATCAAAACGAAAATAGAATTTGACGAATATGGAATTTAGAAGGGAATTAATTTAAAATAAGCAGGGGTGCATTTCATTACAGTATTATGATGTAAAAATAAGGAAATGACCTGCAGCATACATTCTCTCACATGTGCTAGACAAGAAAATATCGATAACATGCCAATTTGTAATGATAATCGAACTAGACGTAAAGTGCCAGTGTGCAATGCACAATCTTTTTTGACTGTAAAATATGTGGTCTCCTATTATCTCTCAACAAAGACAGGAATTGTTTCAAAAATTTCCATTCTACATAAATATAATAGAAATAAAATGTATTTAATTAAAAATATTAATTAAATATTCAAATTTAATTAAAAACATATTTTCTCTCTATTAATTTAGCGTTTTTATACCAAACTTATTATTTATGTGACGGTAAGTCATTTTTTTTATCTCTTCGGTATGAATTGAACGTGGTAGCTAAATGCATACTGATTCATTTATGAATCAAACCTGAAAATTAAAAAAATAACCAATAGAGAAAGCTAAATATTTTTATCAATATTTTTCTACACATACTTAAGCCGAAATGTTTGATGAACATAAAAAAATCATGCATTGTAGGATTAAAGAAATAAGTTGCAAATGCTTTCAATGTGTTTCATTTTGTTTAACAATGTATGACACTTTCCGTTGAAAATAGTCATCCTAATCGAAAAATAATTCAATTAGGTCATATATCGTGGTCGATAATAAGTTTACAAAGCTTAAGCTTTTTAGTTTACCGGAGTTAAAGGAGGGAGCCTCTGGGCATTTAGAAAATAACTAGCCGAATACCCGTTGAAAATCAACGGTCCCACAATAAGCAACCTCCGAATAAGGTAAATTTTTAAATAATTCGCGTTTTTTATTTATTCGAAAAATCGAACACTTGGTTTTGAGGCACCCCCAAAAGTTGAAAACATCTGAAAACTGAAATTGCACATGTTCTTCCTTTCGAACTATTTACCCTTACACCAAATTTGAAGTCTTTATCTCATTCCGAAGCATGTTTTCTTTATCAAATCACCTTTCTAACGTTTCCCTCTGGAGCACCCCTTAAACGAAAATGTTTGAAAAATTGTATTCGTTTTGGGTGTTTTCATCAAATGATTAGTCCATGTATCAAATTTCGAGCCTTTATCAAATTTTAAAGGGGCCGTTACTCATTTATTCGGAAAATCGAACATTTTTGTGTGCACCCCCTTAAGTAGAAAATATTGGAAATCTGAAATTGTTTACTTTCTACCATCCAAACTATCTACCAGTACACCAAATTTGAAATCTCTATCTCATTCCGAAGCATGTTTTTTATCAATTCATCTTTCGAAAGTTTCTCTCTGGAGTACCCCCTTAAACGCAAATCTTTGAAAATCTATATTTGTCTTGGATGTTTTCATTAAATGATTAGTCCATATACCAAATTTCAAACCCCTATCAAATTTTAAAGGATCCGTTTCTCATTTATTCGGAAAATCGAACATTTTGGTGTGCGACCCTTAAGTAGAAAATATTGGAAATCTGAAATTGCACACTTTCTTCCTTTCAAACGGTTTACCCATATACCAAATTTGAAGTCACTATCTTATCGCAAAGCATGTTAACCTATCATTTCACTTTTCGAACGTTTTGGTGTGGAGCACCGCCCTCTAGAGAATGTTTTCGAAAAATTCGATTATTCCAGGGTGTTTTATCGAACGACCGAGCCTTGTACCAAATTGCAAGTCTCTATCTATTCGGGAAGTGCCTAAAAAAGACGTGATAGACAGGCAGACAGACAGACGGACACTTGATAATTAGTATATATAGATTTTTTAACCACCTCCCCCAATTTACATGCACCCCAATTTACTGAAAATACGATTCTGTAGTTCAAATACATTTCAAAAAATCCCCCACGTAAGAGGAAATTGAAAATTCGTCTCTGTTAGATTCATTCACGTAGTCTATACTATAAGTGCGCAGTGAATTAACGACGAAGGAGGAGGGAGTCTGGACGTCACCTCCGAAAGCAGGGGCCGGAGCACTAACTTTTGACGTCTTGGCTTGTAGGCCCACTGCGAGTAGGTCTTCCAGATCGCGATCGGAGATGTTGCTATTTGCTTCCCTTTTAATTCTCTGTTTGATGTAAAGGAATCATAATTTATCAGTAAATCAAATAATATTAATGAAATTTGGAAGTATTTTCGATAATGTTCATTAAAATGGGTGATTTGAAATATTTATATTGTTGTACATTTCCATAAATAAAATATTTATAATGACTCAAATTCACTGTGGGAGCAAAGATGAAAGGATTCCATTCAGTTAGTGTTTTAATAAGAGTTTGAAAAGGAACTCTGTGTATTTATTGCTTAATCAGGCATTTTATTTGAATAATTCTTCAGTACATTCAGCTAAAGTATGCAGAAACTGAAATGATTACTGAATACTATATCTTTAAATATCATAAGACAATCATTAAAAAGAAACTCAGAATTTAACTTTTAATATGCTTACTTGTTTATTTATTTTTATTTCATTTTATTTTATTCATTTTTTGTTGTTGTTATAAATTGTAAAATGATTTAGAATTAAGATAAAATACTAGTTGAATGTCATTTATTAACCTATGCACTATAATTTGTAGAAGTTCAGATTTTCTAATATAGCACATCTTATATTCCTTTTTTTACTACCACACATTAAAAAATTGTAAACAATTTTGCTTAATTATAGAGTTTGAAATACCTCAGGAGCTTTGAATATTTAATAAAGTTGTATAATAGAACTTTTTGGTATTAATATTTCATTTACAATTCCATTGAAGTGAAAATGTAAGAAATATTAAATTAGCTTTGTATTATTAAAATAACATTAACTATAATATAATGAAATATACAATGGTAACTTGAAATTGTAGGTTAGTTACTTTGCTTTCTTCCAAGTTATTTTAACAATTCTCAATAACATAATAACTCGTTACATAAAAAACAAGAAAGATCAATCATGCTTAAAGCATTGATTATGAAACACTTTCCAACTTCAATGCAATTTTATTTAAAAAAGTCGAAAATGCAATACATTCCTCGGTAATATTTTAAAACTTATCACGATACTACATTGATTTATTATATTTGAAAACTTAAACCTTCATTGAAAAAAATGAACATCATTCAAAAGACGGCATTGAAATATAAATTGCGTGGTTTAAATATCTCTAAAATGCAATACATTCCACGGTAATATTTTTAAATATATCATAATACTACGATAATTTATTATATTTGAAAACTTCATCGAAAACAACTGAAATTAATTCAAATGACGTCATAGAAAAAATAACACGCCTGGATCTCTCTATAAAAGCAGGATTTCATTCATAACTTTCTCCATTTCATTCATCACAATACTATAATAATTTATTTTATTTAAAAATTAAGACCATGGAGCTACAATTCATAAACTTTATGCTTAAAACTTCATCGAAAAATATCGTCCTTCTGTTTATAAAATCAATTAATATTTCATTCATATCAGCCATGCAGACTCCGTGGACTGAATTATTTTGTGTTAAAGAAATACAGTAATTCTAATACAACTCATTCTACATATTTTGCTGTTTACATTTTACATAGGTGAAAAATAGGCTTAATTGTAGAAATAATCAAATTTGAATGAGAATTTAAACTCAAATATATTGTCATTGTGTTGTTTTAGTATGTAGATGCACAGAATTTAAGCAGAAATAAAGTAGTTTTAGGATGGATACAACACTCAATATGAATTAAAAAGAACTTTAAAAAATCACGAATTTGAAACAAGATGGATGCCATATCTCATTTTGAAGTGGGTCATGGGATCGTTTCATATCATGGTCACGTGATCGTTTCATATAAGATGTGTAATTGTTATTTTAATTTTTATTTAAAAAACTACTGAATATATTTAGCCGAATTTTTTTTTATATATTTTATGGAACAATTTGACTATTACCTAAAATTTTCGAAGCAATTTGTGAATTTTAAATCCGCTTAAAAAATGTTAGAAAAATTAGGTCCCGTAGGGCTCAATGTATTTCATTTTTTCAACCCGGGTTCAATCCAAAACTAATTGTGTGATATTATTCATTTATATTCCCATAGGTCCTACAGACCGTCTGAACAACATACTAAAATTTCATTTTGATTAAGTCATTTTTACGGCAGTTATCGTGCTAACGGACAGACAGACAGACAGACAGACAGACAGACAGAATGAACAAAGTCATAAACACTTTTCAACTTTGTTGTAAAGTGTTAAAAAGTGTGCAGAACCTAAATACAAATGACTTCTTAACCTATTCTTTTCAAATTTCAGCATGCCATAACAATAATAAAAAATATACATGCAATATATTAAGATACTAAATCTTTTATATGCAATTACTTACTTATCAAACATTTAAAAATATGTTATTTGATGTGTGAAATATTACATTTTACATTATTTTACTTTCATAACTTTAGTGTAGCATTTTTATTGCTACAATTTTTTACTATTGACAATATCCTAAAAAGATAATGACATTTTTTTATCTATATAAATAAAATTGAAAATACATCTATCTGTCTGTGTGTTTATCTATCTCATTATTACGGTAGAACTGCTTCTTCGAATTTCATGAAAACTGTGTGGGTAGCTTTGAAATAGCCCTACTTAAAATGTAGTCCATGTTTCGAGTTTCTAGGACCAGGGATTGTCGAGATATGAATAAAAATCCCACAATTAAACCTCCCATAAAAATATAATTATGCAGATGATATATTTTCCGCAAATTTACTAAGAAAATTATATCATGATGCTTAGCAACGCAATTAAATCAAATGTGTTTATTAGGCAGACGATTATTAAATTTTTTAAGATTTAAATAATAAAGAAATCGATATAAAAGAAAATTTTATAACCATTTTTATACCATTTTAGCGCTTTCATTTTAGTTTATATTGATCAAATTTCATATATATTTTATAATTTGTTTTCAAACGAGGATGTTTTATTCTTCAGATCTGCTTGCAGATAATCTTGTATAGAAAACACAGAAAGGAGAATTAAATTTAGAAGAATTAAGTGAAGGGAGAATTAAATGAAATATTTTAATAGAATGTTTTGAGTAAGAATGTCATTTAGAATACTGCAGGAATTTGCACATATAGAAAAAAAATATAATAAACACAATGGGGGATTAATATTCAGAAAAAAAAAAGAAACGGATTTAGCATCTCCGGAATCGGAAATAAAAATCCTTAGTTAATCCCCGTAGACCCTTTTGGAACTCAACGCTGAATCCATATCAGTCTTCATCTAAGCTATATCTAGTCATTCCTGAGAAATATATATTTAAGAAAATATTTCAACCGAAGGTAGAAATATTTAGTGAACATTTTGCATTCTATGGAATTTGATGCTGAATCCATAGCCAATCATCCTCTAATCTATATTTATAACAGATACTATTAAATACTTGTTTCAAGAAAAATGCAAATTCTTTAATTGGAAATGGCATTTTCAGAACTAGAAGTGGAAATCCTTAGTGAGTCTCCATTTACATCTTCCGGAATTTGATGTTAAATCCATATCAGTCTTATATAAGCACTATGTATAGCCAATGCCGAGAAATATATTTTATTAAAAAATTTTGAGCCGGAAGTGAAAAAGAAACCAAAGATGAATACTCTTTGTGACTCAGTGCCTCCAGATTTTGATGCTAAATTCGTATCAGTTGTCATCTATTCTCTATATATAGCCCATGTTGAAAAATAGATTACCGGAAATGGAAAAAGACCCGAAAGTGGAAATCCTTAGTAAATACCCCATTCTCCTAAGGAATTTGATACTGAATCCAAATGAGCTCTGTCTACAGCAGAACTTGAGAAATAGATGTTTCAATGAAACACAAATTCTTAAAAACTAGGTTTTAGGTGGCAAGTATGGAACATTTTTTGCCACCTAAAAGCTTAGTTGCTAACCGTTTCATAGTAATTTTTAAAAAATATTCTTTTATTACCTTTCTACACTGGATTGTTTTAATATATCATTTAGCATTTAATATATCATTTAGAAATTTTATTCCACGAGCATCTAAACATGCACCAATTGCAACGCAATTTCCATTATATGTCGTGCTTCAATAGCTTTCATTAACTACCCAAACAGTGCCATAAAAAGTGAATGTTTAATGCATTTTTGTCTTAATAATACAGATACTTATATCTGTTACTCTTGATATTAATGATTAATTCAAAAGAATAAAGTAATTAATGAGACAGATCTGATCCCCTTTATTGTTTGGAAACTCCTAAGGCGAGTCGGATTGTTTTATTTTCTATTCAAGGCTTTTCCAGAGAAATATTTTTCAGAGAACTGAAGTTATTCATATTTATTCATTTTGCCTCTTAGCCTTAAAGATTATTTCTTTTAATGGTGCCTTTAGTCAAATGGGGAAATTAGTGGCAACTGCATTTGATTGATATATTTTTAAATGACTTATTTTCGTGTCAAGTCAAAGATTTGTAATGTAAAATATTAATAGAGATAAATCTTTATAATTCAGAAGTTTGAAAGTGTTTCGTATAAGTTGTGACATGGAAATATACCTGCTTTCATCATCACATATTATACTCTGATGGTGTACAGCAAATTTTACTTGGGGATTACCAGACAGGCCAAACTGACAAGAGGATATGCACTCTATAACAAAAAAATCGACTCACCAAGAAGGAATTGTCCGATTGTGATAAAAATTGGTGGATGTGAAGAACATGCATAGAAAAAGAAACGATTAAAATTCCAGGGCAATTTAATGATTTACAGTTTGTCCGTATACAAAGGGAGGAAGTCAATAAGGCGTTGGTCCATCTCTGGCCTGAATGCAAGATGTCGCCCGGCATGGCATAGACTGATAAAGTTCACAGATGGTGTCCTTCAGAATGTCTTGAAAAATTGTCTCCAACTGTCGGGCTAAATCGTCAACATGCCGGGATGGTTGCAATCGCCTTCCCATAACGTCCCAAATGTGCTCTATGGTAGAGAGATCAAGAGACCTAGCTGGCCAAGGAAGAGTTGAGAAAGCTTGAAGACAATTCATAGCAACACGCGCCGTGTGCAGCCCGGCATTATTTTGTTGAAAAGTAAGTCCGGGGTGTCGCAAAAGGAACGGTAACACAACCGGTCGTAGAATTTTCTCTATGTACCGCTTTGCTGTCAGTGTGCCAGAAATGACTACCAAAGATGTACGATATCCGCAGTCAAAATGCAACAGAAATTTTGACCACAGATTCGGAATCGCTCCTTATATACACCTGCTGAATGCGCAGTTCCGATGCACTGGAGCTCCCACTATTTATTCATTGAACACCAACTTTTATTCATTTGCATGTTTGCTCAAAATGTCTTTGCATACGAAATTTTATTACAATCGGACAACTCGTTCTTGGTGCATCGATTTTTTTGTTATAGAGTATATATTCCATTGAAAATTTGTTGATAGAAAATAAAAAAAATAATAATGTTTTTATATAATACTAGATAATGCACCCAGCGTTGCTCGATATTTAAGAGGCAAACTTCTGATAAATACTACATAACTCACAGTTAATTCATGTAAACAAATAACGTTTAAATAATACGTTTGCATATAACAAAAATAAAATGAAATTGTGTTGCATGGATGCACACACAGCTACATCACAACCGCTCATTTTAAATCCCGGGCAATGGCGGGTACATTTTCTAGTAATTAATAAAGACTCACGTTAATACTGTAGTTTTAAGTTTAGAAATTAATAAATAGATTGAACCACCAGCAACTTTAACAGCTCGACAAACCGCAGCAGCTCTGAACGTTGTTAGTACTTGGGTGGGCAAAACCTCTCTCTTTTCCATGCAATGACTGAGTTAAATTTTATACTTTAAATGCTCGCATCGAAGGAAACTTCGATTCCCCTCTTAGACCTTCTTACTACAGATATGTAAAGTATTCTTGGTGTACATAATTATTGAACAAAATAAACATGAGTCGACCTTTTAGTTTAAGAACTGAGAAAGAAATCTGCTGATATTTTTCAGAGTAGTAGTATAATTCTATTATAATACGGAAAAGGCCTTGTGGATCGATATTGTCTAAAATACACTTAAAGTCATATGGTTAGACTTTGTGTCCACTTTGAAACTTCTCAAGAATCTTGTTATATCGGAGGTACCCAATAAAGCGGTGTGCAATGATGTTCAAAGTTGGCATAAGTTTATTGGTAGATAGATCAATTGACCTGGATAGCCATAAAAAGATGTTGTTAGAATGCTTTAAATGCTTTTAGAAGTCGTATGTAGATGTGCATTATACTATAGATAAATATATCCTCAATGGAAACTAATGGCGATATAATGTGGAAAATTATCGTAATTGGTCTGTTAAATTCCACTTTACCAATATTAAACCAATATTAAAATATACCAAGTCACACACTAGTACATAGAAGATGTTTTCTTTACTATGACACCACTTGTTTTGGTTGTGTGTCACTAAACAGAAACTTTCGATTGACGGATATGTTCAGTTTACCGCTTCTTCTAATACTACTCGTATATTATCATTCACACAAACTCAATAGTATGAATCATTGCTAAGCATAACGCGGCGCCGTTCAGAGGGCATGCTGTTTGACAACGGCACCAGATTGAGCGGATATTCCTTGCCTGCTAAAATCAGACATCCGAAGAAAACACACGGAGGGAATATGGCTTGTGAAAGTTGTATAGATATGGTGTGTTTAGCAATGTCATGATTTCTATGCACATATTTATGTATAGAAGACATTACATGTCTTTGAATAGTGCATAGCTATGTTATAGAGGTTGTTGATGTTTGTTTTCTTTGGCGACTAGAGTCGTTTCTGTGGATATGTATGAGCCGATAACTAAGACTGCAACACTGCTTCAATAGAAAGAATCGATAACTACCAAGACAACAGCACTGTTTTAATAGAAATATCCTACGATTTGACGAATTCATCAACATGTAGTTATTGATGCTGTCCTCAAATTTAATAAGGTATGTACTAGTAGTATATATATGTACGTATGAGCGCACATGTACTTTATACACTAAAAACTATATTTTATAGCTTATTATTATCTTTTTTATATATAAAAAAAGGTATCGATCCATTTTAATATTAAAAACATGATTTTATATCAAAATAAGGCCTTTTTTACATTTAGACCAAATTTTAACTTTTTTTTAGATAAATGATCAAAGATAGGCTGCCCCATATTGGGGCTACATAGGTTAAATAAATGCGTGAAAAAAGAGGACTTCCAAAATGAATGGAAGTCCTCTAAGCTTTAAAATAAATGGGGGGACCGTTAGTCCCCCCATAAAAGTTTGATCTAAAGATTTTTTAAAACATGGGTCCTGAAAAAAAATAAATTTCAACATAATTAAAGTGATTTAACATGATAGGTTAGAAAATCATAGAATAAATAACTCTCTCATATTTGTATTTACCACCACCAGAATATATAAATATATATCTACTTTGAAACGCGTCCGTAATTTACGGACGTGTTTTTATAGAGATATTTATGAACAGATAGAAAGGCTCTTTAAGCTTTCTCATATCAGAAGCAAAAAAAAAAAATAAAAGCAACTTTGTTTATCGTCTTTTATTTCTCCTAAGTGCAACGTAATGAATGAATGTTGAAGATTTATTTGATAGATGGCAGCACTATCCAATGTACCAATCTAAAATAAAATATAGTAAAATTCAACAAAACCCCCCTTCCCCCGTAGACCTTTTCTGATCTTAAATACGTCTCAACACGTTGGGGGTTTAAGGTCTACGGGGGGGAAATCCTTTTTTTTTTCTTAGGACTCCTCAGGCTCCTTTCATCTCAGGACTCATCAGGCTCCTTTCATCTCAGGACTCATCAGGCTCCTTTCATCTCAGGACTCATCAGGCTCCATTCATCCCAGATCTCCTGAATTTTTCTATGACTGAAATAGACAAGGCAATTAATATACTATATATATATATAGACTAATACTAATTAAATCTAATTAATTCTAATAAATAACGTACGGATCATATATTCACAGTGCACATGGAGATTTGAACCAGGATCTTTCTGATAGTAGACTAAGACTTTATCCATTCAGCCAACCCCGGGGCAATAAAACATCTAATTTTTAAAAATATAAACATGACATAATAATTTTTAGTCAAAAAAAGTTAACATCTAAGACCTTTTCGACTAAAATAGAGTTTATAAATAATATAAAATATAGAAGGAAAGTTTAATATATACACAAAGTACTATAGATATCAAAAGATTAATATATATTAAAAGAATTACTAGTGCTGCCATCTATAGATATAATATACACTTAGAAAATCATCCTTCCATCAAAATTATAATATGTTTTTTAAGACTGCTGTTCCACCGTTTGATTCTATAAATCTTGCACTAATTCCTTCTCTTGAGAGTATTAAGCTTCCTCTAATTCATATTCATATTTATCATTAATCATACCTGAATACTTAAATATATATCTACCTTTATTGATTTTATATATAGATTCATCAAAAAGCATACCATGTTTATTCGCTAGGTAATAACCCCTTTCTTCATCTGTCATCATAAATTTGCGATTACTGTATCTCCATATTTCGTTTTAATTTTTTTCAATGATATCAGATCATATTTTCCAGGATATAAATCATTTAATTTAAACGTCTTAGGATAACCTCTCAGTCTATTGAACTCTTCCATTTATTAGTAAACATTTTTTTATAAATAAAATTACTCCATTGGAAAAATATCTTTTTGATATTCTAAAGGTTTAATTTTATACATTATGGTACAAATCCAGGGGAGGATGGTCATCCCCCCCTGAATTATAGAGATATTAAGAAAAATCTTAAGAAAATTTTAGATTATTATAATAAAATATAAAGAAATGAATCAAGTATTTATAAAAAAAATAGTTATTATAAACAAAAAAAAATAGTTTTATAAACCCTCTAATATATTAAAAATGACTGCACTAACTTGTGCACTGCAGAGAATTTTATGACATTATTTTTTCCTCTTTAGAAAGCGCGCCGCGTGTTGATTGATTTGCGCCGGGTGTGAAAGATAAGGATTGCTCATCTTTGTACTCGCGGCGAATTTGAACGGCTAAGCGTTTTAAGACTTATTGTTTTTTCAGTTACAAAAATGACTCAAGTATCTAATATATAGCGAATCGGCACAATATTTAGTTTTTTCAATCCTAGGATATAAAACATTTTTTATAAATTCATGACCAATAGAATAAATTCTTTGAAATAACATATAAAACTCCTAATCCATTCAATTTAATATCTTCATTTTCTTCTTTTTCAATTAATTCAGTCAACCTATGAAAACTTTCTGATAATAGTTTTTTATTATGATCATATTTTATATATAAATCATACAATTCATTACAAAGATAAGTCATATAGTAAATATCTTCAGAATTTGTAAAATTTAAAGCTCGAATATCACCTAAGCACTCATCCATTTATATAGAAACATTTTTATAGTGTCCTAAAGCTCTAGTATTCATACCATCTTCTAATATAAATCTTTTATCATATTTTGCTGATAAAGCTATCTTGTTCACTTGAATTGAATACAATTCATGTTTCTTACTCCTAATTAAATTCTGTGTTCTATATTGATCTTTTTTATTTAATAAACAGTCTTTATAATCTTCAAATGATATTCTGTTTTTAACGGTACTAGTCTTAGTACCTTTAGACTTCTTAATCTCAAAATTTTTATGGTCTTCATTATTATTATTATATTCTTCAACACTCTGTTTTTCTAATCTTATTGAATACATTTTACTTCTTAAACCTACAAATTCTTCCATAATCACACCGTTATTTTCATCTTTCATTTTACCTAATAATTTTTTATTACATCTAGGCATATTATACAGATTATTTACTTGATAATCAGATGTATCGAAATAATCAATCATAGACTTCATATCTTCATAAAAGTCATCTGTTTTAATATCATATATAAAACTATCTGTATCCATATATAATAACTTAATATTATCTTTATATCTCGGTTTCATAACATTATAATGAAAATCATACATTAAATGTTTAAATAAATCTAATATACTCATTCCAACATAAATCGGTTTATTAAAATATAGTTTTGTTTTTTTCATGTGAACAGCTACCAAATTTTCATCAAAAATAGTTCTACATTTGAAATTAGGTTTAGCAATTAATTTTTTAACTTGATCATAATTACAACATAATCTTACATCGATTCGTTTTCTTATATCGTCCATAGTTTTTCCAAATATGGAATTATTCATTAATTTATAAAAATCTTTCTCAAAATCATTAGCAGCTTTCTTTCTCATTTCAGTGTTTAAATCTATATATTTTTTTAACCAATTCGATTGTTTAAATTGCAATACTCTATGTACTCTTACAGCCTTTAAACCCATATTCAAATATTGTTTTAAACTTCTATAATGAACTACATATTTCTCTTTATCGTGTAAAGTTGTTAATAACTTACCTTGTTTCGAATTTTCAGGAATTCTATTTTCAGGACATAATGGTAAATCTGAATGATAATCATGTAACTCTTTTGGATATCTTAAACTAATCTCAAATATATATCCAATCTCATCTTTTATTTTATTATTATATAATTCGCGTTTAACGTAATTTTTTTCATAATCATTACACCATTTAAATTCTCCATATGGTAAATATTGACTCATAGCCCATCCATATAAATTATTAGCATCTAAATACATTAAATAATTGGATTCTTTACTTTTATCATAATTTTTTATATATTTATTATTTGCTTTTCCATATCTATTACAACATTGTGAAACACCTCCTCTTAAACCTTTTTCTATCATGAGAATCATATCATAATCATTTAATAAATCTAATTTAACATTTGTTATTTTTAACATTGCATCCCAAGATAAACCAGGAGCAGTAAAATACCAATCTGGATCTAATTTATAAGTTTTTAAACAAACATCTCTAAAATTTTCAAATACATCTGTTAAAATTAATACATCTGTTTTGACATATAAATCTGTATATTCACCTAAATTTTTTATATTAAATTCTTTCCAAACACGTTGAGCATGTTTATATTCTTCATCAGTTATATTACATTCATTCAATTTATTATAAAATTTATCTTTTGAAGGTAATTCTGTTTCTTTGTATTTATCTCTAGAATCCATATAATCATAGGGATATACACCTTTTCTTGTAATGAGATCTAATTTATCATGAGGAAAATGTAATGATGTCTCTCTAAATTTAGATTTTAAGTATTTAATATATTTCATTTTTCGTATTTTTGGTGGACACTTATTCAACTCAATATTTTCTGGTAACTTTCTCAAGTTTTTTGATAAATTATCTAAACTGCAAGACATAAATTTAAATGAATCAATAAATCTCAATTTCATACCTCCTATTTTTTTGCTGAAAGATATATATTTTTCTTCAGTATTAGGTATAACATCTATTTTTGATTGATCAAATCCAAGTTCTTTTATAAACAAATGAGAATCATAACCTGTTAAATTATGAATTTTTACTGGAATAAATTTTGGAATTTGATAATTTAAATTACAAACATTATGAGCTGGACCTCTATATTTTCCAGTTATATGACAATGATCAATTACTTTTTCATCATTTAAGATTTGATTTTCACATATATGACAAATATTAGTTCTTTTATAATGATTTTCATCGAACTCTATCATTGATGTGATACTTTCATATTTTTTAGTTTTGTCTTCTATAATTTTTTCAATTTTAAGAGTATCCTCGTTTAACATAGATACAAACTTTTTGATTGTATCAGGTCCTCTATAAACAACCGGAGGTTTAAAGTATTCATTTTCATATTTGATATAATAACAAAATGCATCTGCTACATGTTTTTGATATTTCACAGTATATGATTTAGTTTGATCTTGCTCACATGTATCAATTTTAGGTAAGAGAGATTCAAAATCAGCATATATAGTATATGGTACTCTCATTTTTCTTTCATGATTTTTAAATTGAATAACTTCATCTTTTTTAGGCATATTAATTGTGACAGCATCTTTACAGTATTCCACATGTATCTTTAATCTTTCCTCAGAATAAAAATAATTTAAACATCTATCACATAAAAATATACGATGATTAGTAATTTGTGATCTGATCAAACTATTCATATTTTTAATCCAACAATAATGATCTTTCATATAAAACAAGTTTACATGTTTTTCTAATTTATTGTTAGTTATTCTAAGTGGATAAATTGAACCATCATAACTATAAACATTTACAGATATATTATTTAGTTTTTCAAATTTCTTAATATTGTCTAATGAAACAGGAAAATCAATACCTTTAAAATTTAATTCATCTTTATATTGTTCATATTTTGACACTCTTTGAGGATCTTTTTTTACAGGATGAATTGCAGATAATATAGACCACATAAAACATTTATTATCTTTATTTTTTACATTTATTATGGCTCGTTTAGATTTAATTTTTTCAGGTAAATCAATATAACTTGATCCTCTCAAGGGTTGATACTTATTTATTCTCAATTCTAAAAATTTAATTTCTTCAAGACTCCAACCAGATCCTTTTGATATAAAATCATCAGATTCATTTATTAAGTTGTCAATAACATAATCATAAAAAGTATGTAAATCATTAGATTTTAATATAATTTGATTCTCAGTTTTGAATGTAAATTCTTGAATTTCTTCATTCAATTTATACAAACAAAACAATTTAAAATTTACCTTTATTCCATTAAATTCTTTCATAATATGCTTTATTTTTTCTATTACAACCTTTCTTTTCTCTTCTAAAAATTCTAGAGGGATTTTAATATTATTATAATTATTAATTCTGTATGATCTTAATCTAGATTTATAAGCAGTTTCATATTCCTTAATTTCTACATTACCTTCATCTAATGCTTTTTTATGTTTTCGACTTGATATGTGATTATCTAAATGTTTATAATATATACCGCAAATAATACATTTTCTTTTTTGTTTTGATCTTTTAATCATTAAGTCTTTCTTTATATGTTCTTCTTCATCTTCATAATATTTACCACATATACGACATTTTCTATCTTCTGTAAATAATTTTTCAAGATTTTCTTCTACTGTAAATACATTTTCTTCAGGAAAGACAGATTTAAAATCATTTTTATCAAATCTTAAACTAAAAGAATCAAAAATCTTTTTAATTTTTTTACGTTTTTTAGGTTTATCAATAAATATTTTTTTCTTTTTTTCCAAGTATGCTGACAAATCTAAATTTAATAAATCTACTAAAACAGGTTTATATTCACCTGTTTTTCTGATATATTTAGTTAATAATTTACTTAAATCAACCTTCTTACAACCTTTAGGTTGTTTAATATTCAATTGTTTTACTACTTTTCTAAGTTCACCAATAGTCTTTGACTTCAAACCAAATATATCCTCATTAATAACTGTAAATAATTTTTTAAGATTCACTTCTGTTTTAATCTTTTTTTCTTCTTTTGGTTTAAATTCCTTATTATCAAATTTCAAATTAAAAGAATCAAAAACCTTTTTAATTTTATTACGTTTTTGAGGTTTTCTAATAAATATTTTCTTCTTTTTTTCCAAGTATTTTGATATATCTAAATTTAATAAATCTACTAAAACATATTTATATTCTCCAGTTTCTTTTATATATTTCATTAATAATCTAATTAAATCATTCTTCTTACAGTCTTTAGGTTGTTTAATATTCAATAATTTTACTACTTTTCTAAGTTCACCAATAGTCTTTGACTTTAAGTTGAGCTCCATTTATTAGGAAACATTTTTTACAATACTTTTTCCATGCTTACTGTGATAAATACTTTTTAAATGTCTCTTTTTATGTGTATAGGTATATTGCATACCACATTCACATTTAAATTTTTTATATTTGATTATGGAATCACAACATTTGCAATGACTTTGGAAATAAATTTTTTCATTTCTATGATATATGTAAAACTCATTTACTGATTTCATAGTCAAACAGTGTATACACTTTTTTGTAAGCTCCATTTATTAGGAAACATTTTTATAAAAGGATTGTAAGAAATCATTCCATATTTTTTCATATTTCTTTTTAAATTTTTGAACTTTTATATTATTTTCAATATTAAAAATATCACAAATCTTTTTCATAAAATAGTAATAGTTAATTGATTTCTCATAATACATAAAATCTAAAAATTTTAAAAACATATCCTCAACTTCTTGAGAAATATTATATCTCCTTCTTAATCGATTAAAATAACAAACTCTACTATTATATCTTTGTTTTAAACTTTCGTAATCGATAACATAAAAATATTCTTCTTCTTCTGAATCATAGATTGATTTCATCTTCATTTATATTTAAACTAATTCAGATGTCCAACTATTAAATTCATCCGGATATCCTAGCCATTTTACAAAATACTTATTTAATTTCTTTTTTATGATTTTTTCAATTTTATATACATCATCTTTTTTATTATATTTTACCATTTCATTTTCATAAAAAGTTCCTTCAATTTCTTTACTGTTTAAATCTTTTAATCGATAAGTAATTGGATCTGTTTTCAATACTTCAGAAACTATAAAAATCTCTTCAGTGAATGTAGAATCATCTACTTTCCTGAATGTTTTCTTAATTGTAGATATTCTAACACTATCTCCTATCTTAAATTTAGGTTTTTTCATAATCTTTTTAGTATATAAATTTTTATAAACTTGAGATTCATTTTCTCTAGCCTCAACAGGTGTCATTTTTATTGATCTATGATATGAATTGTTATAATTTTTAAGTAATTTGGGTAATACATCAATATATCTTTTAGTATTGTTAGCATGCATATATTTTATAATTTTTTCTCTTATACTTCTATTAAATCTCTCAGCTATTGCAGATTTTATTTCTTTATTTTTAGTTGTAAACCAATGTATATTATTATCTTTAAATAATTTTTGTGTCTGTTTTCCTGTAAATTCAGTACCTTCATCTGTCAAAATGAATTTTGGTATTCTTTCTTTAAAAACTTGTTTAAAACCTTGTACTACTTCTTCAGATGTTTTTCTTTTTATAGGAAAAGCCCAAGCATATTTATTAAAAGCATCTATAACCGTTAACAAATAATTAGTTCCATCATTATATTTGCTATAATTTTTTATAAATAACAAATCAGCGTCAAATTGATTATTACTGTTTGGAGCATAAACTCTTCTTCTTTTAAATTTACGAATGACAGGTTTATATCTAGTATATACATCTTGTTCATGTAAAAATTCTTCAACATTAGGTAACCCTGTTTTTCTTTTCAATTCATTAATTCCACAATAACCTGTTTCTGGATTATAATATGTCTCTTTTAACTCCCTAAAAAAGTATTATTTTTACTTCCACAAATAGTACAGATACCTTTACCAACTGGTTTATTATTTTTAGAAGTAGTTTTATGATAATTTTTAGTTGGGGTTTTATCTTTACACTTGACACAATATATAGAAAGACCTAATCCAAAAGTTTTTTTAACTTTAATAATAGGTTTAATAATTCCTCTAGCTAATCTTTCTTGAAATGTTGGATCTTGTATAGCATTTAAATTATCTATTAATTTTTGATCAGCAACATGTCTCAGTTTTGTATCTTTTGTTTTATTGTAATCAATATCATGTTCTTTACATGCTTTATCAACTCTATTTATTCCAGGATCACCTCTTTTTAATCTTTTTTCTAATTTTGTATTTGGGCCACAATATTGATATCCTGGTAAATGCATTTCTGGAAGATTTACTTTATCTTGTATCCATCCAACAATATCACCACTTTTCTTTTTTTTACAAACCATTTATTTATTTAGAAATTTATATCCATTCAATTGCATTTGTTTTACGTATTTTTCAACTGGATTAAATTTTAAACTTTTTATGAAATCCTTTTCACACATATAAATTTCTTCTCCTGTCATATCCTTAGCTTTAAACGAATTAATGAGTTCTTTATAAAATTATAACAATGTCTATATTCTTCTTTCCTTTCTGCTATTTTTAATGCGAGATCTATGGCTTCTACTATACCAACTGATAAACTTTAAAATGCAAGCGGTAGAAAGGCTATTGCTGATAAACCTGTTCCACTTAGAATAACCTTACTTACTGATAATGAAATACTTATCTTTTGATACAAATTTCTACTCTTTCTGTAAACATATAATCTTTTTTCTAAATATACATCCATTTATATAGGATTAAATTTTTTCCTGTATCTCATTTCAGGATTCACTAAATCTAACATAAAAAAATCATATTTTTCTTGAACACTTTTTTTATACATTTGTTTGAATTCTTCAGTACTTAATAAACCATCTATCTCTCTTATAATCTGTTGAATTTCTTTAGATTGTAGAGTGAAAAATATATCGTAATTACAGTTCCTTCTTATATTGATAGGTGTTAAATAATATGACTGAGTTAAATAAATAAAGGATGCGTTTTTCTTTCTACCTCTAATAAATAATTCTTCGATGTTTTTTTGATCTTTCTCAATCACACAATCATCAAAAATAACTAAATTCTTTAATGTAGGATTTAAATCATCTACAGTAATAAAATTATGATCTGAAGAAAATAATACTTTTCTTTTGAATTTATCATAAAATTTTAATAATCTTTTCTTATTCTTTATATTCTTACATTTCAAAATATCTTCTCTTTCTATATCTTCAAACAATGCATATTTTTCTTGTAATTTAGAATATTTAGGTTCGTATAAATCTTTTGCACATATATATAATGTATCAAAAAATAATAAATCATAAATCAAATTTAACAGTAAATTTGTTTTACCTGAACCTGAAGATCCTACTATAAGTAATCTAAATGGATGTTTAGGTAACAAAGGGTGTTGTTTAGGATCAGGTAATTCTTCTGGTTCTGTGTAATCTTTAATTTTTATCATAATTTACTAGCAGTAAAAATAAAATTTGCTGCAGTAAAAAAATTAATATTATATAAATGAACTTAGAAAAAGAACGGAAACACAAGTTTTTAAAGCAAATAAAAGATTCAATTAAAATAGTAAAAATAGAAAAAGAAATAAGAAAGAATAATGAAGATCAACTAAAAGAAAAAATAGGTATTCAAAAGACCTTAGAAGAATTTCATAAACCAGTCACTCAAGAAATTGAAACATATGAAAAATCAAATAAAGAAGTTGTGAAAAGTATTCAAAATGTTGTAGAAAATATTACATTTCCATCTATAGAAGAGCCTATTGAAGCTGTGAAAGAATTAGTATCTTATACTTATGATATTGATCAAAATTTAAATTTAAAATATTTCAAAAAGGAAAAATTATACAGACCGTCAGTATTTTTAAACGATCAAGAAAAATTAGAGGAGATGTATGGAAGAGCTAAACAGTTAAAAGAAGGATTATCTAAGAAAAGAGGCAACTTAAAAAGTACAATTTCTAGGGCTAAAAATTTTTCAGAGAAGGAATTAAACCAGAAAAAGAATGATATAAAAGAAATTAAAAATAAAGAAAATATGTTGCAAAATTATATGCATAGATTAAATATGATTCGAAGTAGTAAAGAAATGAAGGTAGGTAAAGGATTGAATGTATTATCAAATTTAACAGAAAAAATATGTAACGGAAGTAAATCAAAGAAATTGTATAATCAAGTAACTTTATTGTTAGATATGTTATTAAAAAATAAAGAAATGACTTATAATGATGTACAACGATATCATAAACAATTTCTCTGTTAATAAATGATAAAAAATAAAGTTTATTTGAGTGAAGGTCAGAAAAATAAACTTAAATCAGCTTTTAAAAATAAAGTAGAAGTAACATTACAAATAGATAAATCTAAAACTCCTAATCATGAGATGTATTTAACTAAAACTCAAATTAATCATATTAATGATAAAAAAAGAATTACAATTAGTAAAACTCAATTAGATAAAAATGGAGGATTTTTACCATTTCTAGCGGCACTTATACCCTCTTTAATAACCGCTGCTAAAATTGCAGTTCCAGCATTAGCAACAGGTGCTTTATCTGGATTAGCTAGTTCAGCTATGCAAAAAAAGGGATCTGGGAAAAAAAAAAACTTGGAAAGGGAATATATCAACAGTGGGAATCAGTGACAAAATGATTATAGAAAATATGAAAAATGAAAAAGGATTTAGAGGTGTGTTTACCTCCGATTTATTACCTAAAACAATAGGAAAATTTGAAAATGGAATCATTAATTTAGATGTATCAACAGGTCCCGGAACTCATTGGGTTTGTTATTATAATGATCCTAAATATAAATATGTGGAATATTTTGATCCGTTTGGTGAATATGACAATATGAAGAAGGACTATATTCCTAAAAATATTAAATCATTTCTTGTTACATCCAATAAAAAAATAGGTTATAATGATAGTTTTTTACAGAAACCTTCATCTGTAAAATGTGGTATATTTTGTATGAAATATATAAGAGAGAGGAATAAAGGTATATCACCTAAAAATGTTCTCAAATCATTTCCTACACAAAAACCTAGTGACTATAATGAAAATTTTGTTATGTATAAATGATTATATTAAAATCTGAAGGTCATGAGAGATCAGAGGAATTTACTGTAAATTTTATTACACCTCTTAAAATAAAAAAATTAGCTTTACACTCATTCTCTATGGCAGTTTCCTGGTTTAATATAAGTAAGAATTATGGAAATAACATATTTAGATTGTATACATTAGACACAGATATAACAATTACTATATCAAATGGTAATTATACTATAAGAGGATTAAATGAGTATATGATGAAAATATTCGGTGAGGATCCACCTGTCAAATTTGGTATTATTGAAGCAAGACAAAGAATATCTATTAAACTGAAAAAAGATTGGGTAATTGATTTTACAAAAAGTAACTTTCATAAAATTATAGGCTTTTTAAAACTGACATATGGAAGTTATGATGAAGAAATAGAGATTGAAGGTGAACATATTGCTGATATATCTAATGGAAATGATAATATTTATATTCACTGTGATGTTGTTGTTGAGACCCAGACCGTCCGACCTACCAGAAAGGTGTAAGGTAACTGTATGGACGGCCGGGAAGTGCCACCCAATTTAGACCGGAACCCAGTGGGGGAGGCATCCACAGGGACCGTACCCTCCTTCCCCTACCACCAACCTCTCGGAAGGACTTACGGACCCACATGTTTAACGTGATCGTACTCCGCATGAACACGGCAGCATTTGTGGTAGCATGCAAATCTAGCGCGCAAACCACCGGGATACCGCACCCGAGATGGCCAACAGCACGCGGTGTTCCGAGGTGGTCACCCACCAAGTACTAACCGCGCCCGATGCTGCTTGACTTCGGTGATCTAACGAGAACCGGTGTTTTCAGCACGGTACGGCCGTTGGCCCTCACTGTGATGTTGTAAAAAGATCTTTAATAAATCAATATAATTCAGAAGTTATATATTCTTTCACTAATAAAAACCCTCCAGGTAGTATAATTTCAAAAGAATTTAATAATTGGATATATTTTCCTGTTAAAGTGGATCCTGTTGAAAGAATAAAAATGAGAATTACTAATCAAAAAGGTGAATTAATAGATTTAAATAAAGGAGCTGTAGAATTTAATTTTATTTCTTCTTAAATAAATGAATAGAAGAAAAAGTAAAAAAATACAAGGATTTTTAAAGGTTTTATTGAAACCTAAGAATATATTAAATGAAATATTTTCTATGAAAGAGAAAGGAGGTGGTTTAAAAATTCTTCCTAAATAAATGATTTATGATTTAAGTGATACTCGTTATTATTATAATGATCACATTAAAAGTTATGAATTAAGAGAAATTCATCCAAAAGAACATAGTTCAGATGAGAATGCCACCTATGTTTTTCATATTAATGATACTAAAGCTAAAATTTTATATTCTAGAGGATATCTTGAACTAAAATTAAAAATTACAAAAAATGATAAATCATCCATTGGAAACGAAAATGTGAGTCTAGTAAATGGTGGAGGTTTTATCAAAACTTTAAAAGTACATATAGGAGATACTGAAATTGAATCAAATACACAGTCAAATTTTTCAATCATGAATCATGTTTTAAGATTAATTCATTATACTCCTGATTATGTAACATCACAAGCTCAAAATGAATTTTTTTATCTAGATACATCTGATTCAGCTGACCGTAATGAGTTTAAATATGATGGTACTTTAGAAGATACTACTAAAATAACTGAATTTTTTATTAATTTGAAAATGAATAAAGATTATAACGAAGGATTCGTAAAGAGATGGGAACTAACGAAAGATAGCAATGTCATTGAAATATGGACACCTTTAAAAGATATAATCGATTTCTTTAGAGAATATGAAAAGATAATTTCAGGTTTTGAAGTGAAAATAGAAATTCAAAGAAATGAAAATAAAAATATGATATATACTAATATAAGAAACGAAAATTATAAGGTAGTAGTTGAAGGTTTAACCTTGCATTTACCTTATATAGAATTAAAAAATTCTGCAGAAAGTTTGTTTCTGGAATCATATCTATCTAATAAAGATATAGAGGTAAATTGGGATCGATATAGATTTAAGATGGTAGGCCCATATAGAAGCAACAGTGGATCTGTGACAGCAACTACAGCGTCAGATGAAGTTTTAAGTGTCTATGTTATTCCTCAATATGTTGAAAGAGATAATAATTATGAAAAAAATAATATGATATTTGATCATATAGATATGGCAGAATGCTGGTTGATGATTAATAATAAACAAGTTCCTCTAATGCGTTATAAAACAAATTTTGCCAATAAAGATTATATTCGAGTGTATGAAGCTCTTTTACATGAAGGACTTTACGATAATAATACAGAAACAGGACCTTTGATAAATAAGGAGAATTTTGGTAAACTGTATCCTATTTTTCCTTTTGACTCGTCAAATCATGAAAACTATACCGATTTAAATAATTTAGATATTGAATTTAATTGGATAACGAATAGTCAAAAGGAATATAAGTTTTATTTTATTTTTAAAGAAAGAAAGAGATGTTTTATAAATTTAAAAAATAAAACTATAACAATGGTTAAGAGTTTAAAATCTTAAAATTAAATAAATGAGTGCTTATTATCCACCTTATGATGATCAAATGAAAGAAGGACCTATTGGACCTCCTGGTATAGGTTTTAAATTAATGAATGATGGAAATTATGATATGGAAAATAGAATTTTAAAAAATTGTGAAAATCCTATAGATGATTTAGATTTAACCACTAAAAGTTTTGTTTTGAATAAAATAGAGAATAATCATCATGAATTGAGAGATCATATAGAAACTAAATATGATGAGAGTTTTTTATCCTTTACTGTAGAAACAGGCAAGAGAATAAAAGAATTAAATGATACAACTTTACATTCTTTAGAAGGAAAAGTTTTTGATGCAAAAGGAAAAAGAATAGGAAATGTAGCAGATCCTAAAGATGAAAAAAATGTTGTGAATAAAAGATATTTTGAAAAAAATTCGTTAATATTACAGAATGAAAAATTTGATGCAAAAAATAAAATAATTACGAATGTTTCTGAACCTGAAAATGATAACGATGCTGTCAATAAAATATATTTAGATAATAGAAATATCTGGGTTACTATACTAGATGATTTTCATACAGATGGGGATTATAAAAAAGTAAATTTCAACATGATGAGCTCAAAATTACTGGATCAAGAGATGCGATTATCTACAGATATGTATATGAAAATTTCCATATATATAGATATATATGATACAGTAGAAAGTAAATATATATATGATAAAAGTCCACTGATATCTCTAGAAATCAATGGTAAGGAAATTTTAAATGTTAATAGAGATGTAGTAACCTGTTTTGCTTATGGTAAACGTGATGATATCATCACATTAAAGATAAAATGTGATGGTAACGCTTTAAAACCTTATATGCATATTGAAAAAATTTCTTTCTAATAAATGGATATTGATTGGAATGAATTTTCTAGAAAAAATTTATCTGAAGATGTAATTAGAAATCTTAAAGATCATGTAAATTGGGATTTAGTTTTACAATATTCAACACTGTCTGAATCTTTTATTGAAGAATTTGCTCAACCTGATGATTGGTGTAAAATTTCTAGATATCAAAAATTATCAGAAGATTTTATAGAAAAATGTAAAGATATAGTAGATTGGGTAAACATATCTCAATATCAAACTTTAAGTAACGAATTTATCATAAAATTTTCTGATAATTTAGATTTATATAAAGTATCAATATTTCAAAATCTTACAGAAGATACCATGAGAGAATTAAAAGATGATTTAAATTGGTTGTATATAACTAGATATCAAACATTTAGTGAAAATTTTATAGAAGAATTTATGCATAAATTAGATTTTTGTTATTTGATTAAATATAAATTTGAGCTATTACCTGATCACTTTTTTAATGTTCATTGGAAAAAAATACAAGCAATACAGATGAGTGAATTAAATAAAAAGTTTGGTCATCATGAAATAGAACCTTACCAAGAGAAAATTATTGAAGAGATATATGAAGTTAAATCAGTCTTGAGAGAGTGTGTTTATATTTTGAGACGATTAACTAATGATAAATAAATATTTAATAAAAATGTTTCTATATAAATGGATGTTACATATAATAATGGTATGGAAAAAAAAACTATGTCTTTCTTAAATATAGAGAATCCTACTGAAGTGAAATCTATTTTTATATTTAATTGTGCTCTTGAAGGAATAGAAAATTTAACTAATTTAAAAGAATTATATTGTGGAGGAAATAAATTAACATCTCTTGAAGGTATAAAAAATTTAACTAATTTAGAAACATTAAATTGTAGCGAAAATGATATTACATCTCTTGAAGGTATAAAAAATTTAACTAATTTAAAAAAAAATATATTGTGATTTAAATAAATTAACATCCCTTGAAGGAATAGAAAATTTAACTAATTTAGAAACATTAAATTGTAGCATAAATGATATTACATCTCTTGAAGGTATAAAAAATTTAACTAATTTAAAAAAATTATATTGTGGAGGAAATAAATTAACATCTCTTGAAGGTATAAAAAATTTAACTAATTTAAAAGAATTATATTGTGAGGGAAATAAATTAACATCCCTTGAAGGAATAGAAAATTTAACTAATTTAGAAACATTATATTGTAGCGAAAATGATATTACATCTCTAAATGAATTAATATTTTTACCTAGAATAAATGATATATGGTATGATGTAGATAAAATAAATTTACCCCTGATGTTAAGAAGATTTAGTTATAACTCTTATTTGGAGAAGGATATCGCAATATGGGACAGTATTTTTAAGTCTACTCAGTAAGAATATTTAGACAGTCTTAAAAATAGAGGTTTTACAGATTATGAAGAATAACTAAATAGAGTAGAGTTAAAAAATAATTCTAAATAAATGGATCTTTATAAGATTAAAAAATCTCTAGAAAAGAAAGGAATTAGTGTAATAGCAAGATTTATAGAATCAAACGGTGATACTGGAACAGCATTTTTAAGTAATTATAATGATAAAGATCTTAAAAAATTTAGTAAGAATATTAAGTCATATTATAATTTTGGTGGAGAGAAAAAATTTAGTAAAGATTGTATACAACTTACTTTTATTGAAAAAAAGTGATTATATTTTATATCTAAGTATGGAAATATGCTTTTTTAACATCTTCTTCTAAAAAATTATATTATAACTTCAAGATTTTATGAACTCTAAAAAACACGTCCGTAAATTACGTTTCAATATATTTTGAGTCACTTTGTAATGAAGATCTTATATTAAGATTATTTTAAAGTTTATTTAGAGGATTCATTTCCTCTTTTTTCATATAAATCCTTTTTATTTTCTAAAAAAACTTTGAAAATAATTTTTTTCACCGTAATTTTATGGGGGGACTAACGGTCCCCCCATTTATTTTAAAGCTTAGAGGACTTCCATTCATTTTGGAAGTCCTCTTTTTTCACGCATTTATTTAACCTATGTAGCCCCAATATGGGGCAGCCTATCTTTGATCATTTATCTAAAAAAAAGTTAAAATTTGGTCTAAATGTAAAAAAGGCCTTATTTTGATATAAAATCATGTTTTTAATATTAAAATGGATCGATACCTTTTTTTTATATATAAAAAAGATAATAATAAGCTATAAAATATAGTTTTTAGTGTATAAAGTGCATGTGCGCTCATACGTACATATATATACTACTTGTACTATTTCCTGGTAGTATTTTAAATTTGGTCTTTGACGTAAAGTTGGTGCCGATGTTGTGGCCGAGCGGTCAAAGAGATCCTTGTGATGGCTCGGCTGCCAGATTGCGGGTTTGAATCCCGCCTGCGGGCATGGATGTTGTTATGTCTTATTGGGGCAGAAGTCAGACTTCTACCTTCGGGTTCCCCGGGTCTTTGACTAAACAGAAGCAGGGCACACATTCTTCCTTAATAAATATATTAGGGACACGACATCAACCAACCAATCTACGTAAAGTTGGTCTTTGAGTATTATAATCGTCTACTACAAACAACACAGCTGTTAGGAAAAGTTCAAATTGTAACACCGCACCTAAAATATACAGAATTCAGCAAAAGTACAGAATTCAGTAAAGAGTCTTTTAAAGCAACTCCATTGCTCCCTAGTAGGAAAACTAAAATTGTTCACTCCTAACAGGAAGCATTTGTGATGCCAGAATTGTGAAATAACTAAAAATCAAAATCGTCATTGACAATAATAAAAGTTGCAAGTTATTGTGCCATTGTGTATAAATTGTCAGAAAATATGCAAAGTACAAAAGGATAGTTTGGATGGCACCGTCTATGACATTACTTACCCAAATATTTATGACGAAAAATAGTTTAGTGGTTTTCTGCTGACATGCCCATTTATATAACTCGATATGTGTACAAAATTGTAAGATTAAACAAATATCATCATTAAGCATGTATCATCATAATTAACCAAGCAATAAACATACATCATCGTAATTAATCAAGATATGGAGTTTGCATCACAGCACTAACATATGACATTTCAAGATTCCCATATAATTTTTATGGATTTTATTGGTCGAATTTGAAATTTCTGTCGATTTTGTTTAGTCGAAAAGTTAATGAGTGTATATTTCATTATTGGTTGTATAATATATTCGATGTAGCATAAAGTTGGATCGAGCAGAAAGAAAATAAGATCATGAAATATGCTGAAATATATTACTTTCCTTATATATATAATGTATAAGGAAAGTATTGTGACGGGGTCGAAAACTCGAATTCGAGTTTTCGACGGGAGATCACGTTTCAAGCATTCCTGATCATGAATCAAGCATTTTTGAAGTGATGTCTGTGTGTGTGTGTGTGTGTGTGTGTGTGTGTGTGTGTCAGTGAGTCTCTGGAGACGATAACTGACGAACGAATGAACCGATTCGAACCAAATCTGGAACAAAAATCACAATCTGTAAACACTGGAAGCCTATTGTTTTTATACGCTATCAAATGTTCAGAACCCCCCTAAATTTTCGAATGAAATTTTGAAAAAATCGTCAAAAAATCAAAACCACTAATAAAGTTACTCAAATAGACATTTCTTATGTAATTTTTTATTAGAAAACGATTGACATAAATTTTAGAACGCTAACATAAACCGTTCTCGAGATATTGCACATTTTCCAAAAAAATTAACAAAAAGTCATAAAATAAAAAATATATATATTTCCTATTGAGAAACATGTTTACTTTTCATATGTAACACCATGCAATGAATTGGATGACATCATTCTCGGGGATCTAGCTCGTTCCATTCATGAAAAAAGATTCTTTGAGTAATACTTTTGTATTTGAACGCCAATAGTCATTTATCTGCTGTAAGAATAACTTATTTCTTCGTCCATAACGCTTGGAGAGATTTTGGCGGAATGTCGCCAACTTGGCGACTTTTTGAGATGTTGCCAAGTTAACGAAAATCTCGCCAAATGGATAAAAACGTCGCTAAATGAATGAAAATGACGACTAATTGTCGGAAATTCAATATCTTGGAAAGAATATTAGTATCTACTATAAGAAAAACCTATTTATTTTACTGTAAAAATAGTAAATTCATTACATTATATAAGGAAAGTCGTGTGTTGCCTACATCAGATTTTTTACTTTTATACTCGTATATTTAACACATTTCATTTTGAGTCAAACGGTTACTCAAATTAAAATCTTGTCACCTTTGTATACTTTATTTTAGTATAATTAATATCTAAGTATAATCTTCAAAACGCGTTGCTTCAAATGAGAATAACATCAAAATTAAAACCAACAAATATGATAAATAACTGTAGATATACTGGATCCAGACTACAACAGTAACAATTTTATATTAAAAATATCATTCGGCCAGATATCATTTTCTGAATAGTATACGATGAAGACATATTATATTTTAAACAAACCCTATTTCTGAACGTTGTCCAAAATAACAATCGAGTAAGAGTTATACATCAGACAAAATAATCCATGTTCAAAAGAAAAAAGAAAATTTCAGAGAAATCGTAAGAATCAGTTTTTCTTAACAAACTATGAAAGAATGAAATAAAAGAAACGATTTGTGATTATTTTAATAAACTGAATATTGAAATGTACAGGATAATTCGTAAAGTCTTAATTCAGCTAAATAACGAAATTACTCTGGAACAAACACGGCTACAGCTATGATAGTTAGCATGGTTATTTTATTATGATATAATGGTTATTTTATTATGATATAATGGTTATTTTATTATGATATAATAAACTAACCATGTGCTATCAGATGAGAGTAACCGCAGCGTCCTTAGTGGCAAAATATAGAACTTAGGACACCTATCTTGTAAACTATGTGAGATATGAGAAGAAATTAAACTAGAAATTTGTACAGCGTCCACAAATTTAAGAAATGGCATATGATACAAGAGGATAGTGTAGTTTAAAGGCTGTAAACTTTAACTTTTCGGAATCCAATTATTGTCATTGTCGCAGTAAAAATCTAACAGACATAGCTCAAACTACAGAGAGACATTTGCATTTGATTAACAGTTATGCAAGTACCGCTATTACATTAAATACTAGCAATGTACTCAATTTTCTTCATGTCTGAGCGTGAGACCAGAAATAGATCTCACATTTGTGGGTGATACAGTTTTATGCCAATGATTTATTGATCTGAAACTTCGGACAATATCTCCAATCTGAATGACGCCAAGGTTTACGACACGTGAACCCAGAGGTCAGAAAACCATAAATTTAGGGGCGTCAAGACAGAGGGGGGACCGAACGAACTCTTACAAAAATGCATAGTAATGACATTGGATGAAAAGGCAAGCCAATGGAGAAAGTCCTTGTTGTGTCACCCTGAATGCTGCAACTCAGAGAAAAGGGGGAGTAACAGCCCCGAGGAAAAAAAGCCACAACCTGTGATTTAAGAACGACACTGGTAGAACATACTGGAATACTAGTTCGACATGATGACTTAGATATACGAGTTCGAGATCCTGACAATAAGAACGATGACTTAGAAAATATAACACGACTACTAGAGATGTAGAATGTTCCGTAGATGTTCCAAAATAATGGCTAGATCTATTGATGTGTGCAGTGCAAATCAGAAGTACGAGACGGAGTCAAACACCCTGAGTTATGGCCGGTACAAGTTACTGATTCAAGCATTATGGTCTATGTTCAAAATAGACTTGAAGGTATGTGCCCATTGAAAAACCAGGTCTAATACATATTTTAGGCAATTTAGGTGGTCTCACATGGCCTCTCCGCCGAAATAATTAATGAGAAGAATAATTGTTGTAATTAAATATCTTAGTATTTTATGTTGTTAATAAATGTTTTATTGTTAAAGTTAAAATGGTGTGATCCATTTAGTATTATAATAATTAATTATTCTTTTACAGAACTCGCGCGAAAGATAATAATTGGAGGATTATTAGCGGGCACACAAAACACAATGTACTACAATAATAAATAAATCCACGAATACGAGCAATTTACGGCCATGTTAAGATATTAGATATGTTAATAATAATTAAGCTAAAAGTTCAACTTTAAGTTAGCTTGTTGCTTTTGGTTTCCCACACTGTGTATCATAAATCTTGTGTTTCCCTTAAGTTTACAGTATTCTAATTACACCATCCCTTTGTATCATATTTCATTTCCAACTAATTCGTGGATGCTCTATAAGTTTCTAATTTAGATTTTTCCGTATCTCTAATAGTTCCCAAGGTAAGAGTGCTAAGTTCCAAATTTTGCCACTAAGGGCGCTGCGGTCACTCCCATCTGATAGCGCATGGTTATTTTACTATATTAATATCTAACATCAATAGCTATAGCTGTGTTTGCTCCAAATTTATTTAACTGAATTAGGACTTTAAGAATCACCTAGTATAGCATGGTATACAGGGCTATAGCTATATATAGCTATTTAAAGTAAGACAGATTAAAACGTGGGTTCAAAATGAAAGAATTTGTGACATTCTTAAAATAATACAGTTTTTCCCCATGCACCCACACCAAAACCTTACTTAAAATTCATGGAAAATACATATGAATCATACATAATAAAAAATATGTTTGTCTTTTTGTAAGTCTGTGTCGGCTGCAGAGGATATTTGAAGCTTCAGACAGCGACGAGATTCGATAGTGATATTTCAGATTCCTGTACAATTCCGATTCGGAGAGATTTTTTTAAAATTCGAATTAGTTTACTAGTTATTTTAAATTGAAATACGATATTGAGCGATTTTCACACAAATCGGTCCCTTACGATCAAAAATATTATCACAGAGATTCAATACTTTCTTCATCGGACAGATCAAAGAACGTTTTTTCTAACCAATTTGAAACGATCTAGGAGTGCGCATGTTTTATTTTTTATTTTCTTATCTCGCAGCTTTCAAAAACGGAAGATTAGCACAATTCTATAGTTTGCCAAAAATATCACATTCTAACATTTTTTAAAATAAATCTCTTTTCTGATTTTCTGTTAATTTTTACACTAATGTGGAGCCAACGGCCCTACCGTGCTGAAAACACCGGTTCTCGTTAGATCACCGAAGTCAAGCAGCATCGGCCGCGGTTAGTACTTGGGTGGGTGACCACCTGGGAACACCGCGTGCTGTTGGCATATTTCGGGCGCGGTAGCCCGGTGGTTTGCGCACTGGATTTGCACGCTGCTACAACTGCCGCCGTGTTCAAGCGGAGTACGATTACGTTAAACATGTGGATCCGTAAGTCCCTCCGAGAGGTTGGTGGTAGGGGAAGCAGGGAACGGTACCTGTGGATGTCTCCCCCACTGGGTTCCGGTCTAAATTGGGTGGCACTTCCCGGTCGTCCAAACGGTTACCTTACACCTTTCTGGTATGCAGGCCTTCGCGGATGATCTTGCGGTGGTCACTTTTTCCACAAACTTGAAAACATTACGTATTAATACTAATAATCTCCTTGATCTTATCTCGTCCTCCCTTTCGGCCCTTAAACTCTCCGTCACCCCCGAAAAATGTAAAGCTATCGTATTTAAAAAAAATAGATCTAAAATTAAACAGAGACCCTCATTTAAAATCTAAAACGGTAAAATTCAAACTACTAGACAATTAAATTACTTAGGCATCACGATCGACGATAACCTTAAATGGAGTTCCCATATTTTTAATCTGAGAGAGAAGTGCTTCAAGTTCGCTAGCACTTTTGGGAGAGTGACTGGCAGTAACTGGGGTGTTGATAAATCCTTTCTTAAAGTTTGGTATCTTTCGGTTATCGAAAAGATAATTACTTTCGGCTCAGGAGTTTGGGGAAAAGCATTGACTGGGGCACAGGTCAAAAAACTTATCTCTCTTCAAAGGATTTTTCTTTTAAAAATCTCATCTGGTTTTCGGACTACTTCTAACATTTCTCTCTTTTCTTTAACTGGAATCCCCCCCATTCACTTTGTAATAAATTCTTTGTACAAAAAATATACCTTTTGGAAACTTCGCAATAACCTTTTTACAAATCCTGCCCTTCCCCCCCCTGAAAAATTTGATCATAACTGCCCTTCTTCCAGTATCCCTCCTTCTCAACGTACAGTGACCTTTTCCCCCATTAATCCACTTAACTTTTCCAAAATAAATATTTACACTGATGGTTCCTCTATTGAAAACAATACAGGATACGCCATTTGCATCTTTAACGAAAACACACTGGAATAAACTTTCACCTTTAAACTTGAGCATGGGAACACAGTTTTCCAAGCAGAAATTGCTGCGATCCATATCTCTATAAATTGGGCATCTAATAGAAACATTAAAATTAATATCTTTACAGACAGTCAATCGTCAATCTCGGCCTTTAACTCCATCAAAAACAAATCTTTTTACTTATCCAAAATTAAAACTAATGCTAATCTTAATAAACATTTAATTAATTTATGTTGGGTTAAAGCCCACTCCGACATCTCGGGTAACGAGGTCGCAGACAAAAATGCAAAACTAGCTACTACCTCTGGCTCTCCAACTTCTTTACCTTTCCCTTATTCACTTCTCAAAAAACATTACAAACTTGATATCCTTAGTAATTGGCAATTCTTTTTAAATGACTATGTCTCCCCCCGAACTCACGATCCCGCCAGAATTTTAAATTTCCTTCCAAAAGTTAACTTTAATACACATATTACTAATAAATATTTAATCTACTTTATTACGGGCCACGGCCCATTCCCCGATTATTTGTTCTCTTTCAAATGTAAATCTACTTCCTGCTGCTCCTGCGGCGCTTTCGGCGACGCCGATCACTACGTTTTTTCTTGCCCCCTTACCAAAGCTTTTCACCTTTATAAACCTTCACCCCTTAATACGGCGACCTGGTTCTCGAGTGTCTGCTCTAACCCTTCTTCAATCAATAAAATAAAAAACTGTGTTCTCATAGCGAGAGAAATCTCTAATAAAATTTCATAATCAGCCTGGGGATCTCTGCTTTTAATTTTTTCGGTCGGTGACTCCTCTTCTTGTTGTTTTTTTGTTTGTTTTTTATGTTGTTTTTTATGTTGTTTTTTTATATGTTGTTTTTCTCGGTGGTGTCGTCTGCTTTTGTTGTGTTGTCTTTAGTTGTTGCACCCCATTTTATAATATATAGTCAACTTCAAAATGTTTTCAACTACTATCATAATACTTATATTATCTCAGATCATTATGTCATTTGTAAATATACTATCAAGTCTTCAATAATGTAAATAAGTCAACAAAATGTATTCAAGTCTACAAGAGTATAAATGTAATCAAGTCTTCAGATATATTTTCATATTAGCAAAACTATGTTATTAGCTTATATCCTTGTAACCACTCCTGTAAAAATTTTTTAAAGATTCAATAAATTTGGTGTTGGTTGTTGTGGACACCCGGACATCGGCCGGACGCCTGCCAACTCCTCTCCCGGCCGTCCAAATAGATGCTCAAGTCCTCAGGACGAGTCGGACGGTCTGGGTCTTCAACACCTTTCTGGTAGGTCGGACGGTCTGGGTCTCAACAACAACACTAATGCGTAAATATTTATATTTCCGAATCCACTTGTGAAGATGTTCTTTCTCCGGTTACAATCTGCATTAGTGCGCATGCCTGTGAAATTGTTGCGCGGGAATACACGTGCGTTAAAACTAAAGGATTTGGATTGAAATGAAAGGTCATTTTTGTTTAAAACAGGCGATCAATTAAGGGCGCATTTTCAAAGTCAACCCTTTGGTTATCCCGGTTGTGACCAGATGCACTGCGGTTGTTCATCGGTTACTAGTTTACTCAGCAGAAAGAAAACTCAGCGTGATTATTCTGCGCAATTCTAGACGGCATTTCCATCAAAACAAGTTTACCGTACATCAAGTGACCACATAACTGCATTGACTGAGGGAAATCTTCTGTCATTATGGTAATAACTGAACCGTGACCGAAATGAGTTCTAAACAGCATGGTTATGACCAACTAGTTGTGAATTAGTTTACAAACGCTCTAGTCATGACCTAATGTTAACAGTCATAACCACAGAGACTTCTTAAATGTGCCTTGAGTGGTGTTATCTGTATCTGTGTTATGCAAGTAGCGGTCGCATATTTAGGAGCTGGGAAACTCCGAGTAATTCGTTCTAATAATATGCATAACTTAAACTATTATCTAAATTTGTCTGCCTATCACACTGCTATCAAGTGAAAAAATCTAAATTTAAATTTAAAAATGAGAATGAAGTACAATTATTTATACATATTTTTCATGTCATGTTCATTGACAACGTAAATAATTTATTCAATCATCACGATCTCAAACGGGTATAAAAGGCCATTTAGGGGTTAAATGACTATACATGTATTTTTAACCAAAAATACATTTAATATTTAGGAAGAAATACTTTTTACAGTTTTTTTCGCCGGGTGATTTGGAGAATTTTCAGCATAGTTTCTTCGAAATCATATGAGACATGAAACATCGTTGAAGGATTCCGTTGTTGCCACAGAAGAATAAATGTTATTTTATTTTTTAATTTGAAAATATTGAAAAATTTATGATTAAAGGTTGCGTTCGTGGACAAAAAACTCGTAATTAAAACTCTATTAATCCAAAAACCGGTTTCTAAGGTAAAACCATGTGTCTTCTTCAGGATAAAAGAGACTGGCCAAATAATCCATCAAAACAGAAAAATGTCTGTCTACCATAACGATGCCGAATTTTTGAAAAACATTATAAAAGCATTTTAAAACAATTACGAAAACATTTCTAAAACATTATAAAATTATTTCAAAAGCATTACAAAAACATTTCAAAAGCATCAAATTAGCATCATAAAGAGCTTTGTATTTTGGGATGATAAACGGCAATATATGAAAGCAAGTATGTAGTCATCTTTGTGGAGTCACATTTAAGGAAATATGCAACTACTTACTTCGAAGTGATGGCTTTGAAATAAGGCTGAAGGAACGAATTGATTGAAGGAAGTTATTATCTTCTCTAAACGGGTTACAATTCATGAAAAATGATATATATTAAACAATTTGATGTATGATGCCAAAGACATCGGTAAAGAATCTATACAGTAGTGTTAGAAAATATTACATCACCCACATATTTTCATGATTATTTGGGTAAACAGGACAGGACATTTAAAGTGATACTTAAAGTGTTTAATACTGATGAAACCTTATATTGAAGAGGAGGGCATGCAGTAATGCACAAACATTACTGATTTAAGAATAAGAATGCTTATGTATGAAATATTCCGAAATGAAGATTAACATGAGAAATTATTTATTTATTAAATATTAATTGATAAAGAGAAATATGTGACAATTTCATTTTATTAAATAATTAATATTGAAGAATTTTCCATAATTAGAAAAATTGTTAAATTTTTAGATGACATGGAGTAATGTCTACTGTCCCATAATAATGGCTAGAGGGCGATGCCTTTTGAAAATTTTATTTAAGGGTAAATGCATTAAAAATAGCATGCAGCACTCCTGTTTGTTACGCTATATTAACATTTATTTTGAAAATATTGTTAAGGGGGAATAAACGTTAAATGATTTGTTTTAGGAAAATATTTTAATGTTGTCACTAGTCGACAGTAGATACCTCAGAATAAAAAAAGGCATGTAAAATTTTTAAGGATTCCTTTCTTACCGCAGCAAAAACCATCCATCTAATTTTACTTAAGGAAAAAATAATATAAAGGTTTCCTAACGAAATCAATAAACACAACAATAACTTTATAAGGAAAGGTTCATAAGTTATTACGTTAGACCTATCTATAGTAAAATGTTTATGCGCGATCAAATAAAATTAATTGCAGTGTCCCTAATGGAGAATTTGAAAAGTTAGGATAACGAACAAAGAGTGTTAGAAGAAACAAAGAGTGTTAGAAGAAACAAAGAGTGTTAGAAGAAACAAAGAGTGTTAGAAGAAACAAAGAGTGTTAGAAGAAACAAAGAGTGATGGAAGAAACAAAGAGTGTTAGAAGAAACAAAGAGTGTTAGAAGAAACAAAGAGTGTTAGAAGAAACAAAGAGTGTTAGAAGAAACAAGGAATGTTAGAAGAAAGAGTTAGAAGAAGAGGAACAGGCCAATTTCAAATTTATAGAGTATTGTCTAATGAGTAGGAAACGACGAAAAATCTCTTATGAAAGGCATTTATTTGACACATTGGCGAATTTCTGTTATATTCAAGAATACTAAATACACAAAACTTTCATTCACAGGTATGTAGTACAGCCTGTTCAAAATGCCCTCCGTCAGTAACAATGCATATTTAAATTAGAGAAATAATATTACCGCCAACGTTGACATGTATTCCATGTGTCGCCGTGTTACAGACCTTGATACGATGATTTTTTGACAAATATTTATGCCGTCCGAATACGGGTTTCGTTCGTTCCTGGTGCCGACTTCAACTAAATTGAAAATGCTCTACAACATTTTTATTGGCATTTATCGTCTATCTCGCTTTGCTGCAGAGTTCACATCTTAACTTTGAAATTTTTTTCTAGAGGCACTGTAATCACTTACGATCGAGTATGGTTACTTTACTTTGGATATACTTATATTGAGGACTCAAAGACATTTCCAAACAAAGTAATTGGGGTATATAAGGATTTTTCTAGGAACCCCCTGTATACGGTTGATCAAATGTAATTCTCTGTTAAAATGCACTCTATTGCAAAAAAATATATACACCCATAAAATTTGAGTTACAGCCGCGAAACTCGGCATGCAAATGTCGTTTTAAGAGTTATGCAAATTATCAAACTGTCAGCCCCAGCGATGTTATAGAGCAACATGCATGAGAACGACGTATCGTGCAGCATTTAAAACGAACGGTGTTCTCATTCACGAGTAACTGTAACTGAATTTTCTGCTTCGATACTGCAAGTTGTACACGAGTTTCGTTGTTTTACAACATAGTGTATAATGTGATATTTCTGCAACATACATGAAACGGAAATGTTTGATTGCAAAAAAAAATAAAAAATAAGAAAGATCAATCATGCATAAAGTATTGATTTTGAAACATTTTCCAACTTTCCAACTGCAATAGAATTTTATTTAAACATCTATAAACTGCGATGCATTCAACGGTAATATTTTGAAAATTATCACAATACTGCAATAATTTATTATATTTGAAAACTTAAAACAAATAAAGAAAATGAACTTTATTTAAATGACGTTATCGAAATATATATCGCCTGGCTGTCTATGAAAAAGCAATAAATATTTCATTCATACACTTTTATTCTATTAATTTCATTCATCACAATAGTACAATAATTTATTTTACTTAAAAACTTAAAACCGTTGAGGTAAAAGTAATTTAACTCTATGCTTAAAACTTCATCGAAAAAGTCTGCTAAAAATCGTCTGCTTCTCCATATAAAATCAATGAATATTTCATTCACATCAACTATATTGCAGACTCCAGTGTTAAATAATTTTGCATTAAAGAAATTCAGCAATTCTTATACAACTCATAGCTTAATGTGTTTACATTCTCCATAAGTGAAAATTAGGCTCCGTTGTAGAAATAAGCAAAGTTTGATCATCATTTAAACTCCAATATATTGTAATTGCGTTGTTTTAGAATATAGATGCACAGAAATTAAGCAAAAATAGAGCGGTTTTAGGACTGATACAACACTAAATATAAATTAGAAAGAACTTTAAAAATCACGATTTTGACACTGGATGGCATTAATCATTTAAGCTCAAGTATATTGTAATTGCGCTGTTTCAGAATATAGATGCACAGAAATTAAGTAAAAATAAAGCGGCTTTAGGACGAATACAATACTAAATATAAATTAAAAAGAACTTTAAATATCCCAATTTTGACACAAGATGAACGCGGTCTTTTATTTTGAAGTGGGTCACATGCTCTCTTCGTATGATATGGGTGTAATTATCATTTTAATTTTTACTTAAAAAACTAACGAATATATTTTGTTGAAATATTTTTATGTGTTTTGTGGGATAATTTGAATATGTCCTAAAATTTTCGAAGCAATTTGTGAATTTTAAATTCGCTTAAAAAATGTTTGAAAAATTAGGTCCTGTAGGTTTCAATGCATTTTATTTTTTCAACCCTGGTTCAATCAAAAACTAATAGGGTGATATTTTTCATATATATTCCCAGGGGTCCCAGAGACCTTCAGAACAGCATACTAAAATTTAATTTTTATAAAGTCGTTTCTAAAGCAGTTATCGTGCAAACGGACAGACAGACAGACAGAATGAACAAAGTCATAAATACTTTTCAACTATGTTGTAAAGTGTTAAAATAATGAAAAGCCAAGTGCTTGCATTATGTGGACAAAGCCATATGTTGCACACAACAGATTTTTTTAGAGACTTATTTTTGAAAGAAACATGTTCTAATTCTTATCCTGGTTCAGTCGCACTTAAATTCAACATTTACAAATGCCGTGACCACAAACTCGCAAACAGTCACGGACCGACACACAGTTAGAATATAGTGCACTATTGTTTCTTGTTCAACAATGTTGAAAATATAGATCCATCAAAATCGGACTGGTGCAGTGCCGGCCCAATATTTTCTTTTGCATATACATATTAGAGGAAAACAAAAGTGAGTATTGTTTAAAACCATCTCACGAAACAGTATTAATATATATCATATCATCAATAATTTTATACGCTATAATTTCCTTCACGTTTTTATAATGTCATTGTTCTACATCATACTATCAATCACTCGCAGAAATAAAAGTTTTCAAACTTACGTATTATCAATGAAAACTGAAAGAAATCTTGCAGATGCATCTATTTCGTTTTCAATGGAAACGTATAATTGGTGTTATTAAGAACTGAACTTGGGGGAGGGGGAGCAAAAGGATATAATTTGAGCAAAAAATAATTTTATTATAATTTAAAAATAAACGTTTCGTGATTCTGTACATTAAAGGCTAGAACTAGGGCGTTTCTTAAATGCATATAAATGATTAATATTTGAAAAGAGTGCTTCAAGCTATTTCCTGTCTGAAAATTTAAATATTTATAACAAGTTAAAGTATATATGATATTGACTAGTAACTATATAATAAAAATACTGTATAGTAAATGTACTGTATACTGTAGTACTGTATAGTAAAAATAAATAATCTCGAGTATTCAAAACATGAATTTTCCTACATTAATAAATTTAGATTTCACAGAAAAATAGAACAATCTAATTTTTTTTTCTACTGTTATGAAACATTGCATGGAACTAATTCCTTACAATTCAAATTACTGATTCAAATCTTAATAGCATGCTGAAGCAAATGTCATGGTGACTATATTAAAGAAACTAATCCTATGTGTTCAAGACATAAATAAATAAACACTAAAATTTATAAATGGATACATAAATTAATTAATGAACATTGATAAATATATATTTTATAGGGGAAATAGCTACTCAGATTAAAGATTTTGTTGTAATACAAAATTTAATGCAAATAATTCTTTACATATATACCAGCGTTCCCTGTGGAAAAGTAAATTTCTAATACAATGAGAATGGCTTGTAATAACCGAAAAAAAAGTATCTAACTAATTCTGATTAAAGTATTTACAAAGAATTAATTCATTTAATAATAAATATATTTCATTTTTTTTATGATTTTTTCACTTTAGATCTGTAACGTCCAATATCTTAAGAACATGGCATATTAGTGTTTTATAAATGATGTCATGCGCTATTTAATAAAATATTATTTAAAAGTGTGATTTCTGTTAAAGCTTTGAAAATAGTTATTTTATAGTATGCTCTCTATTTTCTTTTAAATAAAAAAATTGGCAGCTTTACCTGATCCTGAACCTAACAAAAATTAATACGCCCCTTACGTTTAGTAATTGAAATAACAGTTAAAAATTGGTATAATCGTTGAAAATTAGAAAATTGATGCTTTACAAACATTGCACGACTAAATATACGTTGAACGATTAGTCGTACATCCATGCTTCCATTTCATCTAAGAAATGCTTTAATTAAGATATCATGCAAATTCTGATCATGTGATACCTTGTAGGGAAAACGCATAATATATAACTTTTTACACGGGCTCTAAAATTATTCAATTATAAAAATTATTTTCAGTAGCCCAAGTAGTCATTCAAAACAAAAATATTTCATTGTTATACGATCAAAATTACCCGAGAAGTTTTCGACGGAAAATTGGGAATTGTATAAAAATTTTGATAAAGATAGGTAAGTTTTGGAATAGATATTTTATCTAACGAAATTCAATTTTTGTATAACACTGAAAACTTTATGCGTAAGCCGATTATTTTTTTGGGATCAAAGTGGTTCTATAACTTTGATAATGTTTTCACGACCATTATTGGAGAATATTGCATATTGGAAAAACGTTTTTTTTTCAACAGTTTTTTAACGGAATAAGGAATTATTTGCTAATATGAACTTTGTTTGAAGAGGACCCATATAAAAAGATAAATTTTCTACTTTTAGTAAAACGTGTCATGCGATCCAAACTGCCTGAGTCTGAAAGAATTTGAAGAATTTCTTAAACTGAAATTATGGGTCTGAAATAAATCGTTCAAAATATATTTAGTTGTACAAACAATTTAAAATACCTTCTATATAATAATTGTAGGAAATTAAAAATCTTTTATATTAACATATTATGAGATAGTTAGGAATTTAAAACTGCAAATTCTAAGTATACTTAATTTATGTGTTTTTACGTAATTTATGTATGGTTACAGTGATGACAGATTTACGCCATGTTGGAAATATTTGATGTTGGGATGCTGGGGAGTACTAAGGATAACAAATGCCAAGCCAAAGCAATAAAAGCAAAGTTGCTGCTAACAATGCACAAATAGTAGCAGATGGCATGAATTGAAGCATTGACTTGGACATCTTTGTGGTTTTTCACATCAATAAAAAATACAATATTCTGACTAATGATTTGTCTTTGATACCATATATTTTCTAGATCTGGCTTGACCATATTTAATGGATTTTCTTATCGAGTTTACATTCATGATTAAAAGTTATGTTTATGGATATAATTCATTTTCAAGTAATCGCTTAAAAAACGACAGTAATAATGATCTTTTGAAATAGCCTTTTCAAATTCTTCTCATTTTTCCGCTTCAGAAATCGAATATCTAGTTTCGTTAGGTTCTGTTCTGGGGATGATACTATAAGGGTCTAAAGAATCAGTGTTCTAGACCACTGTGGCTCTTCTGTCGAGTTTGTAATGATATATACACTATAAAGAATTATTACATAAATTTCCACAGCATTTTGCATTCTGTTTGAATTATATATTTATGCTTAGTTTTAATGAATAAGCATTCACGTCTCAAAAGCCATCAATTTTACTAGAATGTTACATCATATGAAACCTGTATTAGAATTATGACTAAATTTAAAAGGGACTCTCTCTCAATTAAATATCCTTACATTATTTAATGCAATTTCCGTGCATAAAATTCACATGCCAATGAAAAATCACGATTCCTCAAAAATATCTCATTTATACTAATTGAATATTTTTTTCTAATTTAGTAATATTTTGCACGACATTAACAATGATTATAAATGAGTAACTACAATGATTTTATTCATCAAGCTTGAAAAATATGTTGAAATGTGTCTCAATAGATTTAAACTTATCATGTATCTATTAACAGCATTATTTGGATAAAATATTTTGCCTAAAGCACTGAACAGTGCTGATACATAATTTATTTTTCTTATTAAATGGGAAAATATGTTTCCATCTTAGAATAAACAAAGTCTTCCGTGTTTTAACAAATCATGGGTAAATTAGAAAAAAATGGAAGTTCTTATTATAATGTAATAAATATATTTTGCTAAGATTACAGAAAGACGAGAACCTGTAGGCGGCAATGCCAGAAGTCCATTTGTATGAGGCGTCTCCTAAAAATATATTCTGTTAATACAACTTTCCCTGTGCAGCCTCGCAAACCTTCCTACAGCCTAGCAAACCTTTCTACAGCCTCGCAAACCTTCCAACAGCCTCACAAACCTTCCTGCAGCCTCGGCAAGTTTCGTGGTTTAAAATTTCGAAGTTCTGTTAACCGTTCTTGTAACCGTTCTGTTAACCGTTCTTGTTTTTATTCCAGTCAATCATCTTTATTTTCTGTTATTGTTTCTTTCCAGTCAATCTTTATTTGCTGATATTATTTCTTTCCGATCAATTTTTATTCTCTGATATTATTTCTTTCCGGTCCATCTTTATTTTCTACTATTAATTCTTTCCGGTCATTCATTATTTTCTGCTATTATTTCTTTCCCGTCAATCTTTATTTTCTATTATTTCTCTCTGATCAATCTTTATTTTCTGCTATTATTTCTTTCCGAACCATCTACTATTATTTCTTTCCGAAGTTTTATTGTCTGCTATTATTTTTTCCGGTCCATCTTTATTTTCCGGTATGAATTCTTTCCGGTTAATCTTTATTTTCTGCTATTAACCCTTTCCTCCGAATTTTACAGTTCATTCGTAGTATCCTGCCTTTCTTTTTCCTGCCTCATTGGTTTTTTTCCCCGCGGCAATGGCAGCATCGTTTCTAATACATTCAACCACGTATACTATTCTTAGCCAGCTGCCGAACTTACTTGAATAAGTGAGGTCGTGTTTCTGGTCGGTCCTGAAGAAAAATGTTGTGAAATATATTCGCTATATATTTCTTTTGAAATATGTATTTTCAAACATGAATTAATGTTACAATATTTTCGTAGAAGAGCAAAACTGCACAAAAATGCTCCAAATCACGTAGTTTTTGAAAAAATCACATATCAAACGTTCATTATAAACGGGAAAATGTTAGGGACTCGGAAGAAACAACTAAAATTAAATTCCCATATTTTTAACATTATGATGTTTATTTTTATATAATATAACTGAATGCCATTGACTTAGTTCTATATAAACGGAGACACATTGTTTCCTTAAAGTGCATCTCAGTAAGAAAAACTTCCTGCCTCATCTTCTACTCGATACATACCTTGATTAAATGTGCAATCTTTTTTACCGCATAAGATTTTCTTAAAGAAACTTTAAAAATAAACTAAGGACACTCTTTAAAACATATCTGTGTTATATTTGTTTTTGAAGCTTTTTCAGAACACGAATGGTGCAACTTTTATCGTACAGACCAACGCCTCGAAATATTTCCAAATCACTTACTGTTCGACGAAGAAACAAAAGCAACGTCAATGAAAAATGGAAAACTGTCACTTTAGAGACTCAAACGCGAATACCAAATTGTATTCCTATTATTCCTATTCTTTATATTTTTATGATATTCATTTTTAAAAAAACATATTTTAACTGCATTTTAATTATCTTGTCTTACACAAATGGAAACAATGTAGTTGAGAAAAGCCCGATATATGCGTAAGAAGATTTCAGTTGAGAAAAGCCCGATATATGCATTTAAAATGTACAGTCTATATATATTCGCATTAGATTTAGTTGCAGAAAATTTAAAAAAATACTAAGAAAATGCTTAAAATATATCTGTGTATATATGTTTTGATGTTCTTTCCGAACACGAATTAATGATTAAATATCACACCACAAAATCTTTCCACATCACTTAGCATTCGACAAAGAAACAAATAAAACTTCAATGATAAATGAATAACTGTCATTTTATAGACTCGGAAGAAACGATCAAATTTAAATTTCCATACATTTCATTTTCTTGGCGAAACCGAAAATTGTGACACATTATTTATTTTCCTTTAGTTCTTTTCAGAAGACCATTCTAATCCATGTGCAACATTCAATATATGTGGAATAAAATTTATAAGAATTGTTTATGAATATTTGCATCAAGAATTCTGTTGTATAATGAAATATATTTAGAATATATTTACTTTCCCTACATTCATAGTGTTATGTGGTAGATTTCAAAATAATAAAGAACTTACTCACCCATAGTGTCTCAGCCAACGGCCCTACCGTGCTGAAAACACCGGTTCTCGTTAGATCACCGAAGTCAAGCAGCATCGGGCGCGGTTAGTACTTGGGTGGGTGGCCATCTGGGAACACCACGTGCTGCTGGAACATTTCGGGCGCGGTAGCCAGGTGGTTTGCGCGCTGGATTTGCACTTTGCCACAACTGCCGCCGTGTGCATGCGGAGTACGATCACGTTAAACATGTGGGTCCGTAAGTCCTTCTGAGAGGTTGGTGGTAGGGGAAGGAGGGTACGGTCCCTGTGGATGCCACCCCCACTGGGTTCCGGTCTAAATTGGGTGGCATTTCTACGATTTTTATCAAACGCATAATCACAATACTAATACAAATGCACTAGAAATATAATGCATATAATTAAAAAGCACTATGTTGGCTTCAAAATTAGCTTTATGGCCAAATCTAAAGTTCTCTATCTTAAGTTTAGTTTTAGTACAAATGATAGACTTAGTATAATCTTAACTAACCTTAACACTCATAAGATATGTTATTTACCATACACATATGTAAACAAAGTATAACAAGAAATATTAATCATGCAAAAAGCATTAATTATGAAAACCTTTCCAACTGAAATGCTATTTTATTTAAAAATCTCTAAAATGCGATACATTTAGCGGTGATATTTTTTAAGTTATCACAGTACCCCAATAATTCATTTTACTTAGAAACTTAAAACTTCAACAGAAAAGGCAATTTTATAAAATCGCCTTCTTTTCTATGTAAAATTCATGAATATTTCATCTATATCACTTATATTCCAGTCTCTAGAGCTAAATAGTTTTGAGTTAAAAAAGTTCTGCAATTATTATACAACTCATCTTACAATCGCTTGATTTCTTCACATTCTGCATACGTTAAAATTAGGCTTCCTTGTAGAAACAATCAAAGTTTAGTGATCATTTAAAATCAAAAATATTGTAATTGAGTAGACACAGAATTTAGATACACAGCTAATATGCAAAAATAAAGCGGCTTTAGGACGGAAGCAACGCTAAATATAAATATAAGCGTTCCTTAAAAATCACGATTTTCACTAAGCGAAGAAAAAAAATGGATGCCACATTTTATTTTGCAGCGAGTCACGTGATCCCTTCATATAATATGAGTGTAATTATTATTTCAATTTTTATTTTAAAAACTACTTAGCATATTTTGATGAACATTTTTGACACATTTTAAGTGATAACTTGAATATTTCCAAATATTTGCAAATCAATGTGTGTATTTTAACTCCGCTTAAAAATGTTTGAAAAATTAGATCCTATAGGGTTCAATGTATTCCATTTTCTTCAACCCGGCTTTAATCCAAAATGAATTAGGGGATATTATTCTTTTATATTCCCATATGTCCCACAGGCCGTCTCAATGACATACTCAAATTTCATTTTGATAAAGTCATGTTTACGGAAGTTATTGTGCGAACGAGTAGATAGACAGACAGAATGAACAAAATCATAAACACTTTACAACTGTGTTGGATAGTGTTAAAAATATCAGGATACCTCTATCACTAGGGATAAGTAAACAGTCAAATTCCGATGTTTATAACTTTTTCTTATTACTTATGGGTCAAGTTCCTTTATATGCAAAGTTTCTCCCTTCTAGGCTATGTAATTCGTCAGTCAGGCACACTCAGCTGAATGATACAGATAAGTTTAAATGCAAAAACTATAAAATCATAGACGAAGTGTGTCTAAAAAGTTCTGTGAATAATCGGATATCTAAATGCAACGCCGATGATAATTGCGAACATGCGCAAGGACGTCCAGTACATCTCTCGAAATGCCGTCTCGTAGCGTTAAGTGCGCCTGGTCGCCAGTGCAATTTTGCCGCAATCATTTCAGCCCAGACTTTGTAAACGGTGACGTCGAACAGCAACGGAGCAATGACACATCATTAAGTGCTTCAAATTGGGAAAACTGTGCAGAAAACGTACATCAAAGGTTTCACGAAACTGGAAAATTTATTTTCCTGCACGACAACGCGCTAGCACACTATGCGATTATTGTGGGCCAGTTCTTGAAGCACCATGAAGTAAGTCTCATGTATCACCCACTGTACTCTCCCGATCATGTTCTCCTGATTTTTAACACTTTACAACAAAGTTGAAAAGTGTTTATGACTTTGTTCATTCTGTTTGTCTGTCTGTCCGTTAGCACGATAACTGCCGTAAAAATGACTTAATCAAAATTAAATTTTAGTATGTTGTTCAGACGGTCTGTAGGACCTATGGGAATATAAATGAATAATATCACCCAATTAGTTTTGGATTGAACCCGGGTTGAAAAAATGAAATACATTGAGCCCTATGGGACCTAATTTTTCAAACATTTTTTAAGCGGATTTAAAATTCACAAATTGCTTCGAAAATTTTAGGTAATAGTCAAATTGTTCCATAAAATATATAAAAAAAAATTCAGCGATATATATTAAGTAGTTTTTTAAATAAAAATTAAAATAATAATTACACATCTTATATGAAACGATCACGTGACCATGATATGAAACGATCACATGACCCAGTTCAAAATGATATATGGAATCCATCTTGTTTCAAAATCGTGATTTTTTAAAGTTCTTTTTAATTCATATTGAGTGTTGTATCCGTCCTAAAACTACTTTATTTTTGCTTAAATTCTGTGCATCTACATACTAAAACAACACAATGAGAATATATTTGAGTTTAAATTCTCATTCAAATTTGATTATTTCTATAACTAAGCCTATTTTTCACCTATGTAAAATGTAAACAGCAAAATATGTAGAATGAGTTGTATTAGAATTACTGTATTTCTTTAACACAAAATAATTCAGTCCATGGAGTCTGCATGGCTGATATGAATGAAATATTAATTGATTTTATAAACAGAAGGACGATTTTTTTCGATGAAGTTTTAAGCATAAAGTTTATGAATTGTCGCTCCATGGTCTTAATTTTTAAATAAAATAAATTATTATAGTATTGTGATGAATGAAATGAATGAAATCCTGCTTTTATAGAGAGATCCAGGCGTGTTATTTTTCTATGACGTCATTTGAATTAATTTCAGTTGTTTTCGATGAAGTTTTCAAATATAATAAATTATCGTAGTATTATGATAGTTTTAAAAATATTACCGTGGAATGTATTGCATTTTAGAGATATTTAAACCAGGCAACTTATATTTCAATGCCGTCATTTGAATGAAGTTCATTTTTCTCAATGAAGGTTTAAGTTTTCAAATATAATAAATCAATGTAGTATTGTGATAAGTTTTAAAATATTACCGAGGAATGTATTGCATTTTCGACTTTTTTAAATAAAATTGCATTGAAGTTGGAAAGTGTTTCATAATCAATGCTTTAAGCATGATTGATCTTTCTTGTTTTTATTTCATCTTAAGCGGGTGAGGAAGAAATTGAAAGAAGTGTTGGGAACACGTCAGAGATTCAGATTGTGTGACAAAAGCTCTGAAGGCAATTTCCAAACAAGACTTTTCAGCGCGCGGTTAGCGCGCGGGAATTGCACTCGGTAGACCCGGGTTCGATTCCCTCCGCTGGAAAAAAGAAAAATCTGCCGTCGTGTTCACGCGGAGTACGATCACGCTAAACATGTGGGTTCGTAAATCCTCAAGGGTGCGGAACTAAAACCTGTAAACCGAAAGGTAGGCCAGGTCCGCACTGCTGTCTCCAAGACTTTTCAGCAGTTTTGAAAAACTTTACGAACATTGTCAAAAGTGTGTTGTGTCTGATGAACAGCCCTTCGAAGACCAATAAAGTAGTTCCTATGTATATTCTGTTTTGCTGTTTTTATTGTAACATTTACCGAACTTTTCAGACAAACTTCGTAAAATCGCATAGATCAAGAGTTTCACTTCCATCCTACATCTGAAGGAAAATGTAAAATAGGCTGCCCGGAGATCAGTCTTTTAATTACTCGCCGCAGACGAATTTTTTAAAAGCTGTACTGTGCCACGGTTACGGTGATAATTCAGAATAGAGCAATGTTTAGGATGTGGTGAAAGAAATATTAGTATTATGTAATATATTAAGCTAATATATTAGAAATGAAGCTTTTAAATGCCTCATGTTTGCTTTACAGAGGTGCAATAATCGTGTGGTTGTACCTCTTATCTTTTATTGTCTAAAAGTATATATCTTTTATCAGGCAATATTATTCTCTCTCATTGCTGCAGTAAAAATAATGTCTTTTATTCACTTATGTTACCTTTCCTACCATTGTTTTCTTGACAACAAAACTAATCCAAACGTAAAAAGACTAACTTGTGTAAGGTAAAATTTGCTTAGATTACCTACTTAGAATAAACTATTATGCTATTATGGTATTTATAGAACTGATTTTGGTTTAATATCCGGTTCATTGTTAGAAAAGCTAGAGAATAAGATTAATTTTGTCTCAAGGCTTACAGCTAGTTATTTATTTTGCCTCATGTTTTCCTAGATTAAAGTGCTATTTACAATTCTTCGCGTTAATGCTAAGTAAATATTTATATTGGTAATTGGTTTTCGTTCAACGATATACCTTGCTTCGAATGTTGTGTTTACATTATTTTTCATTATTTGAGAATTAAAACTTTCGCTATCTTATAAATTGACTAAATCTTGGTCTAATGTTATAATGTACTGTACATGATTTATGTATAAAACGTTATAAAACTATCTTATATAGCATTATTTATACCGTACTTTCATTCAATATGAAAACAAAAACCAATTTCAGTTTTATTGACCTTTGAGTACTTCTGAAATTGTTGAGTTTTTATCCTTGAAAATAACAAAGCTTCTACATTTCCAGTGAAATCTTCAGCATTTCAAATAAATTATTCTCTAAAAGCGGTAGGTTGAAAAATAAAGTGTTTTATTGTACTATTTTGGAACAATTTTAACGTACTTACTCAGTTTGAAAGACTTTTAACTTTATAAAAGTCTTGTCAATAAATTTCATTTCAGTTCACTAGCACTGCATGTATGCACTAAAACATATATAATTTATTTAGAAAAAACGTTTAAGAACATATGACAGATACTTTGGAACAATTGAAAGCAATGTACCGTCAAATTGATTCAGTTCAATGTGGGCCTATAAAAATTCTAAAGTCAATTTCATAAAAACTCAAAACGATTTTTCCATATTTGTATTGCGTACTATTTTTATAGCTCTTTCTTGGAACATTTACAAACAATAAAATAGTTTTGTTGAATTCTTATAGTTCTAAGCATAAAAAAGTACGAGTAAAATGAAATATACTGTTCACAATGTTTTGATATCCAGTGCGAAAATAGTTTTATAATGGTTAATTTTCGTGTTTCTGGTTTTTCTTTACGCACAATAAAACACTTACAGAATTATAGAAGTGCATTTTATTCGCTTGGTAACGGAGAAAAATGTTATATTTTATAGGTAATTACTCTCTGGAGAACATTCCAAATGTACAGTTGGTCAAATAAAAATCAGAGCACCGCTGCTTATTCCGTCTCATCAGGTCCAACAGCTAAACCAAAAGTATCATTATACACAGAATAATGTCTAATACGAGCAAATGTACATCTAATTTGTATAAAGGATCGTTTTCATATTTTGTCTTTCACAATTTTCTAAAATTTAAATGGCAACACCTATTATTTATGTCATCATAAGATTTTGCATGTCGGCATTATGTTAAATATAAATGGGTGTGCAACTTCGACCATAAATACGAGAGATACACGGAAAAAACTATCCTAAGCCAGTCTCCATATTTAATATACTAGTAAAATGAAGTTCACGCATGTTCTGTAGTTATATTTTTCAATTTCGTTGGTATTGAACATTCTTTAAAATATCATCTTTTCAAAAGCATGTGGAGGGTCCAGATCTCATGAATTTTAGGGCCGTTTCATTCCCGAAAATGACATTTGAAGACATTAATGTATCAATAGTAAATATAAGGCTTAATAAAGCTAAAATATTTAGGGACCTCGGATCCAGCAATTAATTGTCCTCACTAGGTTAGGTCGAACGCCCAGACCATTCGGCTCGTCCAAGGACTTAGAGCAGCAAATTGAATGGCCGGGAGAGTCACTAGGTTAGGTGAAAATTCTTTGTATTTTAAGGCATCACAAACAGCTTTAAAATATATGCACTTGCTGACACTAAAAAAGCAACCATGGAGAAGCTGACTTGAAGAACGGGGTTAATTTGTCCGAAGCTCAGGTGAAAGTCATAAACGCTTAAGAATCTGTTATCAAAAATGGGTGTTGTTTTTTAAAGAAAATCCAATTGGCACAAAGTTTAGTTTCAAAACATGCCACCTTTTTCTTCTAGTTGACTCATATGATCATGCGTTTGATATGTGCAATAACATTCGCTCCGACACTTACTGATGACTTGCCTGGAGGGATTTGCAAGCAGGGCTGGAGGATTGTGTGACCATCTAGTGGTTGTAAATAATATTGTTATATAATGCCATTCACGGTACCTTGCTGGTGATTTTTTTGTATTCTCCAAACTTTGCGATTCTTTGCCGACAATCTGACATTCAGAACAATGAATTTTATTGTCTTAATTCTTATGTTAGGAAAAGTGTAAAATCTGACAACACATTTTACTTTTTCAATCGTTCTACGATAAATAACCAGTTATGGTTGTTTTTATACGTACGGAATGCTATTAGTCATCAAGATAAAGCACGAGTTACGCAACTGTGAATTGAAATTAATATCAGACTAATATAGGTTTTGAACTATAGTGAGACGTACAGAAAGACAGTCTAAATAATACATGTCAGAGAATATTCAAATCATGAATCTTGGCTTGTATAGTAAATGCTGTATCCATTGAGATACAGAAATGATTATTCTTTTCTTCTGTAAGTAAAGTTGACTCTAAATTATTTTCTTTGGATTAAATATTAAAATACAACGTCAAATTTGTACCGTTGTTGCTGTTGAGACTCAGACAGTCCGACCTATCAGAAATGTGTAAGATAACTGTTTGGACGGCCGAGAAGTGCCACCCAATTTAGACCGGAACCCAGTGGGGCAGGCATTCACAGGGACCGTACCCTTCTTCCCCTACAACCAACCTCTCGGAAGGACTTACGGACCCACATGTGAAACGTGATCGTACTCCGCATGAACACGGCGGCAGTTGTAACAGCGTGCAAATCCAGCTCGCAAACCACCGGGCTATCGCGCCCGAAATGTGCCAACAGCACGCTGTGTTCCCAGGTGGTCACCCATCCAAGTACTAACCGCGTCCGATGCTGCTTGACTTCGGTGATCTAACGAGAACCGGTGTTTTGAGCACGGTAGGGCCGTTGGCTACCCACATTTGTACCGTCTGATATCTATGTGTTTTTATACAAGACAGTATCCTGTTTGTCACCATAAAACTGGTGAACTGAAAAATTGTACATTCCCTGTTAAAATATATATTTAATATTTCTGTAAGCTCAGTGATTAACTACATCTGACCTAAATCATTACGTTGCTATAACACCATGACATAACTCACATAGAAGCGGAGATTTAAATCACTGACACCTGTCCAGACAATAGACCATTGAACTGAGATGATTGTCTTTAATTAATTTGCAACCTTTAACACACATACAGACCTTAAGCTATAGATAATTTTTTCTTGAAAAATAAAATATGTACGACCGCACGTCAGTGAGATAAACAGTTAAAACCCATAAAACATAAAGAAAAGTTTTATATTCCCATTTTGGATTTAAAATACACAAAATAAAAGCTTATAGCGCTTTCAGATGTCAAACTTATATCTCATTAGAAGGCATCAAAAACAAAAGTATTAAGTCTGAAATTTATTCAAAGCCAAACACAAAGTTTGCATATTACATTGAGCTACAGCGGGTAGTAAAAACAGATCCAAATGAGAATTATATAAATGTGTACATAGAAAACATTGAGCACTAAAAAAAATGAAAAATAAATAATCCAAAAGAAAGATATACAGAAATAAGGAAAAGAAAACATTTTTAACTGGAACTTGGATAAAAGTTTGAACTTTATGGAATCATTAAATGAGAAGCGAAACTAAGATTTTGAACTGGGTCGTTATTACAAATAGAATCGCAATAGAGATAAATGATAATATATAGAACAGAACGCTCCAAAAAGTTAAAAGAAAAGTTTTGTTAAATAAGGGAGTAAAACCTTTATTTAAACTAGATTTACCTCAGTAGAGAGTTTTTGTTTTTAATATCTCGAGAATGTTCAGACAAATTGATACAAACCGACATTTATTGCTACCTATACGGTAAAAAAAGTAAATGTTATACGAGAGAAAGTTAATACCACATACACCCCAGACTGATATAAAGGATCTCATTTAAGTTTATCCGTACCAGCACGACTGAAAATATATATAACAGTAGAATGGACAAGTTTTAATTTAAATGCACGATAAAAGCGAATAGCATTGTGACATTTTTTAGGATTATATAGGTCATCGAAAAGAAGTTCGAGCAAAAGGGGAAATAAGAGAAAAGAGTACAAAAAAAGGAAAGGAGAAGCATTTCTTCAAGGGGGACTTCTGGGAAGAATTTTCTGAAGAAGACCACAGACAGCATCATATATAAGACGGAATATGAAATAGATTTCATCGGTTATAAACAAAGAGCCGCTGTTAAAGGCTCTATTAAAATAAACAATAAAATCAGCATGTTTAAAGAAAATAGCATAGAAAGAATTTGCAACAAATCAAGAATTAGAAAAAGTAAGTTTACGAAACACAGAAGTAAGAAATTCTTTAGAGCCGTAAGAGGCAATAACACGCCACTTTCATGTTGAACACACAAATTAATAGAGGCCTAGAAATCATTACAAGCATCAAACATACTTTTCAGATCGCCGAGACTATAATTCTATATGATAAAAACATCATCCACATATCGACACAACAAAAGAGGTTTATATTGTAAAAATGGCAAATTATTAATTTTAAGTTCTTGCATAACAGCTTCTGCTAAAATGTCTGATAATAGACATCCCAGTACCCATAGGAATACAGTCATTTTTCAAAAATATTTTTTATCACAAATACCAAAATAATTGGTCTTAGTAAGGATGTTCAATGTGGAAATAATTGCGTCGATATTGAGTTGATCAACATTAGCATTACAGTTTTTACCAATATCACAGTTTTTGCCAATAACACTGTGGATGTGACATCAAAGCTATGTAAAGAACAATTAGGATTTTTTTACAATGGGTTAGATATCTGCGGGCATCGAAGCCCCAGCATGGTTACGGAACAACAAGGGTAATAATCGATAGTTAATTATTAACATAAGTGTAATGATTCCATTCTACAGTTTTAGATATCGTTGCCTTCGCCGCGTGTTCATCGCCTCCGACCCAAACTTCTGCAGTATTAGCCGAATTAAGTTTGAAAGCCACAAACACTAATGGAATGGCTCCTAAGTTCGACATAATCAAATACACTCACGGACAATGAAAGTTGCGCACCAAGAAGAAAACATGGTACAACCACGAAATGATGTAAATAGCTAGATGGCGGGCTGGTATGCAAATGATCCCAGTCTTGTGCGATTGCGCATGACCGCACACCCGTGAGTGGCGCTGCAAGCATGAGCCAGCGGCCTTATAAACCGGCGTGTAGTCGACGCCCCAACAATTGGAGAAGCTTCGATCGACGCAAGCACGAGTTAGGAGTAAAAAGAATGGTGGGTAGACGCCAGAAATGTCGATATACGCAACTGCCGGACATTGAGAGAGGCCTGATGATCGGACTGAAAACCGCAGCGTGGTCAGCGTACCGGATAGCCCGTCACGTGGATCGTCTGTTGGGAGCACTGGTCACGGAATGCCACCAAGACACGGTGAACGGCTCTGGACGAACCACGCATACCACGAGTAGAGAGGATCGAATGATCGTGCGGCAGGCACATATACAGCCAATGGCGACCTGGTCGACGATACTGGCACAAGCAGTAGCTCCTGTGTGCACATGAATCATATCTAGACGCCTTATGGAAGCAAATCTGCGATCACAGCGTCCCTTACGTATGCTGCCGTTAACACGGAAACATCGACGGCTCCGGTTGTAGTGGTGCCGGGCCAGAGCAACGTGGGATACCACAGATTGGTGATGTGTGGTGTTTAGCGATGAGTGCCACTTCGTTTTGGGAGCCGATGATCAGCGTGTCCGGGTGTAGAGGTCGGTCCCCTGCACTACGCCACAATTCTAACCTCTTTATCAAGCGCCACACCAACCCCACTGCAGACATCATGGGCTGGGGAGCCATAGCCTACGACAGCCGATCCGCTCTAGTAGTGGTACCTGGAACATTGACGGGGCAAGCGGTACGTGAATGAGATTCTACGGCCCCATGTGCTCCCAGTCGTTTCTGAGATTCCAGTTGCACAATTCCAGCAGGATAATGCCCGGCTACACACGGCTCGGGTCGCCCAGGCTTGTCTGAGTCACTTCCAGACACTTCCATGGCTTGTCTGCTCTCCAGACCTGTCCGTCATGGAGCCTGTGTGGGACCAGTTGAAACGCCAGCTGCCTCGTTGCCACAATCATCGGGGTTTGGAACGTAACGTCCAACAGGTGTGGACTCGTCTGCCGCAGAACAACATCAGGCGTCTGTCTGTTCGACACCATGCCAGACCGTATTGCTGCTTATATCGCAACACGAGGCGGTGCGACGCGCAATTGAGAATGGCTGGACTCTGTACCACAGCTCCCTCTGTGCGTGTTACACTGCGCTGTTTTTGTGATCATGTATGTCATTCATCTGTATCCTTCCATCAATAAAATTTCAGGTCCATTCTATGCTTCCTTCTTGGTGCGCAACTTTCATTGTCCGCTAGTATATATTAGGCATACTAAAACAATGCTAATGCAGTCTTTTAAACTTCGATACTAGACTACAGTTGCCTTAAAAGATGACTTCCGTCGTAGTTAAAAGGTACAAAAATCTAAAGCAAATGCTGACAGAAGCTCTGAAAAATGACGTCCAATGAAAGTTCTCAAGAAAATATCCAGATCCAGTTACATTACATCAAATTGTACGACAGTTCTATTTCGAAAGAAGAAAATGATAAGACGTTACACTACAGCAAATATGTCAATGTTAAGAGATTTAAAAAGGGATTAAATTTGTTAAAACTGAATTTGTTAAATCTGACTAGTTAATTTTGTCAAAGTATTAAAGCGTCATAAAAATAGTAAGATAAATAAAATATGTAATTCATTTCTCTTTCTATGTGAGATAAGTAGTAAAAAACACTAACACATTAAAATTTGTATTTCCACATTTCAGATGCAAAATACGCTAAAAGACTTTAACGCTTTTAGGAATCAAGCGTCCAAGACCATTAAGCAATAAATTTATCCTATAAAAGCAACTGAGGTGTAAAAAAAGGGGGAGCTAGGGCAAAATATTCTATTTCAGCTTATGCCCTTGCATACATGTATCACAGACCAACCTGACAAAATAAATTAAAAGAAAAATAAATGCATCCGGGTAAACTACAAATGAACAAATTTTAGAAAATTTTGTATTATAGTTTTGGAGCTAGAGTGGATATATACATTGCGCATACATAAACAGACATCAATGGTGTATTCGTATTCTTGAGTGTCCAAAACGTGTAGATCGGCCAATAACTTGATTTCCAATATTTGATCCCCATTGAAATACTTTGCTTATACATTACCATGAATAGTAGGGAAAATAAAAATCTCATGTGGACAGCATATGAGTTTCGCTGCAGACTCAATTAGTTTTTGAGTTAGAGTAGATACATCCATTGCACAAACAGACACACACACAGCCACAATCACACACACACACGTCACGCTAAATAATGTTTCGTGTTTTAGAGGCCTTGAAACGTGTAGATCCGTCGAAAACTCCAGTTGTGATTTTCGACACGATTCCAATACTTCCCGTATACATTACCGTGTATTGCAGGGAAAGTAAAATTCTGCTGTGGGCAGCACATGGCTTTCGCTGCAGACGCATAATCACGTTCTCTTCATTTTTTCAATAAGTTATTAAATTGAGTTTAATTGTACAAAATAACACCTATAATTATTTAAAATTATGCTAAATTTGCAATTTTGATTCAATTTCCGTTCTCATTTGGTAACTCGGCTTATTTTCAAAGGAGGAGTAGCAAAAATGCTAAAAAACTAAAATATCTCGAGAACGGCTAGTCCTAGTGTAATGGGGTTGGACATATTCTTTTCATCGTTAAAAATTACGTATAAAACAAGCATTTAATTGATATATTTGAGCATACGTAGTTTTTTATTTTAGAATTTGACGATTTTTAAGGGACCATTTCACAAAAAAGACAGGTTATTTTTTTAATTTATTGAATCTGATGCATTGAATTTTTGACAATTCCGCAATATTTTTGTCGATTTGGCATCGTTCTGTTAATTTTTCGACATTTTTCAAAATTCACCAAAGTCGCCGCAAAGTGGAACAGACATACAAATCCTATTGAAACATACCTAATATACCATCCTTTTATTAATTAGTTTGAATTCCATTTCATTCATTTAAATTAAAATTCTAATCACTTACATTTAAATTGAAACTTCATCAATTTGGCATAATTTTTGCCAATTTGGAGACATTCACAAAATTCCCATGGTCTTCAATCTTGTCGCCAAGTGGGACAGACAAATATACAAACTCTATTTAAATATAGATAATTTACCATCAGTTTATTAACTAGTTTGAACTAGTCCATTTATAAAATTTAAAATCAAAATCCTACTTATGTTTTGAATCGAAATATTATCGATAAGGCTTTGTTTTCGTTATTTTAATGCCGTTTTTATCAATTTCGCAACATTTTCATTAATTTGGCATCATTATCTTGGCGAAACTTTAGTCAAGTTGGTGATATTTTAAAATGTCACCAATTTTTAGCCCATATTCGATGTTTAATAAATCCTTATTTAAGGGACTAAATTAAAGTAACTGAATATTTTTCTAATTTAATATTTTATTGACCTTTTCGTAATATTATATGTCACAAAAATGCATATCCGATATGACAACGACATAATTCAGATTTGAAAAAACTTTTCTCCTTAGCAATGCAATGCCTACATTTCTGGATCAAAAATCTATCAGTTTTTCAAGATTTTAGGCTAAAAATAAGGGAAGGCTTTAATCTAGAAATTCAAATTTTTAAGGGACCTATCTGATCCTATTGGGATCCTATAAGGAGGAGGGGAACAAAAGGAAAACTGTAAATTTACTACCTTTTGCCGAAATTCCAGAGGCTGATATCTTTCCCTTTTGAATATACAATCATGCAATTTTGGAATAATACTCTAGACTACGATAGATTTTTTCATTGGGCAGTCTCAAAAATTTCTATCCACTGTAATTTTCCAGGTATAGGTATAGGGCTATAGTTTGAAATCATTTCTGTAATATAGTGTCATGCAGTGCCCGTGTCACTGTTGTTACTTTTAATACTAAACTAAACATAAGCAAGATTTTTATATTTACCGGTTTATAGGAAACGGGTACAGTTGTCGGTAATTTTACTTCTGAAATAACGTGGTGTGTAGCAATTATATTGGCAACTGCACGATTTTTTTTTTATTTCAGAGAATTTAGATAGCTCAATGATTCTAAAATGCGGGAAACGCCATGATTCCACGTGTTGCCGAATGAGAAGAATTATTTTTTATATTCAAATACACAATTTTATACACAATATAATAAAGAATGGAACGAAAATATGAATCCAATTTTTCGACAGAAAAGCACGTTGAACTAGAATCCTTGAACTCGAATCGAAAGTTTTGAAAGGATGTAAGTAGTATGTGTATGTGTTAGTGTGTGTGTTAGTATGTGTGTGTTAGTGTTTGTGTGTGTGTTAGTGTATGTGTTAATGCTTGTATGTGCGTGCGTGTGTTAGTATTTGTATGTGGATTCGATATCTCATGAACGAATGGAGCATTTCGAATGAAATTTGGTACAATTATTACGATCTGTGAATACTGGAACCATATTGGAATGAATTTTCAAAAACATTCAAATGCATTTTCACAAATATATGAATGAATTTTCAAATATATTTAAATTAATTTTTAAAAATACCGTTAAAGTATCAGGATATTCAATAAATTTAAATTAATAATCATTTTGTATGTATTATTTATTCTAAAACGAAAGACACGAATTTTAGACCGCTAGTTTGAACCGTTCTCCAGATATTCTACGTTTTTCAAATATACATATATAAAAATGCATAAAAATAAACAATAATAAGCAACGTCAAATATATAACACTTGGTAACAAATGTGGTTACCTTGGAGACTTATTTGGCGAAATATCGTCAACTTGACAATTTTTTAATGTGAGGGCAAATTGACAAAAAAGTCCCCAAATTGGCATATATGACGTTAAAATTACGTCACTGTTGTTATCCATACGTTAAAGTTATTATCATCCATAAAAGAGCCAAATGTCAGCGTGCTTTTCAACGTTTAAGACATTGTACTGTGGTTCTTGTCCATTATTGGTTTGTATTGCAAGAAGTAAAGCACTTGCATTATATATAGATTCAGCATTGAATATCATAGGGGACTCCCTCCGGTTTTTAAGATGTCTGTTCTAGTTTTCTAAAAGTTTGCATGACTGTACGAAGTAAGAATTCAAAAGAAATGAAAAATGCTTACTAATTAAGTGAATACCATGTTCCACCATAAATTCTTTATTTTAATTGCTACAAACAAGGAGCAAATTTATTTCTAATTAAAGAGTCATAGGACTCTTAAGCTGTTATAAAGTAGAAGAAATGCATTATATTGAACATTTTATATTTTACAAATGTGTAAATACTTCATAAACACACTTTTAATTTAAAGTGATAAATCTATGTTTCTATCAATGTAATTTTTTTAAACATAATATAAAGAAATATTTTTTATAGATAGTTGGACCTATAAACCATATTTTTGGAACAGAAAATGGGTATAACAGATTGAGCTCAACATTAATCAGAAAATTTTACATTGAAACCCAAATTTTTAAGATCTAAATATACTTCAAGAGCAATTGCTTATTGTGAACTAAAATTAATTTCTATTTAAAGTACATTTCTATTTTATGCAATATTGCACTTAGCTTTTGCATAATTTTCAGAATCTCGAGAACATAATCTCCTAAAAATATGTTTGCAACTAGAAAACATGAAGAAATTTAGATTCAATTTATAGAGACAAACATACATTATATTTTCAGAAAATTACATGAAAAAGGGTTCAGAAGTTTCAAAGTTATGTTAGCGCGCTCGGTCAGAAAACCACAGTCTGAGAAAAACGAGTTTAAAATTATTTTTCAATGAGTTTTTTCCTATATGAGCCAAAAAATGTATAGCTATAACTCCCATTCATAAATAGTAATTATAAGAATGTTTTCATGCTAATTATTTTAAAATATGCAGAAAAGTTTATATCTTCATATACCGGGTGGTCAGAATTAAAACACCTCTACTCTGAGCTCTCTATAGTTCGAACTACTCAGTGTAAAGGCTCCAAAATTGTTGAACATACTATTCAAGACATGGGGAAAGGGATTACGCGAAAAAAAATTAGTTCCAGAAACACCGATAGGTGGCGCTGTACAACAGAATATATGCTGAAAAGACACAAAATACACATTTGTAACACATTTTATTCGAACGTACCAAACATTCATATCACAAGGATCTTATCTATAGAGATTTATCCCCTTTTATGCCCAGAACATAGTAGCTGCAAACCAAGGGATTATGCAAATTTTTATGCTTACAGTGCGAAATTGCAGGTACAATGACAGTTTAAGTTTCTTCACTTTTTTATCTTCTTTTTTCTTCATATCAGCAAAAAAAATTAAAAAGGAAAAATTCCATATCGCATGTGTTTGTTTCTTTGTGATTATTTTGTGTCTTTTCAGTATATTTTCTGTTGTACAGCGCCACCTATCGGTGTTTCTGGAACTAATTTTTTTTTCACGTAATCCCTTTTCCCATGTCTTGAATAGTAGGTTCAACAATTTTGGAGCCTTTACACTCAGTAGTTCAATGTATAGAGAGCTCAGAGTAGGGGTGTTTTAATTCTGACCACCAGGTATATCTTTAGGGAAAATCTAACTTATTGAAGGTTTAACAGATCTATGACTAGTGGAGTCATAAGAAAGCTCTAATTTTTATTATTATTGCTCTCGAATATAAAAATTGGTTTCATTTGCAGAAAAACTCGAATATTGGACAGTTCAAACTTTTCAAAAGTTATTATGAGACGCGTTCTTTCCTAGCATTTTATTAATAAATCTGTGCCCATATCACTGTCCAAAAGTATTGGGAATCACTTTTTGTAAAGATTATCAAAAAAAATACCGCATCCATATTGGGAAAGCTTTTAATCCTAAAAGATTTACCGGATTACTAAAGCACGTATATCATATCGGAATTTCCACTTAGTCTAGACATTATAACAGCAAAACCATTAGTTAACACTGAATTGGCTGTGTTATTGAAAATGAGAAATTAGAAAAAAAAAAGTTGTTTCATACATCTAACTTGTTAAAAGTCTTTATCCTATAAACTATTAAATAAATGTTAGCTCAGTTACAAATTTATAAACATAGATAACTAGAAAATGTTACCGATGCTGCCCGGGATTTAAAGAAAGGATTTGGTGAACTCATTCATTTATTTATTCAAAATAAGATAGGGCCGATATTGGATAAATGAATCCGGGCTGTAATTTTCTATAAAAAACTAATATTTACCTGTCTTTTTCTTGGTTTCTCCGTTTGACATTTTGTTTCTGAAGTGCTAGCCATCTTCCTCAAAAACCCCAATACGATGTCAATGAACGAAATATGTGAGGTCCCATTTACAGTAGGGAATTTAGATTTGAATTCGACGAAACGAAAATATATTTTCTATGCGGGTTAATAAAAGAAAATGAGGTTATCCTTTCACATGATTAGAATAATTTACTGGTTGATATCGTATTCAAACGGCCTTTAGAGTGACGTATGGTAGTAAATATTCAGAGAGAGGAATCATTAGTCTCCGTGATGTCTCCCTGATGAGTTTCTTCTTCTTCGACCCAGACCGTCCGACCTACCAGGAAGGTATAAGGTATCTGTTTGAACGGCCGGGAAGTGCCACCCAATTTAGACCGAAACCCAGTGGGGGAGGCATCTACAGGGACTGTACCCTCCTTTCCGTACCACCAACCTCTCGGAAGGACTTACGGACCCACATGTTTAACCTTTTGCTTACGGGTGGGACAGCGTCAATCTTAAACGAAGAACCCGTCAAAAAGACAGGTATTTGACATACCCTATCCCAAACAGTTTGATACCCCTTAGCAGGCATTGGCGTCCAGACGCCAATACCTGTCTTTTTGACCAAATATCTGTCTTTTAGAGAGGTTCTTCCTTTGGGATTGACGCTGTTCCACCCGTAAACAAAAGGTTAACGTGATCGTACTCCGCGTGAACACGGCGACAGTTTTAGCAGTGGCGAGAATCGAACCCGGGTGGACCTAGTGCACTTCCCGCGCGCTAACCACTAGGCCATCGCTCCCCGCCCCTGATAAGTTTCTAATAAGTTTTTTCAGTTACGATAATTATGAAAGCTAAGAATCACTAGCCTCTAAGAAGTTTCGAAGATATTACTTCAGTTATGAAAATGATGAAAGTTGACACGCACTTTGTACAGTTCTTAGCCTCAATAAGGCTTCGCTGTAGCGTAATGAACCTTGGTTAGAACTCTATTGTACAGATTTATCGACTTTGGTTGCGGAATTACCTATCCGTACTTACTTACATCTGTCAAACAAAAATGGCATAACTTTAAACTTGGTAAACTGGATACACAGGACCTTGCGGCTAGAGACAGGAACACACAAATGCAATAAGTTAAATCGAACACGTTTACTGTCTATTCACTCAAATTACAGCAGCTGGCTGCTTAAGTAAAATAGAGACATATGCCAAACATCCAGTATTGTACGTGCCCATTAATTAACAGAAATATATCATGAAATGCACTTTGACGGGAATTACTTTGACGGGAATTGCTTTGACGGGTTTGAATTAAACAGTGGACTAGTTATAAAGCTTTGATGCTTACCCAACTCTTTTCTTGTACCTCTATACCTTGTCTTGGCTAACCGGGATACTAGGCCTTTCTAGTCACAGTCGTATCCATTAGTGCGGGTTCCACGAACTTGGGCTATGTTTCCCTCTCACGCACTCGGGGACTTTATTCCTCTCGACTCACCTAGCTTAATCAGTGTACTCCAGATCCATTACCCACACTTCCTACTACCCAAACATCTAACCATTCTCACCATCCTCACTAGCCATATCCTGTTGCCAAACCAAGATTACAGATGCTACTTGGCTCGATGATCGATATATTTTACCAAACCAGTCAGAAGTTGTTGATATAATGCAAACATAAATTATAATGTAACTCAAGGAAATAATAACAAAAAGTTATTTAGACCTCACAATTTTTAAAGAGCCCCATGCTCAATTAACTTATGCGTAACGTCGTCCTTACCTTCTTCAGAATCGGCTTTGTAATTAAAAAATCCATATTTTCCTTTTAATAAATATATGTCTTTGTTATCTATTTTTATCAATTTTCCTCTTCAATAAACAATGTAGTTGCAATTGTAGTTCCAATTTGTAAAGTGTTCTACGATTTGTAATAGCTTTCCGATAGACTGACTGATTCCCCAACATGCTGGAAATATGCCAGTACTTTAAGATATTTTATTATTTTTTAACGAGATAATAATACCGTAAGTAGATCATATTTTGTATATCAATAGAAAAAATGTTTCAGGAGCAATAGCATAACGTTGAGTTAAACTTAGCCCGTGAAAATGATTTTAACTGATTGCTACCTTACGCGTTGCATATTACGATGATATCTCTGTATACGCTGTTAAGAACCTTGCTGCCTCAACAGGGAATCGAAAAGCGGATCTTCGTACAGGCCAGCTGAGGTTTTACCGTTGAGTTACTGGGACGTAATTGCAAGCTCTTATTATCGAAGTAGACTCCGCTCACTAATGTTACATTAACTTGCAACTGACAATCTGACTGATCAGCACCTGCTAATTTTATCTCAAGTTAACCTCCTTATGCTATTTTTTCTTCTAGGCTAGCCTCCTGGTGCTATTTTTATCTTCCAGGTAAGCTTCCTGCGTGATCGTTGTCCTCCCAATTTGAAATCGGCGCTCGATATCCCAAAGTTCACCGAATCCGTGCTAGTCGTACTAGAGTCACTTTCAGACCTCTGAGACCTTTGCACCAGATTACAGGGTTGATTTTTCGGGTGCCATTGTAAAGAAACTTGCTGCTTAAACCGGAAATAGAACCACGGATCTTCATGCTGGCAAGTCTGCGGCATTGCAAGCTGCTGTTGTCTAAATGCACTCTGCAACTCGTATTACTTTTCCTCCTACGGACGGCAAGCTCGGTTGGTAATACAAGATCAAAAGATTCAGATATCATTGGTTCGAATCCCTTTCTGGGTATGAATTTATATGTATTCATAATCCTACCAGGAGTGAAGAGTACATTCAGTATTCTTCATCTTACGATCTCAGTGATACTCGCGTAAACCGTGTGACAAAAATACAATGCAATTATGCCGAAAGGTATTTAATTGATCAGTCGATGAATTGTAGCGGTTGTTTGTTTTAAGTGTTACTATTTACGTACACTTGCGAGTTCCTACGTATTTGTGTTTTAGATTTGTACATATATTATAAAACATATATCTATGAACAACTTCATATGATATCAACTGGTATGCACATTTCATTATAGACGTAAATGATAAAATTGTTATACCCCTTTTCACAATTAATGTGTACAGTCCTGTAGATTTTACTCTTAATACAACTGCATACGATATCGGATAAAACACTGAAGTTAAAATTAACAATTTATTGGGTTTTTAACAAAACATAAATCTTACATAAAAGAAAATGGATGTGATTATTTCTGGTTGTGTGTGTGTGGACTCTAGCGAAAACTCTAAGCATCGAGCAGGCATGAAATTTGGTGCATAGGTACTTCAGGACCCGAATAGGTGCACTTTGGAGTTATATTTTTAATTTCGTAATAATTTCCGTAAATTTTTTGTTTTATTTCGATTAACAATGATTTGGGGGCGATATTAAAAAAATCGATTCCTTAACGACCTCATATTACCTATTATCACAGAGTTTCTATTTTGCACTATCGAAAAGACCGATTCTGTCCAACAATGTTTGAGCCGAATCAGTGAAACAATTCCTACATATTTATTCTTTTTTAAAGACATCGAAATTTGCCTTTTACACGTAATCTGATACGTACATACGTGATCTGATACATAGCATATGATCTGGTATATACAATACTTAATCTGATACATACATGTATATCGTCGCATCCAAAAAACTTAGATTAGCACAAGTCTATAATTTGGTTAAAACTTTTCCATATATCTCAACATTCCAGTAAACTAGTCGGTTCAAGTAGTCGGTTTCATCAGTGATTATAAATTTTGTAATTTTTCAAGTGACCGTATTCAGTCATCCCAATAAACCGTCTTGCACGTCAACGAAAGTTCTGTATTCCCTCTCTCTGGATCAGATCCATTTTAAAGAGGGATGAGCGAGTTGTGCATAATGGATGAGTTCTAGAGATAGGAGAAACTTCTAGAGATATGTTTTGATTCTTTTATTTTTTTCAGTTTTCCGAAGAGCGTGCTTTTTTTTATATAATTCGCTTTGCCCATAGCGTGCTTGGTGAATTGAGTAGTGACAGCCATTTGTTGAGCCCAGTAATTCGTTCTAGTTTTAAATAAAAATAATCTCCATTTATCATATTAAACCACACCGCTTGGGACTAATATAATTTTTCTAAATACGCTAGAAATTAATTAAATGTATAAAAGATGCAGTAATTAATCTCGAGTGAAGGAAATTTAATATGTTGAAATAATTAGAAAATGCTTAGCAACAGAAATATCATTAAGAGTTAATATCAAATGTGAAGCAATTAAATTTTGATGAAAATGTTAGTGTAAATATTTTTTTTACAAAAAGTTGAGTTAAACACTTTTTATGAAGGAAATGGTGTTCTAATTTTTCTTTAGAAGATTTTTTTATGAATTAACTGGAATGAACACACACACACACATACACACACATATATATATATATATATATATATATATACAGGGTGTTCGTAAAGTGTTTTGACAAAATAAAAGGGGTGTTAGTACCCATCAAGAGGAACAATATTTACTATGTAATCTAGGGTCACATTCCACTTCGAGTGTCAGAAAAGAGCAACTTCGAAACACGTCTAGCAAGCACAAGTCGCCACTTCGGACGACATAGCTGTCGTGCCAGAGAAGTATCACATCTCCAGGACCGTCCCGAATTTGTTTCGGATGTTGTTATTCCGGTTTCAAAAAGCATCCCCCCTGTTCAGGAAGTGCAGGCGAGTGCTGAGACGTTTTCAGGAAAAACTGGAGAGCACTCTGCCCAGGCACGACCTGACACAGGACTAGACCCCTCTCAGACCTCGAATGCATTTCTCGACTTCTTGAAATTTTTCAAGGAGGTCGAGAGATACTTCGACCTGAGCAACCTACAGAACATCTTAAACTCCATACTTAAAGTTATAATCTCGGATGATGGTCCAATGACAAAAACATTCTGCGTCATTCACTGCCCAGCACCCCCCCCCCCCGGAATTAAACTTTAATTCAGGGACTGCAGCATGGGACATCAGAATACTGCCTTCTAAACTTCTTGCTAACCAGCTCCTTCCAACACGTGCTATTGCACCACTTTGTGTCATCACCGGCCCTTCTCTGGACTCAACTGACGCCCCGCCCACTCTGGGGTGCTCTCATGGACTTATCGAGAAATACACAGCTAATGTCAAAGGTTCATCTATCTAAAGCGGAAACCGAAGATATAGATGCCTTTTGGTGTCAGGTGCTTCAGGAGTATAACGACCCAACGGAGGATGTGCCACTTTTATCGAACAACGTTCGCTTTGACTGGCTGTCTACTGAACCCTGATCAGCCAATCAGCTGTAACTGTCGCTACTGCTTCTTGTCACTGGAAATTTGCATGCAGTACATGCTTGACGCTGATGTTCTGGAGATGTGATACTTCTCCCGCACGACAGCTCTGTCGTCCGAAATGGCGACTTGTGCTTGTTGGACGTGTTTCGAAGTTACTCTTTTCTGACATTCAGAGTGGAATGCGACCCTAGATTAAATTGTAAATATTGTTCGTCTTGATGGGTACTATCTGTGAGACCAGAAACAGTTCTCACATTTGAAGAGACACTTTTATGTGTGGAGTTCTCACACTATCATCCCTCTTATTTTGTCAAAACAGTTTACGAATACCCTGTATATTAACGCAATAAGTAGATGTAATTTTAATTGCACTGTTTTAATAGATTTATATTGTTAAACTTACTAGATTCATATGCTTAGTATTTTATATTTAAACTCTTTGATTATATATATGTATATATATATATATATATATATATATATATATATATATATGTATATATATATATATGTATATTTATATATGTGTATATATATATATATATATGTATATATATACATATATATATATATATATATATATATATATATATGAAAAGTCTAAGAAATATAAATTCTCACAGTTGCCATAAAAATACATGTTTTTCAAATGATATATGAAACATAGCATCAGTTTCGGATATACGTTTGAAATCATAAATATATATGATGTTATAAATAACATTATCTTTAACTATTTATGTGCAAATTAGGTGCAAACTGTAAAATATCAAACCATTTATCAAAAAATAAAAGACATTATTTTCATTTCTTCACACAAACCCCAATATTATATAATATTGCATTGATATCTGAGAAGTTTTCCTTCTTTATAATTTTGTCTATGAAATCTTCGATATATAGATATATTTATTTCTTTACTCTTTCATTGACGATGAGTATTTTATATGTTGTCAAGCTTATATCTCTGTAACAGGAATTTCAATAATGTCACCATCATTTCACCATTCTTGTCATTTATTATTTCTATTATGCTGTCAAGATTATTTTATTGTTAATACGTTGACGCTGATCGTATTATCTGTAGTTATTATAAAAAAAATCTAATGTGGGCAGCACATGATTTTCTTTAAATAATACAATAACCTCACTTGTTTTGCAGCAAACAAATGATGTACAAGATCCATAGTCCATAGATCCATGTTTTTAACGTTGACTTGTTCATTAACAATTGCAGCTTATTTGACTGACGATGTATAAAGCTATTTTGTGGTACCAAATTAATTTATATTTTGCACAACTCTAACGTGGCAATTCGAAATATATCAATAATCCTATAAGCAATAGAGTCCACTTAATTAATGATTTAAATCATTAGAAGATAGTGAATTTTCATCAAATTTTGGTTTATTTTTGCCAATTTGGCGATACAAAAGACATTTTTACCAATTTGGCGATATTTTTGTCAATTTGACAACATTTTCAAAGAGTCGTCAAGTTGGCAATATTTACCAAATTTATCGTTAAGGTCAACTTATTTAAAGATACTTGCTACTTAATTTAATTTCATGTAACGTTTTCGACAAATTTATAAGAAAAAGTGCTATATCACTTGAACTGTTCGTGCTAACGTTCTGAAGTTGGAATCATTCGTTTCCTAATAAAAACTTACGTATGAAACAATTATTTGTTTATCGTAGCTCCTGATTTTTTAATAATATTTTAAAAAGTTAGTTCACTCAATAATTGGAGGAGAGATGTTCAGAACACTCAATCGCTTTTAAAACGAACAGAATTCAAGTATTCACAAATTGTAGTAATCGTAACAAATTGTTTCGCTTTATTTGTTCATGAGATAACATTTCCACAGTCTCACGGACACACATACTGACATACACACACACATACTGACATACACACACGCACACACACATACTTATATACACACACACACATAATTTCAGTAATAAAATTCTCGAATGAATTTTTGCAAATATGATTAAAAAATCAGAACATTCAATAATGTTAAATAAAAATCATTATAAACGTAATTTTTTTAATTTGCACTGTTCTCAAGATATTATACAGTTTTCAAATAAATGTATCTAAAATATTACATAAAAATGAACAGTAGTAAGTACCATCATATATGCAACACTTGGCAACAAATATATCGATTAATATCGCCAACTTGGCAAGTTTTTTAATGTAGTGTCAATTTGACGAAAATGTCTCCAAATTGGTAAAAGTGACGCTAAAGTTATGAAAATAAAGCCAAATTGATGAAATTGTGAATAACATATTTTAATATTGTGGGACGTAGAAGAAAAGTGATTAAGTTTTGTTTTTATATTAATATTAATTGTTTATTAATCATTGAAAACATGGCCGTTGATCTCATAAAGTGGAATTAACATTTAAACGTACATCGCTCGTTGTTGTGCCGCAATTAACCCTCCAATTATTTTTACCTTTTGTGTAAGTCCTGAAAAGAATTATTAATTAATATTAAAAGATTAGACTATTTAAAACTTAAACAATATAATTTATTAACCACATCAATTTATCATCAACAACAATTTATCATTTATATCATTTCTCATTTATTATCAGTTTTCATTTAACTATTTTAGCTAGGGGAGATACGACCAGAAGTATTAATTTTACGAAGGTGTCTAGGACCGGTAACATCAGAGCACATACCTTCCAGTTTAGACTTGGGCTCATCATCTCGCTTGCATCGGTCTTAGTGCTGAAATACGGCCTATAACTCTATGGTGTGTGGCTAATACTCGTACTTTTCACTTCGACTGATACTTTATATCTGCAACTGCTAGGTCATGTTCGTTTCGCTCCTTTGGTCAAACTCTGTTCAACAACACTTCGTAGGAAACTTCTCGCAACCACATTTCGTAAGAGACTTGCTTCTGCAACATTTTGTATCCGAGTTACTTCTGCAACATTTCGTATCGAAGTTACTTGTGGTTCCTTCGGCGTGGGGGGGGGAAGGTAGCTCCGCCCTTCTTTCCCTTGGCGCTCATTGGTTCTTCTGAACCCAATGGCATCACTTGACATTTATCAAGGCCCCTCTCAGCCCCTTTGGCCTGGGACACCCAAATTTATTGTATTTGACCTAAAAGTTCACGTTGTTGTAAACTCCGGCGCCAGCTAGACTCGAGCTTTGTCAGCCGTTCTAGGCACCATAAATATTGAAATAAAAATGTCTCATGTGAGTACATATTCTGGCCTCACAAATATAACGGAGTTATATTGCTCAACAAACGTTTGGCAGTATTTCCAATTGTCAAATTGGATTTGAGCAAAATATAAGTCATTTTGGCACATTAAAATAATGTTTTATGTTGTTATTCAGAAACATGCCAAATGTCAGTTTGCTTTCCAACGTTGCAGATATTGTGCCGTGGATCTTGTCCATCATTATTTCGCATTGAAAGATGTAAAGTACTTTCATTATGTGATGAAAGCCATGTGGAACCCAAATTAGATTTTATTCATTTTGGAATATGTTAACTAAACTATTTTTCTCTTTGCATTTGTATACAAAGCAGAAGTAGGATGTTTTATTTTCCAATGTGTCTGCGCAGATAATTTTGTACAGTGAGAACTTAAATTTTTGGTGATAGAAATTTTGCCAAACTATTGTTTCTTGGAATGTTTTTCCTTGAAACATCTATTTCTCAGGATGTGCTTTAGACTGAGCTCAAAAAACGACTGATTTGGATTCAGTATCAATTTCTGGTGGAGAATGGAAGTTTTACAGAGAATTTCCATTTCGAGTTCAAAATTTTTCATTATACCTGAAACATCTATTACTCAAGATTGGTTATAAAAAAAGATTATAGGTAAAATAATAGGAATTCAGCATGGTTTACTAAGACGGTTCACTAGATAATGAGTGATATAATAGTTCAATAAGAATTTTAAATACAAATAAAATAATTTACCTTAAAATGTAAACTTCCACTTTTGGGTTCCGCAAATAATTTTATTTTTAAAAGGGATACGCGACCAAAAAATTTGAACAACACTGACTTGGACGATGACTGATAAGGTTTCAGTATCAAATTCTTGAGGAAACGGGTGTGTGTGTCTGGTGGTGGTGGTGGTGGTGTGTGTGTGTGTGGGGGTGTTACTAAGGATTTCTACAATCATTTTTTTCATTTTCGGTTAAAATTATTTTAATCAACTATTTACCAAGATTGGCTAAAGACAGAGAGTAGATGATAACTGATATGGGTTCAGCATTAAAGTCTGAAAGATAGAGATAGGATTGTTCACTAAGAATTTTCGCTTCTTGCACTTACAGTTAAAACTTTTCTTTGAGACATCTATTTCTCAGGTTTGGCAATATATAAGACTTACATATGGATTTAGGAGGAAGTAAAGGAGTTCAGTAATAATTTGCTCTTTCGATTCAAAAATTTACATTTTTCTAGAAACATCTATTTTTTTAGAATTTGTTATAAATATAGCTTAGATGATGACTAATAAAGATTCAATATTACATTCCGGAGAAGAATAGAGGATGCACTAAGCATTTGCACTTCCGGTTTAAAAAAATTCTTTTATAACCTCTTACGCAATATTCACTGCAGTTAGAGCTTAGATGATGCCAGATATGAATCCAGGTTTAAATTCCAATATACTCAATATTTTCACTTCTGATTAAAAAATCCTTGAAACATCTATTTTTACAGGGTTGGCTCTAGATTGAACTTGAGAAATAGGCGTTTCAAGATGATGACCAATAGAGATTCAGCATTGAATTCCAGATGGAGTTCGAGGGTTCATTAAGAATTTTCTTTTCCAGTTCTGGACATGTCGCTTCCGGTTTTTCTGACAATTCGTATTAGTGTACAAAATTATTATGCAAAACAGCGTGAATGAAAGGCATACTCAATTTCCGCCATATAATGTCTCATTCATAGCATTTCTTATTATACTTATTTTTTAGAGGATTCATGTTTTAATGGAGCATTTTAAAGGAAAATATGAATTAGAATACTATAGCACATATTTTAAATGAAAAGCAACGATGGGTATATCTTCTAGTCATTTGAATCACCAGATAAATTCAGCCACGTATGCCGTTAAACCTTTTTACGTACCCCTAAGGGTAAACATAACCTACTTAAGGAAACACTGATCTAACAGGAATTATTTTATTTTCAAAAATTTGTATGTTTTGAATTTAAAATAGCAACAGAATACCCAAATGAAAACTTCGCCCTCTTTTCCCTATTCATTATTATTCATTTCCATATTCATCTTTCCTTAAATATACTGTAACTTAACGTCAATGAACGAGTTTTATACAAAACGAAATAAAGTACCTGTAGTTTCTTAAAAGATGACTCAGTAAGAAAAATTCTATATATACATTAATACATTGTGCAGTCTATATATATTCGCAAAAGATGTACTTGGAGAAATTTTAAAAATAATCTGAGAGCATACTTTAAAACATATTTATGAGATATGTGTCTTGAAATAATTTCCGAAAGCGAATTAATGTTCGGAATTTTTTCTTTGCAAGAACACGAAAAACACTCCAAATCATTTTTCAACGAAGAAACAAATCAAACTTCAATGATAAATGGACAACTGTCACTGTACAGACATAGAAGAATAGATCAAATTTAAATGCCCGTTCATTTTATTTTCATAATATTCATTTCGAAGACTGAAATATCATCAGTAAATTGTGACACGTATTATCAATTATTTATGTTTAGAAACCTATGAAGATTCAATATATGTGAAATAAAATTTGTAAGAATCATTCTTGAATGCTTGCACAAAAAATGAATATATATATATATATATATATATATATATATATATATATATATATATATATATATATATATATATATATATATTTATAAATATATATACGTATATATAATATATATATATATATATATATATATATATATATATAAATATATATATATATATATACGTATATATATATATATATGTGTGTGTGTGTGTATATATATATATATAAATAATTACCTTACATGTTTATCGTATTTTCACCTTTTTAGACTTTCCAGAAGTTTCCCTCTGACCTAAAATGCTGTCTCTTTTTACACTTATAGTATCGACTACAGTTCAGAACGCCGGATTTTTTATTTAACCCCAAAGCGACGGAGAAAACGGTGGGTTGAGAAAAGTCTCTTAAAACCTTCTAAAAGTCCCCTGGTAATCTATATATGTTTGAAAATTAGCATATTTATGGTATAGATCACTGGACCTCCGCAAATAGAACTGGTTTTCAGATTTTTTACCCAAGGTATACAAAATGAGGGGGAGATAATAAAGTATCTTGTAATCATCCCGAAATCCCCCACCCGGGACGTTAAAAGCTGAAAATAGACCACGTGGTAGAACCCAATTTTGACAATTTTAAATTTAGACAACTAAAGTTTTGACGCCAATCACCATACATTGTTAAACAAATAAAACTTATTTAAAAAATGCAGTTACATTTTTTAAACGTATTAGTTTCCCCTGTCTTTGACAGGCTGGAATACTAACTTTGTTATATTGCATAATACATTATGAAAACTCACTTTTATGGATTGTTACAATAATGTCTTTTAGTCAAACATTTAAGGTACACTTTAAATACAGAAGGAAAAATAATTGTCTTTATAACTTAATGTACAGAGATTTAAATGGTCAGGTGCTGATAAATTGTTAAATTCTCCAATCACACAGAAGTTCTTTACAGTGATATCCGAAAAATAACTTCCTAGTGTCTATTATACCAAAATAGAATTTTCCCCAGAATTCATGGAAATCGTTTATGACACTGTGTGGATTTATGGAAATATGTTGTGAGCAAGATGTTATTTTATATATGCTGTAAAACATATCAGGAGATCGTACAGATCTGAAGTTACACTTTAATTCTATGTAAGGTATAAAATCATATAAATAAGGGGGTCTCACAGATCAGAAGTTGCACTTAATTGTATATAAGCTGTAAAAGCATATAAGTAAAGAGATATTACAGATCGGAAGTTGAATTTTTACTCTATAAGCTGAAAAGCATATTAATAAGCTGGAAAGCATATAAGTGAGGTCTGATGAGGTCGTGGACTAATTATAGTGGCTTATTATTTAAGGTTACTAATTTATTGATCTAACAATGATTAGAGTATGATATATCTAATATTAATTTTGAAAGTAGCTTTAATTTTAATGTACCTAAATTTAATCCTATAATTTGATTGCGTTGTATATACGTAAATAACCCGCTTTAAATGACTGATTGTCTTGCTGCACCTGTAATACAATCTTAATGGTAAATATTAGTGTGGTGCACAAAAAACTAGAAAGATTGAAGTTAGCTAAACACATTGGGTTTTTATGAAATGCAGCTAATAACCCACCTTTAAATCTTTAATGCGAGTTCCTGGAATAAAATATATTACTTAAAACTACACAATTAACTTTACTCATTTTAGCTTTAAAATACATATTTATTAAGCACCTTATTATCATAATTAGATTACAACACTTATATATTTACGGAGGAGTCTGGACATGTGAGACCAGGCATGCAAAAATTCCTAAACTTACTATGATCTTTTATAATCTGATTTACACATACCTTTTTGTTGTCTTTAGACGTCTGGCTTGCATTGGATTGAACGTGTTTGTTTCACCATCTCTGTGTGACCACGGTTTGTTGATGCATTGCATAACCGCATCTCGCCTGTTGAAACTGTCTGTCTCTGTGTGGAACTTAATTCATATATATTCTGACTACACTGTATGAGAACCTTGATGCATCTCTTTATGCACCTGTGCCGAACTTAATGCATGTCTGCATCCCGACTCTAACTGCTATCTCCAACTATATTCTCATCTGTATTAATCTGTTCATCTCTGTAGAATTTTTTGCATGTCTATTATCGACTCTAACTATTCCAACTATATTCTCCAGCTATTCTAATCATATTCTCATCTGGACTAATCACATTGACCTCCGTAATGCTAAAATCCCAAAAACTGTTTCCAAATGTTCCACGTATTCCCCCGCCTTTTCAGCAATCATAAATAATCACAAACCAATTTTAAATTCAAAAATTCTTTATTTAAGTTTTCTTTTAAAAAATAGCATTTAGATTTCAATTAGCAAAGTGATTTTTGCAATTTTTAGAAGAGCCTCTCGTCTCTATTACTATCGAACTAAAAATCTGGGAATTTTTTAATGTAAGGACAGAAATAAATTTTGACTTTATTTAAAAAAAAAAAATCAACAAATAAGTTGTATTAGCTTTTACGAATTAAATTTCTTCGCACACATATAATAATAATGCACGATACCTGGACACGTCAGTATGCAAGATCACCTCGTCTTTAGATAATGGTGTTTAGTAATGGTTCTGACAAGTGTTTTATCGGGATAGTCCTGTTGGGTTTGATGCACGTCAATCTTGTGTATTACTTCTAGTTTTAGATTGGCTGGACTATTTTACATGCTACTTATTGATTTGCTCGCACTTAATCCAGGTCTCGGGTATATAAACTCATATATTTCTTCTATTTGCGTCCATTCCTCTTTTGGACTTTGGTCCTCTTGCACTCATGAAGGGGATCTGGCGTATACTCAAAACAGTTGTATGCTGCATTACTATGTTATTTGTGCTTATATACGTTACTGAAGTTTTCCTTATCCTACGGGCAAAGTGCATTTTACTTAGTATATATGCCTTGATTTCTTGAATTTCATTCTTTCTCAGAATACCATTGCTTCGAAGATCTCTTTTTCGGCACTTTTCTTTGGTGATTGGACTAGAACTCTGTGAACTGAATTAAATGTTCCCTTGCAATTAATTGATGTTCTTCTTCTCTTCTTTCTTGCATCATTCCTGGATTAATTGTCGTTTACTTTACGACTTGTCGTAAATCGCCCAAAATGAAGTTACGAAACTTTAGCGATATGGATTCTGGTTCATTATCTGTATTTCTGGAATTTCTGAAATTCTGGTGATAATCTGAGCACATACCTTCCAGTTTAGTCATGGGCTTATCATCTCTCAAAGGCTTGCATCAGTCTTATACTGCCATAACTCTGTGGTGAGTGGCTCCTCCTCGTACTTTTAATGCAGTCGCCATTTGATCTACCTCCATTAATTTGGAACCTCTACGGGACACTCTACAAATCTGTTGGGTTTTTTTATGCTTCTCTACCCGTGCTCCTCAGTCAAAAATCGTGATCGTTTCTCTTTTCATGTCTGATCTCCATCTCTGCTTCTCGTTGTCTACATCTGATTTCGTCTACAACAGAACTCTTTTTCTTTCGTCTGCTGTGGTTCCCTCGGTGAGGGGGGGGGGAGTAGCTCCGCCCTTCTTCCCCTTGGCGCTCATTGGTTCTTCTCAATCCAAAGGCATCATTTCACATTTAGCAAGGTCCCTCTCAGCCCCTCTGGTCTGGCACCCCTAAATTTATAGTGTTTTTGACCTTAAAGATCACGTTGTCATAAAACCCGGTGCCAGCCAGACTACAGCTTTATTAGCCGTTCTGGGCATCGTAAATACTACAAATAACAGTGTCTCATGTGAGAACATATTCTGGTCTCACAGAATACATTTATTTTTCTGGGCTAAAATTTGAGAATATGTTTGCACATTATGTCATGACAGGTCGTACATATCTGAAGCTGCACTTCATTTCTATAAAGTATAAAAATGTATGAGTTTGAGGTAAGTTGCACTTCAATAGAAAATCTGCAGGATATTATAGACAAGGCCAGCTAAAGATTGATAATTTAATTATCCGCTGCGACGAATTCTTTGCAAACTGTAAGTTACGGTCTTATATAGAATTTAAGATGGAACATATTTGAAAATTTACTGAGCGAAATATCTTTAGTCTGCATGTATTGAATTGAATCTTGACAAACAATCGAAGCTTCTTGATACCTCAATCGAAGCTTTAGAGAGGAACAATCGTGACGGTTGTTAAGATCATTGTGACTTCTTGCCTGATAAAATTTGTATTTTATCAGGCAATATCAATCTCTCTTATCGGCAGAATGAGTACCAATGCAATTTTTTCCGCATTCGCAAGCTTTTTTACCATTGTTTTTCTGATCACAAAACTAATCACCTAATTAGTTTTGGATTGAACCGGGATTGAAAAACTGAAATACATTGAACCCTATGGGACCTAATTTGTCAAACACAGAGAAAGATATATCTCTCAGTAATCAAGTAAATTATGTGAAATTCTGCATGCCGATTTTAATCTGTAACAGTTATAAGTCTGTTAGTTTTTAGCAAGATCTAGCAATAAGAAAGCACTATTTATTAATTTTTTACCAACAAAATCGAAATGTTTCAATCAATCAGGAAAACTATGCTTTAGACACATTAGATTTTTTTATTAGATATGAAAGAAAACTTTCGTTTATAAATGAATTATAAATCAACCAAATTTTGGTTAAATGTGTAAAGAGCCATGCTGTCCTAACCGGGAATAGAACCTTGGATCTCCGAACTGGCCATCTGAGGCTCTACCTTTGAGTTACTGGGACGAAATTGCAAGATATTATTTTCGAAGAGGACAGCATTCTCCACTTTCTAATGTCAGATTGGCGTGCGATTGACAGCCCAGCTGACCACATCCAGTTATTTTTACCTCAGGTTATCATCTTGATGCAATTTCATTTTTTTTTGTCCTCCAGGTGAGCTTCCTACGTAGTCATGATCCTCTTGATTTGAAATCGGCGCCCCATGTGATGAGGTGAATTTTACACAGAAATACAGAATTAATATACCTTACTACCACTTACCACTAGTGCCTTCCAGCTCAGCCTATGAATTTGTATAGTGGGATCCGAACGGATCTAGTACATCGCATAATGCTAATTAAAGAGTCCAGATTTTGTGGCCACTTAACAATTTATTAAAAGAACACATGAAATACTCAATTTGCCACTAAATATAAAAAACACAATTACAATTACTTCCCATCTACCCAGCTTGACCTCGGGGTGTACGTTTTCAATTAATTCATACGTTCCAAAATTTCCAAAAATTTGCATAAAACTACTTTTAAAATTTGTTCAGTGGGCTAATATCCCTTAAGCTCAAATTTAACATTAACATTGGAGGTTCCTCAATCACGCTTAACACAGACATATAAAACATTAAAATCAAAGACAAATCACAATACCTTCATTATAGAAGAATCTGACCGGCATATGGCTGCTGGTAGAAATACCTCTGCACAATGGAAAGGGTTGCCCTTCACTGCTCTGGAATTCAGTTCAGTAATAGAAATTTCGTAAAACAATCACCGTCAGTAGGATCAGACCGGTTGAGGTGAAGACAGGGAACGATGGTTCGAACAGGGATTATCCAGAAGATGGTACACAATCCCTTCACTCTTCTCCTCCTAACGTCACCTTTGTCCCAGAGATTCTTAAGAACATGCGTGCAGGCTGCTGCCGGTCGGTCGTTTCCCGCCTAAGTAAAAGTCAACTCCTACGGATCGCACTGATCCCAGTAGATATCACCCAGTTGACGCATGACGTGCACAGCATAAGGGCCCAGGATTGACGCCCCGCAACTCCCTCCGCGTACACTCTTTGTGAAGGAGATATACGTTGCGCTGCCACTACCGTCCTTGCAGTACCCACAGTTGCTACGGCTTGGATATAGTTAAGGGAGAAAAGGGTCACACACTACGCCGTCCAGGATTCAGAGCTGTGTTGCACTGCGAAACAAAAAGGGACGACTTTCTCAATGCTTCGTTGTTCGCCACCGCCCGAAGAATGCGCGCTTGGTCTGATATGGTGCTGGCTCGATTCGGCTACGAACCGCCATAACTTGGATTGTTGAAGGTTCGCACCTGACCACTAGCTACGCCTGAGTGTGCTTGCTCGCACAACCGGACACAAGACGTCGGTTCCTAGGGTATGCATTGGCCGCCCTAGATAGGGGTCGCTGATACCGTGCCTGAAGATGCATCAAAATGCATGCCGGATCGGGCTTCACAAAAACAAGTGCCACGCACTTGGTGAGCTATTCTCTAGAGATAAGAAGGCATCTGAATTTCAGATTTTTCTAAAAGTCCCAGCAGAATTTTTAAAACGAGGGAAACGAAAATTTAGGGGTGAAGTCCCCCACTTTCCCATGCGATGAAAACTACGCACTATAAAAACAAGGCGGTGGTAGTAGGGGAAGGAGGGTACGGTCGTTGTGGATGCCTCCCCCACTGGGTTCCGGTCTAAATTGGGTGGCACTTCCCGACCGTCCAAACAGTTACCTTACACCTTTCTGGTAGGTCGGACGGTCTGGATTTCAACAACAACACTCTATTGGCTTGCGAAGAGACGCTCATTTTCTATACGCTCCACTAAAATCCGAGAACCGGAGGGCTTTCTACAGACCGGGTGGTCCCAGGATCGGGCCACGAAGAGAGCCACACCTGACAGGGGCTATAAACTTTCAGAGATTTGCAGCTCTAACTTTGACATTTGTTACACACAATTCTCCGAATATTTACAACGCATGTCAAATGCGCATACAAACCAAGACACCACCAAGTCCCATTTCGTCTGTGCAGAAGCATCGCTATACATAACACAATACATATTATATACATTTCAAGTAACATTACACCTGCCCCTTTTCATCCCTGGGCTGCGTACAAAAATATGTGGAAATGCTTCATGACACATTCACCCCCCACTAACAGAAACAGAAGATTATGCTAGGTTTACACAATATATTATACAGGAAACGTTATATTATCATTATATATATATATATAAAATCGTTACATATTTTTTTGTGATATTTATATGCTTCACTTTTACAATTTGAACTCTACTGTTACAACATAATCTGTTATTTTATGAAATTTACAATACCTCAGAGTTTGTGCTCTGTTTAGAGCTTCTGCATTATTTTTCTGCACAGACGAAATGGGACTTGGTGGAGCCTTGGTGTGTATGCGCATTTGACATGGGTTGTAAATATTCGGAGAATTGTGTATAATGAATGTCAAATGCGCATACAAACCAAGGCGCCACCAAGTCCCATTTTGTCTGAGAAGCATCGCTATACATAACATAATACATATTATATACATTTCAAGTAACATTACACCTGCCCCTTTTCATCCATGGGCTTCGTACAAAAATATGTGGAAATGCCTCATGACACCCCATACCCCAGAGTCCACTTGATCCGTGCTAGTCGTACTATGATCACTTTCAGACCTCCGACATCTTTACACTAACCTACAGGGTTGATTTGTTCGAGGCCATTGCTGTCACAACCGGGAATCGAACCCTGGATCTCCGAACTGGTCAACCGCCACTCTACAGTTGAGCTACTGGAACGACATTGCAAGCTCTTATCTTTGAAGTGGACTCTGCAAATGTTTTAATATTTCATGGATAATTTATTGCTAACATGTTATAAAATGATTTATATAACATTACTGATGCCATATTTTCATTCCATATAAAAACAAAGTAAACCAATTTTATAGATCTTGGAAGTTCTTCTGAAAGTGCTGAACTTTTATTCTTGAAAATAATATAGCTTTTACATTGCCCGTGAAATCTTCAATATTGCAACTAAACTATTTTATTTTATATGCCTTTATTGTACTATTTTAAAACAATTTTAGCGTACTTGGCAGCAAGAAAGAGTTGTAACTTTATAAACTATAGTCAGGGCTGAAAACTTCAACCGCAGTTTACTATCGATGCATATATGAACCCAAACATATAAAACTTATTTCAAGACAAGAAAACATTTGAAATCATATGATGGATGCATTGGAATATTTTCATGCAATGCACTTTCGCAGTAATTCGGTGATATGTCCATCTATAAAAAGTTTAATGTCAATTTCCTGAAACATTAAAGCAAATGTGCCGTATTTGTATGTTACTCGTATACTACTTTAATATATCTTTCTTTGAACATTTGCAAACAAGGGAAAAGTTTTGTCGAATTCTTATAATTCTAAACATATAAAAAGCATCGGTAAATTGTATAGAGAAATAAAATTTACTCCTCAACATATTTTGATATTGAGCGACAAATCGTTTTATAACGGTTAATTTTTGTGTTTTCTATTTTATACTGCAACGGATTTTTAGTTTCACAGCAGTACATTTTATTCTCTTCGTAACGAAAAAGAATGTCATATTGCATTGGTAATTCTAATTATATGTGAGCAATGTTTACAGTACATTCTAATTATACCTGAAAAATGTCTACAGTGCATTCTAATTATACCTGGACAATGTTTACAGTACATCCTAATTATACCTAGAAAATGTTTACAGTACATTCAAATTATACCTGGGCAATATTTACAGTACATTCTTGTTATACTTGGACAATGTTTACAGAACATTCTAATTATATCTGGACACTGTTTACAGTACATTCTAATTATACTTAGCCAATGCTTACAGTAAATTCTAATTATACCTGGACATTGTGTGCAGTACATTTTAATTATACTTGGTCAATGTTTACAGTACATTCTAATTATAGATGGATAATATTTACAGTACATTCTAATTAGACCTGGACAATGTGTTCAATAGATTCTAATTATACCTAGACATTGATTACAGTACATTCTAATTATGCTTGGTCAATGTTTTCAGTACATTCTACTCGTAATTATACCTGGACAATGTTTACAGTACATTCTAATTTACCTACGTATTAACATTTAAGCTATTCAGACACGTACAGTTTAGCCTTACAATCGGCCATGTTTAAAAAGTCGATGTTAAAAGTCCATGTTTAAAAAGTCGAACTGATATCTATATAAATAAAAATGAAAATCTGTCTGTCTGTCTGTCTGTCTGTCTGTCTGTCTGTCTGTCTGTCTGTCTGTCTGTTTGTCACACCATCACGGGAGAACGGCTGAACCGAATTTGATGAAATTTTGTGGGTAGCCCAGAAATAGCCCCATTTAAAATTATATCCGTGTTTTGAGTTTCTACGACCAGTGGTTCTCGAGATATTAGTAAAAAACGAAATTTTCGTTTGTCTCATCATCACGGAAAAACGGCTGAACCGAATTTAATGAAATTTGGTGAATAGCCTTGAAATATCCCCCCCTAAATGTTGTCCAAGTTTCGAGTTTCTAAGACCTGGGGTTGTCGAAGTATTAATGAAAAACGGAACTTTTTCCTAGGAGTTCTACTCCCTAACTCCGTGGTTTATCCAAACGAAAAGCTTGAAAATCGTTTGAAAGTGAATTAAAATTTAATCTCTGAGTTTGATGGGAGATTTTTTGCGTTAATTAGTCACTTTCTGAAAACATGAATTGTTTGAAACATGATTTAAAGGGGAAATCTATTTCCATGGTTCATGGTTTATTTAAAACAAGCTTTTACGGAACAATGAGAAGTATAGAGAAATCAAAATCGTTATTTAATTTCGCAGTTTATGTTATAAGACATGACATATTTAACATGTTATAAGATTCTATCTTATATCATGTTACTCAGAAACGCAATTAAATTAAATCTGTCTGCTAATTTTAATAATTATTTTTTCGATTTGAATATAAAAATATATTTTAGACGATATAAAAATATATTTTAGAAAAGAACGATTTGATTTTTCTTATAGCATTTTTGACTGGATAATATCAATTACGGTCTTCAGGTTTAAAAATTATTATTATTTATATTTTCGGGGATTATTGATTCAAGGATTATTGATATTTTCAAGTTATTATGCAATTATTTTATTATGACAAAAATTGTTTAAACTCATATATTGTATGTTGTACGAATCTTCTACAAATACACGTGTATATCTTTTAATCTACGAGAATATAAGTAGTACAGGTATATTGACATATGTTTTGATATATATTGGCATATATTGGAATCAATTACGACCTTCTGGTATAAAGAGTACGGATATTATTGATGTTTTCAATTTATTACGTCATCTCTTTTATTTTGGCAAATATTTTTGAGACGCATATTGTAATACGGGTAATCTTCTACTAACACATTGGCATATTTTCTGATCTGCGACAATATAATTAGTACGGGGTTGCATATATTCATTCAATTCCTATTTTTTCTTCTGTAAATTTGCTTACAAAAGGGGGCAGGATGTTTTATTCTTCAGATCTGATCGTGAAGATAATTTTGCATAGTGAGAACATATATTCTTAAACTTCTCTTTAGGAGCAATAAATTTAATATTTTAACAGAATTTGCACATGATTGCGAACTATAAGTTTCTTTAAATTATACACTCCGTACGAATAACGGGTGTGCTGTTAGTGGTTAATAAATTTTAACATTTTAGGAGGATATATCATGTTGCTCGGCATCGCAATTAAATTAAATGTGTTTGTTAATGTTTTTATTATTTTTTTTCGATTTAAATAATAAATAAATGGATAAATGGATATAAAAGTATATCTTATGAATGGACGGTTTGATTTTTCTTTTAATTGTATTAATTGCTGACTGCGTACATCAATTTCATTTATTTTGGCAAAGAGTTTTCAAGCTTATATCGTATTTAGCTACTAAACTCATATATTGTGTTTAGCCAATAAATTCATATAGCCGATTGTTGAAACAGAAAAAGAGTAGAGCGGGTATATCTTCTAATACAATTGTAGTGTTTTCATTTAGTATATTGAAACGGGATAAGAATGTTTCATTCAGATCTGCAAATTCAAAGCTACGAATTTGGAGGGATATCGCTAATTTGACAACTTTTCTTAAACTTTGCCAAATTGACGGAAATGTCGCCAAATTGATATAAACGACGCACAAACAGCTGCCATAAACCTTCGGGTTGGTCGTGTGGCTTGGGTCTTCTACATATCAATGAAATTTTTTTTTGTTTTGTTAGAAGAGAGTACTGAAAAGGTGTTTGGTTAGCATTTATCTGTCAGACCAACCATCCTACTTAGTAATACATTTAGCGAATTTTTAAAATGTCACCAAATTGATAAAAATGTTTTCAAATCAATAAAAATATCTTGAAATTGATAAAATTGCGCTACATAAATGATATTAATTGTTTTTTGTTAGGGGATAGTATTGTGATGATATTTCGTCAATTTGTCGCAAAGTGGAACTGTCAGTTCTACAGTCCCACTTGGCGATAAATTTGGCGAATTTTTAAAATGTCGCTAATTTGACGAAACTGTCGCCAAATGTTCCATAGAAATATAACTATTTAGACGATATTTTATCTACCAATTTATTTGAAGCAAATGATATCATGTCGCTTAGCAACGGATTTATATCCAATGTGTTTATGCGGCAGACGATTTTTATTAAATCCTTTCCGATTTGAATAATGAAGATATGTATATAAAATAAATTTCATTGCCATTTCATTTTGGACTGGATAATATCAATTATACTCTTCAGGTTTAAACATTATTATTATTGATATTTTCCGGAATTATTGATTCAGTGATTATTGATATTTTTAAGTTATTATGCCATTGTTTTATTGCGGCAAAAATTGCTGACACACGCATATTGTACGTTGTACGAGTAATCTTCTAGGAATGCACGGGTATATCTTCTAACCTACGAGAATATAAGTAGTACAGGTATATTGGCATATATTTTGACATATATTGGCATATATATTGGAATCAAGTACAGTCTTCTGGTATGAAGATTACGGGGATTAATTATATATTCAATTTATTACGTCGTCTGTTGTATTTTACCAAAAAACATTTGAGACTCATATTGCAAAACGGGTAATCTTCTACTAATAATCGGACATTATAAGTAGTACGTGTATATCTTCCCATATAATTTTAGCACTTTAATTTTGACATATATTGGAATAAATGACTGTCTTCAGATTTAAAGATTACGGGTTTATTGGTATTTTCAATTTATACATGTAATCTACTAATACAGGTTATATTTTCTAATATTCGCGTATATAATTAGTACGGGTCCCATACAATTTTAACGCTTTTATTTTGCATATATTGATTCAATTCCATATTTTTTTTTATATTTGCTTACATAAGGGGTCCAAGATGTTTCATTCTTCAGATATGTCCATGAAGATAATTTTATATAGCGAGAACAGAGATTCTTAAACTTCTTTTTAGGAGCATTGTATTAAATATTTTAACAGAATATTTTGATTAAACATGTCATTTAGTATACTATAAGAATTTGGGCATGATTATGAATTTCAAGTTTCTTTATATTATATACTCCGTACGAAGAACGGGTATGCTGCTAGTTTAAATAATAAAATGAATGTATATATATATGTATATTTCATCGGAATTGCATTTTTCACTGGATTATGCCAATTAAGATCTTCTAATATTTACCTTAAATATTACACAAAAATGATTGGTATTTTCAATTTCTTACGCCATCTGTTTAATTTGGCAAAAAACTTTTCAAACTCATATATCATGTTTGACTCAAATATTGCGTTTAGACGATTGTTAAAATAGAGTAAAAGTAGTACTGGTATATACATACCTTCTAATACAGCTTTAGTGCGTTCATTTTAGCATATCTATCTAAATATACTAACCAGCAGTATACTCGTTCTTCGTATGGAAAATATAATATAAATAAACTTAACATTCACAATTATGTGTAAATTCATATAGTATTCTAAATAACTTTGTTATTCAAAATATTCTATTAAAATATTTAATAATTAAAATATTTACATTTTAAAAAATTTCCAAATGTATCGCCAAGTGGCACTATAGCAATTAAGACAGCTTCACTTGGCGACAAATTGACGAAACATTATCACAATACTATCCCTTAATAAAACACAATTAATTTCATTGATTTGGCACAACTTTATCAATTTAGCGACATTTTAAAAATTCGCTAAATGTATTACTAAGTAGGACGGTTGGACTGGCGAACAAATGCTACTGAAACATCATGTCAGTACTTTCTTCTAACAAACAAAATTAATTTCATTGATTTAACGTTGTTTTTATCAATTTGGCGACATTTCCGTCAATTTGGCAACGTTTAAGAAAAGTTGCAACGTTAGCGATATCCCACCAAATTTGTAGATCTGAATTTGCAGATCTGAAGAATAAAACATCCTGATCCAGTTTGTTTTTACTAAATGGAAACACTAAAATTGTATTAGAACATATACCCTTTCTACTCTTATTGTGCTTCAACAATCGGCTAAATAAGTTTATTGGCTAAACACAATATATGAGTTTATTGGCTAAACACAATATATAAATTTGAAAACTCTTTGCCAAAATAAATGAAAGTAATGTACGGAGTCCATCTATATAAATAAAATTGAAAATCTGTCTGTCTGTCTGTCTGTCTGTCTGTCTGTTTGTCCCATCATCACGGGAGAACGGCTGAACCGAATTTGATGAAATTTTGTGGATAGCCTAGAAATAGCCCCACTTAAAATTTAGTTTGTGGATGGAATTTCTACGACCAGTGGTTCTCGAGATATTAGTAAAAAACGAAACTTTCGTTTGTCTCATCATCACGAGAGAACGGCTGAACCGAATTTAATGAAATTTTGTGGGTGGCCTTGAAATAGCCCCCCATAAATTTTGCCTAAGTTTCAAGTTTCTAAGACCAGGGGTTGTCGAGATATTAATGAAAAACGGAACATTTTTTATAGGAGTTCTACTCTCCAACTCTGTGGTTTATCCAAACGGAAAGGATAAAAATCGTTTGTTTAAAGCGTCAAAGGGAATTAAAACTTTATTTTTGAGTTTGATGCAGGATTTTTGCATTAAATAGTCACTATCTGAAAGCACGAATTGTTTGAAACGTGAATTTAAATGGAAAAATCTACCTCCATGTTTTTACATGTATTAACCTCCATGTATTTCACAAGCTTTTACTCAACGATTAGAAGTATAAAGAAATTAAAATGGTTATTTAATTTCCCATTTTATGAGGAAGATTCTATCTTATATCATGTTGCTCGGCAAAGGAATGGAATTAAATGTGTTTGTTAATGATTATTATTATTTTTTCTATTTGTATAATAAATAAATGGATGTAAAAATATATTTTATAAATGAACGGTTTGATTGTTCTTTTAATTATATATATTGCGGACTGCGTACATTACTTTTATTTATTTTAGCAAAGAGGTTTCAAGCTCATATATTGTGTTTAGCTAATAAACTCATAATAAATGAACGGTTTGATTGTTCTTTTAATTATATATATTGCGAACTGCGTACATCACACTTTTATTTATTTTAGCAAAGAGGTTTCAAAGCTCATATATTGTGTTTAGCTAATAAACTCATATATTGTGTTTACCCAATAAATTCATTTAGCCGATTGTTGAAGCAGAAAAAGAGTAGAACGGATGTATGTATCTTCTAATACAATTTTAGTGTTTTCATTTAGTATATATACAGACGGGATATGGATATTTTATTCTTCAGATCTGCAAATTTAGAGCTACGAATTTAGCGGAATATCTCTTAATAACTTGGTAACTTTTCTTAAACTTTACCAAATTAGAGGAAATATCTCCAAATTAATAAAAATGACCCAAATCAATGAAATTAAATTTGTTTTTTTAGAATAGAGTACTGAAATGATGTTTCTGCAGCATTTGTCGGTCAGTCCATCCATCCTACTTAGTAACGCATTTAACTAATTTTTTTAATATCACTAAATTGATAAAACTATTTGTAAATCCATAAAAATATCATGGAGACGAAAATGTCGCCAAACCTTCCATGGAGATCACATTATTCAGACGACATGATTTCCATCAATTTATTTGAAGCAGATGATATCATGTCGCTTAGCAACGGATCCAATGTGTTATGCGTCATACGATTTTTATTAAATCTAATAAAAATATGTATATAAAATAAATTTCATTGACATTGCATTTTTGACTGGATAATATCAATTACGGTCTTCAGATTTAAACATCATTATTATTGATATTTCGGGGACAGTTGATTCAGGAATTATTGATATTTTCAAATTATTATGCCATTGTTTCATTATGACGAAAATTGTTGAAACTCATATATAGTACGTTGTACAAGTAATCTTCTACAAATGCACGGGTATATCTTCTAATCTACGAGAATATAAGTAGTACAGGTATATTGGCAAAATGTTTATATATATTGGCATATATTGGAATCAATTACGACCTTCTGGTATTAAGATTACGGGGATTTTTGATACTTTCAATTTATTACATCATCTTTTTTATTTTGGTAAATATTTTTAACACTCATATTACAATATGTTTAAGCTTCTTCTAACACACTGGCATATTTTCTAATTTGCGACAATATAAGTAGTACGTGGTTGCATATATTGATTCAATTCTTTTTTTTTGTGTGTGAATTTGTTTACAAAAGGGGCCAGGATATTTTATTCTTCAGATTTGCCCGTAAAGATAATTTTGCATAGTGAGAACAGATATTCTTAAACTTCTCTTTATGAGCAATAAATTTAATATTTTATCAGAATTTGCACATGATTGCGAATTATAAGTTTTTTTATATTATATACTCCGTACGAAGGACGGGTATGCTGCTAGTATACTATATAAGGCAGTGTGCCGAATTTTTTTTCCCGCAAACAACGTAACAAACACTGTAAGATTAACAATCTACAGTATCACATACGCGTCAGTATCACATGCGCGTCTTTTTTGCTTGTTCTATGTATTATACTTAATAGTAAAATAGAGGAGGGTCGAAAAAATCGAGAAATTCTTGAAAGGGTTGAGGGTTAAAAAAGTTTGGCGTCTAGACATTGTGATGACAAAATCATTAGGTAACGCTGAATTGTCAGTATTATTGAAAACAACACACTATTGAAGGAGCCTTCATATGTCGGCAAGTGATGTGTAGACGTCAATTTTAGCGGAACAATTGGAGAATTTCCATACTCTTTTGCACACTCATTTCGTACAGTCACACGAATTTTCGGAAAACCAGACTTTATATCTCAACAACCGTAAGTTGAACTTAGTAGTGAATCTCCCTACTTCCTCTTGAATTTGATGCAGAATCCATATCAATCATAACCTAAGCTCTATGTATAATCAATCCTGAGATATAGATGGTTAAAGAATATTTCTTGAGCCTTAAGTGGAAAAATCGGGAAGTGAACATCCTTAGTAAACCCAGCGTCACTCAGACATTTGATGTTGAATTCATATCATTTATTGTTTAAGCTTTATCTGCAGCTGATCCTGAAAAATAGATGTTGCAAGAAAAAGGTAAATTTTTAAATCGGGAGTACATCTCTAAACCGAAAGGGTAAATTCTTAGGGAATTGCTCAATCCCATTCAAAATTTGATGCTGAATCCATATATGTTATTGTATACCCGATATTTATAGCCAATCCTGATAAATATATGTTTCAAAGAAAATTTTTGAAACGGGAGTAAACTAATGTTTAAACCTAAATTCTTAATGAATCACTCAGCCTATCCTGCCGAATTTGATACTGAATCCGTATAAGTTGTCATTTAAGCTAAATTTATACACAAACTTGATATATAGATGTTTCAAGGAAAAATAAAAAAGAAAATGTAAAAAGAGCCGGAATTGCAAATCCTTAAAGATCCCACAACCTCCTATAACATTTTATGCTGAATCCATATCACTCAACATCTGAGCTCTAAATTATTTCGGTAAAAACATAGGTGAAAAATTCGATTAACACCAATAATTATTGAATATTGGAAAGTAAAAAGAGTAAAATGTTGTCGATTACATCCAACTGGTAAAAAGCCTTAGTCCCATAAATGATTAATGAAAATTCAGTTCCGCTAAAAACTGTTAAATATAAATAAAATGTAAAAATGCAACATTTATTACCAGAACGAGGACGATGATTAAGTGGAACAGCTGACATAAGTACTCTTAAAAATGTCAATAACGTCCTTAATGTTAATATATTCTTTATATCAAGCAGAAAAGCAGAATTCAGCTTATAATGTAGGGTATTTATTAATTACTTTTATCAAATATTTTCATCAAGTTAAACAAGTGACTAAGCTTCTTAGTTGGACTATATTTGCTTTTGTCTATCTGTCAGTCTACACGTCTGCTTTGTTTGAAGATAATTCCTCTAAAACAGTCAATTTTTTATTTATAAATGCGATGACATCAATTTCGTTGCAGAACTTGCTCTAATAATTCCGACGACTTCGTCTTTATTGATTAACTAGAAGCATGCCCGTTCTTCGTACGGAGTATATAATACGAGTATAAAGAAACTTAAAATTCACAATCATGTGTAAATTCCCATAGTATACTAAATGGAATTGTTAATCAAAATATTCTGTTAAAATATTACATTTATTGCTCCTAAAAAGAAGTTTAAGGATATCTATTCTCACTATGCAAAATTATATTCACGGGCAGATATGAAGAATAAAACATCCTGGCTCCTTTTGTAAACAAATTTACAAAAAATAGGAAACTGAATCAATATATGCAAAATAAAAGCATTAAAATTGTATGGGACCCGTACTACTTATATACGTGAATATTAGAAGATATAACCTGTATTAGTAGATTACATGCATAAATTGAAAATATCAATAAATCCGTAACATTTACACCCGAAGGCCGTAATTGATTCCAAAATATGTCCGAATGAAAGCGCTAAAATTATATGGAAATATATATATATTCGTACAACTCATATTGTCGCAGATTAGAAAATATGCCGGTATGTTAGTAGGAGATTAACAGTATTACAATAAGAGCCTCAAAAATCTTTGCCAAAATAAAACATATGACCTAATAAATTGAAAATATCAATAATGCCAGTAATCTTTATACCAGAAGGTCGTAATTGATTCCAATATATGCCAATATATATCAAAATATATGCAAATGTACCTGCACTACTTATATTCCCATAGATTAGAACATATACCCGTGCATTTGTAAACTTACTCGTACAAAGTACAATATGTGAGAGTCAGCAATTTTTGCCATAATAAAAAAATGGCATAATAACTTATACATATCAATAATCCCTGAAACAATAACCCCCGAAACTATCGATAATAATAATGTTTAAACCTGAAGACCGTAATTGATATTAACCAGTGAAAAATGCAATGTCAATGAAATGTATTTTACATACATATCTTTATTATTCAAATCGGAAAAGATTTAATAAAAATCGTATGCCGCATAAACACATTGGATTTAATCCTTGGCTAAGCGCATGATATCATTTGCTTCAAATAAATTGATAGAAAAAATATCTTCTGAATAATACTGCCTCTACGAAAGTTTTGGCGACATTTTCAAAAATCGCCAAATTTATCGCCAAGTAGGACTGTAGAACTGAAAGTCCCACTTGGTGACAAATTCACGAAACTTCATCGCAAAACTATCCCCTAACAAAACACAATTAATTTCATTTATTAAGCGCAATTTTATCAATTTCATGATGTATTTATGGATTTACAAACATTTTTATCAATTTGGAAACATTTTAAAAATTCGCTATATGTGTTATTGAGTAGGACAGACGGACTGACAGACAAATGCTACCGAAACACCATTTCAGTACTCTCTTCTAAAAAAACAAATTTAATTTCATTGATTTGCGCCGATTTTATCAATTTGGCGACATTTCCGTCAATTTGGTAACTTTTAAGAAAAGTTGCCAAGTTAGCGATGTCCCGCCAAATTTGTAGCTCTGAATTTGCAGATCTGAAAAATAAAACATCCTGATCCCGCTTGTATATATTAAATAAAAACACTAAAATTGTAGTAGAAGATATACCCGTTCTACTCTTTTTCTGTTTCAACAATCGGTTAAATGAGTTTATTGACTAAACACAATATATAAATGTATTAGCTAAATACAATATATAAGCTTGAAAACGCTTTGCCAAAATAAATTAAAGTGATGTACGCAGTCTGCAATTAATATAATTAAAAGACAAACCAAACCGTTCATTTATAAAATAATTTTATATCCATTTATTTATTATTCAAATCGAAAAAATAATAATAAAAATTGACAAACACGTTGGGTTTAATTGCGTTGCTGAGCAACATAATATAAGATAGAATCTTCCTCATAAAATGCTAATAATTAAATAACCATCTTGATTTCTTAATACTTTTCATTGTTGAGTAAAAGCTTGTGAAAAATAAACAATGGTGATAGATTTTCCTTTTACATTCATGTTTCAAACATTCATATTTTTAAACAAGCCATGTTTTCAGATAGTGACTAATTAGCGCAAAAATCTCCCGCCAAACTCAGAGATAAAGTTTTAATTCACTTTCATTTTTTAAACAAACGATTTCCAACCTTTTTGTTTGGAGGAACCAGGGAGTTAGAGAGTAGAACTCCTACGAAAAAGTTTTGTTTTCATTAATATCTCGACATTCCCAGGTCATAGAAACTCGAAACTCGGACTAAATTTAGGAGGGGGGGGGGAGCTATTTCATGGCTACCCACAAAATTTCATTAAATTTGATTCAGCCATATTGTAAGACGGGTAATCTTCTACTAACAGACGGACATATCTTCCAATCTACGACATTATAAGTATTCTAATCTACGATAAATTCTAATCTAAAATTCTAATCTCCAACATAAGTTTGTACGGGTATATCTTCCCATATAATTTTAGCACTTTCATTTTGCCATTTATTGGAATCAATTACTGCCTTCAGATTTAAAGATTGCGGGTTTATTGATATTTTCAATTTATACATGTAATCTAATAATACAGGTTCTATATTCTAATATTTACGAATATAAGTAGTACGGGTCCCCTATCATACAAATTTAGCGCTTTTACTTTGCATATATTGGTTCAATTTCATACTTTTTGTAAATTATCTTAGAAACGGGACTAGGATGTTTTATTCTTTAAATATGTCCGTGAAGATAATTTTGCATAGAGAGAACAGCGATTCTTAAACATATTTTTAGAAACATTAAATTAAATATTTTAATAGTATATTTTGATTAACAATGTCATTTAGTATACTATAAGAATTTGCACATGATTGGGAAGTTTAAGTTTCTTTATATTATACATTCCTTACGAGGAAAGGGTATACTGCTAGTAAATAAATAAAGAAAGAATAATATTCATTTATCATGTTTAACCATTGTATTTGAAACGAACACAGAATTTTCGAGTTACTCTAAGAATCACTGAAGTGCTTAAATGATGTGCTGTATAATCTTAAGTTCACGTAATTCAATGTGTCGTATTAATTATATGAAAAATATAGCAAAAAATAGAGAATTCTGTTTTCTACACTGATTGTCCATGTCAAAAGCGGACCAATTAAATTCTTATGAAAAAGTGGGTGTACATATATTCGTCACAAAAAAATGTGTTAAAACTTTTTTGTGCAGGAAATGGCTTTATAATTATTCGACAAAAGATTTTTTTTACGGTATTAATGGAAAAAACTGTCGTCTGAGCTCCAACAGTTGATTTTTTTTTATTTCCCGTTCTGCCGATTAATTACAAACACTCTCATTTGCTCTCCTACTTTAATTTTTAAAAGTTTACTTAAAGTATTCCATACACAATTCGTCTGACTACAATACATAGTATATGTAAAAGAGAGGTGCTGCGAGTGATGGCTTTAAGAATACAAATCTCCGATTTTAACAAATCGACATGTTTTGAGAATCTTTGAATAAGAAGAAACCATTTATACAATAATATCTATATGTAAGCTGTAGGCTGGGTCAGATATCTCACAAAGAAATTGAGCAGATCTAATAAAATTCGGTAAACGTATTCCAATTAGTGACTAATTGATTTTCAGTTTAAGAATTCGAATCAGGGGAAGAAACCTATTTCTTTTAACATTTGAAACGAAAAAAAATGGAATCATTTACAGAACGTTAGCATGGGCCGTTCTTCAGTTATTGCTCTTTTCCTACATAAAATAGAGAAAAAAATAATCATAAAAAATGTGTTCATTATTATCGAACGATTGAATAAATTTAGACTAATTTTCACCAAAATATAAAGACAGCTATGTTAAGAGTTATCACATGTCAGACTCGAGATAACGCACATTTTCTATTCCACAGGAAATATATTTTTTAAAGAAACAAGACACGACGTCTATGAAATTTTGTATGCTAATTGGTAACAGGAAAACTCTTTATTTTCTGTAAGATTGGGTGTTAACAGACTTCTAATTTGTGTTCTTTCTTGCTCACAACACACAGTAAAACATTTGCAAACATGCTACTGAAAGTTTCAGGGGAATCAGCTGTCCATAATGGGGAGTAAGGTTTCTGATAGTTATGTGATAATATATATATATATATATATATATACACTTTATGACAAAAAAAAATCGACGCACCCAGCAAAATAATCAGATAGTATATATATATACTTTATATGCAAACACCTTTCGACCGAATATGCAAATGATCAAAAATTCGTAGCCAATGAATGAATAGTCGGAACTACAGTTCATTGAAACTGAGCACAATGGTGGTGTATATAAGGATCAAACTTTGCTTTCAGGAACAAAAAGTGCAGTGGATTTTGATTGCGTTTGCGTAGTTGATTGTAACAATGCTTCGCCTGCGAAATTCTCGGCCACTACGATCATATGAAGGAATTTGAAAGAGGACGTGAGGTCGTACTGCATGAAGCTGGATGGGCACACCGCCGAATAGCTTGGCATTTGGGTAGGAGCGATGCAGCAATTAGACGATGTTGGTAGGAATGGGTCAGAATGGCATATTTCAGCGGCAAGCTGGCAGCGGACCGCCTGCAGTGACCACAGAACGGGAAGATAGACCGATTGTCAGAGCAGCTGTGACAGCACGAGATTCGTCGTTATCAACCATACAACGTGTGACAAACACGGACGTGACCACCCGGACCATTAATACAAGACTAGCGGAATCTATACTCGCGGCACCCATTAGGCAGCCTAACACTGACCAGTATGCAGCGTCAACAGCGATTGCAATGGTGCCGGGCCCGATCAAAGTGGAATTGTTCGGATTGGGAACGAATTGTCTTCAGTGATGAATCCAGTTTCGAACTGAGTACCGACGACCAGCGAAGACGTGTCTGGAGACATCCCGGACATTGTCAAGATCCTGCTCTTACTGTCGTATGCCACAAGGCCCGACAACAGGGAGTTATGGTCTGGGTTGCCATTTCGTTTGATAGCCGGACCCCTTTGATAGTCAGCGATACGTTGCCGACATTCTACGACCCGTTGTATTGCCATTCATTTCGCGGCAACCCGGGCTAACTTTTCAGTAAGATAATGCCAGGCCACACATGGCACGCATCTTTATTGAGTGTCTTAGTGCTTACAACACACTTCCTTGGCCAACCAGATACCTAGATCTTTCGCTTATTTAGCAAATTTGGGCTGAGATGGGGTGTCGCCTGCAACCATCCCAGTATGTAGACGAATTAGCTCGTCAACTGGGGGCCATTTGAAACGACATCCCTTAGAACACCATTCGGTAACTTTATGCATCAATGCCACGTCGGGTAACAACTTGTATCAAGGCCAGAGGTGGACCAACGCCATAATAAAGTGATCACTTTGTGTAGATCTGTCAGTGCAATAAATCGACTAAATGTTCAGAAATTCTAATCATTTCTTTTTCTGTACATCCACATTACACGTACCAAATTTGTCTTATTTGGATAATTATTTCTTGGTGCGTCGATTTTTTTTTTGTTTTAGAGTATATATATATAAGAAAAAAAGGTATGAAGATCCAATTAAACAATATATATATATATATATAGAATCCAAAAGGTAAGTTCCAAATCTGAAAATCAAATATGAAACAAAAAGAAAAAACAAGAAACGGAATAGTACCAAAAGTTGGCCGAGGGGAGGGGGGGTTGTGATCCATTTCTTAGAGATATCGTATACCATTGTGTACCATTTCTTAGATTTTGTACCATTTCTTAGAGATAAGGAATGGTACCGGCATCCGGGAGTGTGGTCATGGCGCAAGTCATGCTGAACCGGGGTGAGGGGGTCACAACCCCCCCTCGGCCAACTTTTGGTACTATTCGTTTCCTTGTCCTTTTCTTTTTGTTTGATATTTGATTTTCAGATTTGGAACTTACCTTTTGGATTTTATATACTGTTCAATGTTACGAAACAGCGTGGCGCTTTACTTCATTTGTAACTTAGTGTTATTTAAGTTTTAGGGATTTGGTTTAAATTTTAAATTAAAGTTAAACTGTTTGTTTTTTTAAAATAATAAATTTGCTTGTTTTTAAATTTAAATTGTTTGCTTTTAAAATAAGTAATTATTCAATAATATATCTTAAATTATTCTATTATACTTTTGTAGTATATATATATATATATATATATATATATATATGACGATAATTAGCTTAAAATTTCAGAAATGAAGCTGGAATTTTCATAAACACCTGAAATTGCGTCTGTTTTTATTAGTTTATCGAAATTATCAACAAAATAGCGGAAAAAAATGAGCAAAGGTTGCAGAATGTTTTACAATGCATAGAAACCTGTGAATCTGTAAGCAAAGTTTATTGTTGAATACACCAAATTTTTAAGCACAAGATTAAAATATGTATTTTAAAAATAATTATTACATTCCGAGCACTTATAGCTTAATTTTAGAGTTGTATGCATGCATTGGATGCAGTTAAAATGCATATTTGCGGTAATTAGACAGGATTGTACAAATCTGAATTGGTGTTGAGGAAAGAAAATTTTTCGCATTCTTCTCTTCGAAAACCAATTAAACATTCTGAGTCTTTTTCTTTTTATTTCTTTCATAATTTTTTAAATTGAACTTACTTTTACAAAATAACACGGATATTTTTTTTTAATTTCACTAAATGTGCGATTTTACTTAAATCTGAGTTTTCATTTGGAGGATGAACGGGTAGACTTGTTTTCAAAGACGACGTTTCGAAAATGTTTAAAACCTTAAATTTCTCGGTAACAGTTAGTTCTGGAGTAGTAGGGTTGGCCTTATTATTTCTTTTGTCAAAAATTACGAATAAAACAATCATTTAATTGATACATTTGAGCATTTGAGCATCATTTTGCAAATGTTTTGATATTAGTTTTGTACCTTGAGAGACAATGTATGGTGGTATATTATAGTGTGGTATGCATTTGTGTAATCTCTGTACTTTAGTCTTTTAATTTTTTAATTATGTGGTTTTTAAGTATTTTTATCGCTTTTATTGAATCTGGTATTTTCCAATACCTATTTTAGAACGAATTCTATGAATGAATCAAAATAACTAGAAAAAAAGTATAAAAACGTGCTTAAATTTGTCATACAGCATAAAATGGGCAAGTGTGAAGGTAGTATACCTAACGTTCTATGATGCTTTTACTGTATTTGAATGTGCATATGTAAAGACATTTCGTTTGTTTTTACTATAAAGTTCTTACTCCTCAACATGAGTTAAAAAACTGTTGATATATAATATGTATGAAGGCTTTATATAAATTTAGCGACTGGCAAATTTATTCCATGCTGAATATATGCCCGGTGACACATTATCAGAGTATATGTGTTATCGAAATACAGTTACCCTAATCTTTATATTGAAGCAAGTGATGAGCAGTGTTTATAAGCCTTGTACAATTGTCCATGATAAAGCTGTGACAAACATAAAAAATGTAAATTCTTTTGTAATAAATGACACGATCTATAATAGATCATCTTTTTTTAACGACTTTTATCAACACTACCACCATATGAAGAACTTCAAGTTCAAGAAATGCAATTCTAAGCGATGTAAGCTTTGTCCCGTAGCCAATCCACACCAAATTTCTACAAAAAAGGACAATATAAAAATCTTTTGCAAAACTTTTAATGTGGTATATTGCATATCATGCCTTGCCTGTCAGGCGAAATATATAGGACAGACGCAGAATTCCCTGAATATCCGTATAAATCTGCACCGAAGTCAAGTGGGCAAAATCCAACAGCTATCCACCAATAATAACTTAGAAGTACGACATTTTCAAGTACACCCCTTCAGCAATATTATGGTAACTATTATTGATATAGTACCAGACCTTTCTGAACGCTTGTGGTGGGAAAACACCCATATAAAGCAATATAATTCTGCATATCCATATGGTCTGAATACTTTATTATTCAAGGAAAATTGCAATAAAGAAAGATGCAGGAATAGTAAAGCATACCCTCTCTTAGAAAATTCAATACCTAAGAAAACTTATAGACACCAAAGAGGAAATAAAAAGCAACAATTTAATTATAACAAAACAGAAGAAAAAATCTCAGACTTCATAAAGACAGAAATAACGGTGAAATTCGGATGGATCAAGAATATAGCCAACAGTATCAAAATCAAATACTTACAACGTATATGGAATTGTATTATAAATTTCAATTTAAGTGAAAATAACTGCAATACAGAAGATACAAACACTAATATAGACATCATTCTGGATTTAATTAAACTCAGAGCCGCAAAATATAATGTAGCACTTGAACCAAAATATCAAATTAACAAATCAAAAGAATTTTTTATCACAACATTTAAGAATAAAATGTTCGAAAATATTCCATTCAACCAAATATTACATAATATAGAAGAACGTCTTCCTTTGCCTAATCTAAATATTAAGATATCCTATCGCTTTGTAAGAACCAACGGAAGAAGATTATTCAACTACAATAAATTATGTAAAACCGTGTCTTCATTTAATATTGAATCCTGTCAATGTCATAAAAATATACATTGTGATCCCTACCACAAGCATATAATTACTGGAAACTTAGATTTTATAAAAGATAATAAACTCAAAAACTTATTACAACTTGGTACTAAGTACCGAATACAAGAATATAATGATATTTATAATGAATTTAATTACGATCTGGAAACCTTCATATACAAGATGGCTGTCAAACACAGTATACCTGTACAAACTTTTAACGCATGGAAATATGCCTTTTACAGTGCTTTTTGCCAATTCTACCCGAGAAGAAACAAGGATTCTGGGAGTTCTCAATTTCCGTTTTCAATCAAACATTTTAATGAAGATTTCGTATTGACATACACCGACAAAATCGTATCGAATTTTGCATTCACGTGTAAAAAATACTATGTCGATACTTTAACACAATGCTATAAGGATTGTGCCATGTATACATTAATTCCTAGCAACGAATCAATCATCACTAATAGAATAAAAGCACTGTATAAAAGAATTGGTATGGATATTAAATCAGTAAAATTTCCATACTTGATCCTCATTCCCAAGTTACACAAAAAGCCAGTCAAGTTCCGTACTGTAACAGTGGGATGCGGATCATACCTGGAACATGCAAATAAAAAACTTCTGAAATTACTCCAATATGTTATGACTGATATTAAGAAGCAAAACTCCATAATGTTAAAAAACGGACAAGAATTGATAGACCGACTGAAATTTTGCCATAAAGATTTAAACTTCAGAAGCTACGATTTCAGGGATCTGTTTAATAACATCGATTTAACAAACCTACAAATGATCTTGAAAGAATTACATGAAGAGTATAATTTAAAACCATATATAACTCTCAGAAGATATTTGGATTTGATTGAGTTGGTTTTAAATGAAAACATACTATATGACGGTATGCATTTCTACAAACAGGTCAAAGGTATACCCATGGGTGGTGCATGCTCATCAATATTGGCGGATATTTATCTATCCAAATATGAAAGAGGAACCCATCTATTATCGGAAATACCTTATTTCCGTTATGTTGACGACGTGATATTAGGGGGTTATGCAAACACCCCTGACATAGATTTTGCATTCTACCCAAGGGAATTGGACTTAATTGAAAACCCGATCAATGAGGATGGATCGACAGACTTCCTGGATTTGTCAATAAGAAAGCACCAACAGTATGGAATTTATACAACCATACACGACAAGAGAAATTCATACAATATCAAAATTAATAATATTATTGATTGGAATTCAAACCTCACTAAAAATATATTCAGAAATATTATTATCGGGTACTTCAGAAGAAACAGAAACTACAGTACTTTTAAAAAAGACTGCATTCATGAATGTAATAAAATAATAAATGATGCATTAAAAAGAAATTACCCTAGATATTTTTTACAACATTATTACTATTCCTTTTTCAAAGAAAGAAATTGTACATTGTTTGATTCTAAATGAGAATTCTTAGTCATATATATTTTCATATCTGCGATCCTATCATCTTGAAGTCTTTTCGCGCATGTGCGACTTTCCCTTATAAAATGTTGTGTTTTCATGCTGGATAGTAAGGTGTATCTCTTCCATGCTTGGTTCCATCTTTGCTCTTTTGTCCGTTCGGGTGCTTCTGTCTTTGCACATGTGGGAGATTGACCATTGAGTTACATTGGTGCCGTGAGCGTTGCCCGGGTCGTAAAAGCTGCTTTAAGCGGGAAAGGGGTGTCGCAATCCACCCCAGCCATTCTATGCAAATCATATGGTCACTCCTGTTCACGCTTATTTTTTCTTCTTGTTTATATCCTTGTATTCCACTCTGGATGCAGAGCTGCTAAGCGCCACATCCTCTGTAAGGTTTCTGTTTTCTCCTTTACTTAAATAGGAGTTCCGTTCGTGATATACTTATTTTTATATGTATATATATATATATATATATATATGTATATATATATATATATATGACGATAATTAGCTTAAAATTTCAGAAATGAAGCTGGAATTTTCATAAACACCTGAAATTGCGTCTGTTTTTATTAGTTTATCGAAATTATCAACAAAATAGCGGAAAAAAATGAGCAAAGGTTGCAGAATGTTTTACAATGCATAGAAACTTGTGAATCTGTAAGCAAAGTTTATTGTTGAATACACCAAATTTTTAAGCACAAGATTAAAATATGTATTTTAAAAATAATTATTACATTCCGAGCACTTATAGCTTAATTTTAGAGTTGTATGCATGCATTGGATGCAGTTAAAATGCATATTTGCGGTAATTAGACAGGATTGTACAAATCTGAATTGGTGTTGAGGAAAGAAAATTTTTCGCATTCTTCTCTTCGAAAACCAATTAAACATTCTGAGTCTTTTTCTTTTTATTTCTTTCATAATTTTTTAAATTGAACTTACTTTTACAAAATAACACGGATATTTTTTTTTTAATTTCACTAAATGTGCGATTTTACTTAAATCTGAGTTTTCATTTGGAGGATGAACGGGTAGACTTGTTTTCAAAGACGACGTTTCAAAAATGTTTAAAACCTTAAATTTCTCGGTAACAGTTAGTTCTGGAGTAGTAGGGTTGGCCTTATTATTTCTTTTGTCAAAAATTACGAATAAAACAATCATTTAATTGATACATTTGAGCATATGCAGTCATTTATTTCACAATTTTTGGGATTTTTGAGGGCCATTTCACAAAAAGAGGCATGTTCCATTTTCCAAATCGTTCCAAAATCTAATCAGTAGCAGAGTAAACATAAAATATACCTATCTACCAAATTTTGTGAAATTTTGTATAATAGATTTTGAGTTAGACAGGATATAAGGACAGGATATAAAGACAGGATTGAGTTAGACAGGACATTGCACAAACAGACAGACAGAACGTACATGCAGACATACACACACACACACACACACACATTGGTGGGTCTTTTATAGAAAACGAGGACCATGTGCAGAAACCGTCAATTGAAGGATCAATCATTTTTTAAATTTTTTGCATATTATACATTTATTCGTCTTCTAAATGTTATTTCTGTTTTCAAATTTTCAAAAATTTGATTTTTTTTTAAATATGTATTTTTTCAAGTTAAGTGAGGACTTGTGTTACTAAGTGTGCATACATACACACAGTGAACTGAAAACTTTCATACACGCACAGTAAACGAAGGACTTATATACAGACACAATGAACCGAGGTAGCGCATAAACACATTGAACCGAGGACGAGCATACACACAGTAAACTGATAATTTCAGTTAGGGTTGGATCGACCAGTATTTTTGAAACGGACAATTTTGAGGTAGCGGCCCTAGTCAAGTGATGATAAGGGGAGGTCAACATAATATAAGAACAACCGCGGTAGTCCTTGATTTTATAGGCACGCATACAGACGTAACTCTAAAAATAGGTTCTTCGTGTTATAGAGCATATGAAACTTGTAGATTCGTCGAAAAATTTTGGAGTTACGATTTTAGATATTGTTCCAATACTTTTCCAATACATTTCCTATACAATCCAATGCATGTATTGTAAGGAAAGTAAAAAGCATTTATATATGAGGATCTAACTTGTTAAGTTAAAGTATTTGCAAGACGTGGTATATATATATATTGCGAACAATTAATATGGAGGTTAGTGCCCTGTAAATTGAAATATCCAGGATTTAAGTGTAAACTGAGATTATTTACAACAGTCTGATTTGTAATTAAATTTCTAGCCTCGTTAGCTGTTCCATCCACGCAAGTGTCCCTGATTTTAAGCAACGAGCATTCAAACCAATTAAGTAAATGGAAGTATGATTACCCTCAAATAGAAAAGTACAGCAGGATATTAAGAGTCCTTCGAAAGGAAGCTGCTCAATGATTGAATACTCGTTACATACATTCTTAGACTACTTCAGATGACTTGACATACAACATTCCTAAGAACTGTTTTGTTAAGAGTGTCCCTTAAACTTGGCGCCGGAGTTTCATGCTCAATATACCATCAATTGAGGCTTGGAAAGTCCGATATAAAATCTGAGTGATCTTCTCTCTGACTGTCTGTTCCACTTAACAACACATATGGCAATATTGCCAATTCAGGAACTTTCGTATAATGTCACCAAATTGATATAAATTTAACATATTGAAAGTTTATGTCATTTCTTTGTTAATATCCGCCAATTCATGTGAAATGTTAATTTAAAATTCTTGATACAACGTATATTAAGGTTCACAATTCGTTGCATAAATGAATTTCATTAGGGGTCTAGGATATTGTAAATGAATCACATGTTTGTTAGGGTAATTACGTTTCATATTGGGTCATATAATAATAACTATTAATATTGATCATTGTGAGTGCGTGAGCCGTATGTGTTCGAGCATTTGTAAGGCTGGTTCTCACTTATACGTATAACAATCGTACGGTTACTAATCTATTATTCTCAGAGGATATATACTTAAATGTGCCATTCTCATTCATGAACATTAAAATGCTTTCTTTTCTGAAACATAAAATTCTGTCGAAAGCTAAATCCCCGTCCATCAAGCTTCCAAGATTGCAAAACACACCACAACAGTATTATTTTAAAACCATTTATTAAACTAGTTCCCTTACTGGATAACTTATGGAACTACGCAGAATATACATCTAAGATTATCCTCTTAATATCCAATGTCATCCCATCTACGGACGTGCACATATAATTCTACTACATTCAGGGCGTGATTTCGTCACATAAGTGGAAATTCTTAGACTTCTCATTGATGCTAAACATGTATCGGTTTTCATCTTAAATCAAGCCAATTTTGAAAAATAAACGTTTCAAGAAAAATGAAAAGTTTTAAATCGGAAGTGCAAATCTTTAGTATCCCTTACCTCCTCCAAAATTTAATGAAGCCATGTCAGCTATTATCTGATTCCTATTTATAGCAGATCCAGAGAAATAGGTGCTTCAAAACAACTTAGCAAATGCAATGCATTTTGCCACCAATTTCCTTTAGTAAGTCCGCGAAATATAAACTCTCACAGCTGCCAGAAAAAATAACTTTAATCTATATGAAATTGAAAATCTGTCTGTTTTTTTTTATTTATGTGCTTGTGTGCTTGTTTGTTTTTCTCATCATCACGGGAGAACGACAGAGCCGAATTTCATGAAATGTTGTCGATAGTCTTGAAATAGACCCACTTAAAAGTAAGTCCATGTTTTGAGTTTCTAGTACCGGGGGCTGTCTAGATATTAAAAACACGAACAAGTAAACATTTCATGGACATTATTCAGACGAAATATTTTTCTCAATTTTATTTGAAGAAAATGATATTATGTTGCTAAGTTACGGAAATGAATCCAATGAGAAGATTCAGCCGACGGTTTTAATTAATTCTTTTTCGATTTAAATATTTAAAAAATGTATATAAAAATTAATTTTATTTGAATTATATTTTAACTGAATTATATTAATTGTGGCTTTCGGGTAGAAGGTTACATTATTGTAATTTTCACTTTCTTAAGTCACCTGTTTTATTTTGGCAAATATTTTTCAAACTCATATATTGTGTTTAGCAAATTATTAAAACAGAATAAATATGGTACGGGTATATCTTGTAATACTATTTTATCGCTTTTATTTTGACATATATTGATTCCATTTTATATTTTTTTTTGTAAATTGTTTACAAACGGGACCAGGATCCTATTAAGACATTTTTATATAGCAAAAACAGATATTCTTATACTTCTTTTTAGGATAATTAAATTAAATATTTCTTTTAAATCCACATGTCATATTAAAATGCTATATAGTTGTCATTTAAAATACTATAGGAATTTGCACATAATTATGAATTTTAAACTTCTTTATTTTCCGGACGAAAAAAGGATATACTGTTAGTATACACATATAAAACACAGCAGTCTATACCGTGTCTGAAATCACCAAACATATATGCAATTAAAAAAACATTCTCTTTCATGTGCAAATTAGCTACAGACTGTAAACTGTCAAACCAATTCCCACAAAACGGGTAACATCATATTTATTTATTTCACAAAATTGCATTACTATATAACATTGCATTAAAATCTGAGAAGTTTTCCCTTTTCGTAATTTTGTCTGTGAAATGTTCGACATATATATATTTTTATCCCTTAACCTTTCATTGACGAGTCTTTTATATGTTGTCAAAGTTATCTCGTGAAAAGGAATTTCTATAATGTCATCAACGTTTCACCATACATGCTATTTATTAATTCTATTACGATGTCAAGATTATGGTATAGATAATGTGCTTACAGTATTATCTGTCATTATTATTTTTAGAAAATATGATAAGCCAATGCATGACATTCCTTATAAATGAATAAATTTTGATTTTCGAATAAACCACAAAAAAATAGATCTTTGTTATGACTCGACCTCATTGACAATCTATAGTTTTTTCGTTTTTATTGATTAATTAAATATCCTGTAAAATGTACGTCGGAACTATATGACTTAATACTACTGGAATTTGCGTATATTTTAAATCAAGAACAAGGTTGGGTATATTTTCTAGTTCGATTTTAAATAGAAAAATTCCCTTAAACTATCTTCAATACGTCTGAATATCAATCTTTGTTGGTAGATCAGCATAAAATGTGTCAGCGAGAAACGTAATACATAAAGGCGTCAAAAACTTGACAAGAAGCATAAACATATATGTAAAAGTATTATACATGTCAAGGTATCCAATTCGTTGTCACACATTTGTTTCGCTAAACACATTGTTTTATATATTTGTATCGTTTTGTTTCACTCAAAGTTTTATATTCACATATGTTTCTTGGATTTAAGCTTGCAATCCTTGTTAAAGATAAATAATTCTATTATTATTTTATAGATTAATTTCAAAATTCCCAAAGTATATCTGTGTTTCCAAAGTACCACATTTCTAAACATATTTTTCTGAATGGATATTTACAAGTTTCTTACTCTTCAGATTTAAAAATTAGAAGTTGCTGCTTTAATGCATAACAAGTACCAATTTTTCCTTCACTAATATAGTGCATAGGAATATATACTTTCTGTGCCCTATATAAGTGTAAGAAAAGCACCGATATAGAAACAATAAAAACCAATAAGCTCTAGTGCAATGCTTAGAAATAAACATAGAATGTTTTTTTTTTACTTTCCTTACTATACATGTAATGTAAAGGGAGATTAATGTAGTGAGATCAAAAATCCCACCCTCTGATTTTGATTGATATAGGTTTTGAGCATCTGGGAATATGAATTAATCATTTTTCATAGATATATGTGTCTTTGTCTGTAAGTCTGTCTGTGTGTGTATATCTGTCTGTCTCTGGAATAAAACGAAAAACTACATACAATTTGCTGCAATTATTTCAATCGACGAACTTTAGAGACCAACTGTTTTTAAATGAACGGTTCAAGAATAGGGACCTACAATTTTTCAAGCATTTTTTTTCGAAAATAAAAAAAAAACCTATAAAAGCATAATTATGCAGAAAAATGTTACTAATATAAAAATGTAATGTATGATGTTTTACTCAATATAAAAAAAAAGTTAAGATATAATATATCTTTAAGAGAATATCAAAAAGAAAAATCTTTAAGACAATATCATAGCTTACTAAATGCTAGCAAGCGTAGCTTTCTGGACAGTTTATATTTTGGGTATAAACTGAACAAAATTTATTACAAATAAAATAAGCTCACAACTAGCAAATCAGTTAGTGATATGTAAATAATTTGAACTCGAAATGAAGAAACTCCATTGTTTAGAAGTTATCATGAGAAGTGATATTAGACATTTCATCTTTTCCACATGTAGAGTTATATCTATCGAACAAATTAAGCAAATCGAATTAAATTTGGAAGGATTATTTTAATGAATAAAGATCAGGGGCGTGTGGAATTTTGGTGTGATTTAGATCTAAATTAATGCCTCTAATTTTTGAAATATTTTATTTAAAAAAATATAAAACATAATTATATTAACATTTGATGCAAAAATACTCATTTAATATGCAATTTTTTATATTTAGAAGCGAATGACATGAAATATAGAATGAAAGTATACGCTTTTCTCGAGATATTATACGTTTTTAACACCATCTACAAATAAATGAATGCTTTATAAGAATTCTTAACCAAACATAAATGTTTATTATTTATCTTGAATTGTTCTCCCAATATTAAAAATCTCCTTCTGCACATGCAGCCCTGTAGCGAAATTTTTTATGTTTATTTTTATCTGTCACATTAAGAACCTTATTGACTTTCAGAGCGATCTAGTTATAAGAAAACTCTATTTGCTATTGTTTTCCCACAAAATCGAAATTTGTTAATCTATAAGGAAGGAAGAGTGCAGAACAAACACATCAGCTGCTTCAACTTGTAACTGTCTCGGAATTTCACAGAAAGCCCGTTCCGTTCCTATTATGGCTTATATTTTTAAAAATGAAATATAAGGTTAGTTGGGGCGAGATGTCACAGTTAAGACATATTATAGAATTATGAACGAACCAATAGTCACAATGCTTTGCAATTTTTACAATGTCATAATTTATAACAAGTACATCGTTCTTGAGTCAGTTCATGTTTCTGGTATAAAATGGAAAAATTAATCTACAATAATAAAGGAAGATGTCTGTCTGTTTGTCTCTTCGTCTGTGTTATGATTAGCGTAAAATATAAGCTACGTACGGCCATAAAATATGGTACATAGGTACTCCAAGGGCCAGGAAGATGCACATCAGTGGCATTTACCTTTTCTAATTCTTTTTTTAGTATTTTGAGAATATTATTTCTTGCGTAGATTTTAACGTAGAACGTAGAATCTCCGCAAGTGGCGGGTTTCGGTTCTGTGACTGGCGGGAGTGGTATCTCGCCCGTTGAGACAATGTACTTTAATGTAATTTTGTTACTTTATGTTACTACCCTGCTTTAACCCCCTGGCCACAGCGTGTACATTTTCTAATATAAAATAAAATACACTCACTTTTATAAATTAAGTGAAAAGTAATACTTTTATCAACTGTAGAAATTAATGGATACTAGTATTTGCAATATATCCCAATCCGTTCGCATTGACACCACTTCTTTATTCACATCCATACCACTTCTTTAATCACATTCACGCCACTTTTTTATTCACAATCATACCAGTTCTTCGCGATATTCCCACCACTTATTCATTTTAGATAAATTATACGTTTTCTTTGCAGTATTTATATATGAACTTCATAATGAAATACTCAGAAAAATATACACACATTGATATGTCCACTTTGCACGCTGCCACTTTGCACGCTGCCACACTGCCACTGATATTTGTAAGCTGCCACAACTGCCGCCGTGTTCATGCGGAGTACGATCACGTTAAACATGTGGGTCCGTAAGTCCTTCCGAGAGGTTGGTGGTAGGGGAAGGAGGGTATGGTCCCTGTGAATGCCTCCCCCACTAAGTTCCAATCTAAATTGGGTGGTACTTCCCGGCCTTCTAAACTGTTACCTTACACCTTTCTGGTAGGTCGGACGGTCTGGGTATCAACAACAACAACATTGATCTGTCCTGTAGGAATCATAAATCTATATGTCCTGTAGGAATCATAAATCCTAAATCTCTATCCGTACCTCGCACCTGTAAATCAAACCCAGCTCCTATGAATCTGAAGGTCAGAAAGTGAACAATATGGCCACATACGGGCCTTGCATCTCGAATAAAATTATCAGTAAGAAAAAATCTGTGTTTGAAACCTTAGGAAACCTCTTATTAAGAGTGATATTGACTCAAAAACATTTTAGTTTATAAAAAATAGACATTGCCGAAATTTTCTTTATCAATAAAGAAATCTATAAAAATGGTATTTTGCATTATACTGATTTTAAGCGAAATCGAGTAATAAGAAAGCTTTATTTTGCGTTATTTTTTCCAGTGTTGAAATTTATGATTCTGTAAGGAAAATAATCCATTGGAACCATATTTTATTTAAAATAAGGTATTGAGAGTCTCTTGGAATGACCTCTATCAAGTTAAGTTAGAAAGCAATGCCGTCATTACTAGATACTTGATTTGGGCTAGTAATTTTGATATCCTTCAATAGTTTTGACATCAGACATCAGGTTCGATTACCACTTCAAGAAAATACTGCTTACACTAAATGACAATAGCATTTCTATCACTATATTTCGTAAGCTCTTCGGTGTTCCGAACATTAGGAAGTTCAACCATCCATATATTCATTTCTATAGAATCATTTATGCATAGTAGTTTCTATAAAACCATTAATCTTTTATAGTGTCTCTATAATATATTGTATGGAATCTTCAGTATATTGTAGTTTCTATGGTTTCATCAATTTATTGTAGTTTCTATGGATTCATCAATATGTTGTAGTTTCTATGAATTCGTCAATATATTATAGTTTTAATACAATCATCAGTATATTGTAGTTTCTAAGGAATCATCAATATATTGCAGTTTCTATGGAATCGTCAATATATTGTTTTTTTTTGTTGTATAGTTTCAGTATATAGTTTCTATGGAATCATCAATATGTGGTAGGTTATATAATATCATCAATATATTGCAGTTTCAATAAAATCTTAAATATATTGTAGTTTCTATAGAATCAACACGTTGTTTTGCTTGCAATCATCAATATGTGTACGTTTCATGAAGTTATAATTTATAAATTTTCAGAAAACATTGATGACAGATATGCACAAGTATCAGGAATTTCAGGAATTAATCGAAAATACACTAGTAACAGTTTTGTGAAGTAAATATATATAAAATTCCATAAATATACTTTACATCATACTTTAAATACCGTGCAAAATATATAATATATTTGTCGAGGCGAATACCAGATATAGCTATACTAATATGGAAAGCGTGTTTGGAGAAATTTCAAAATGAAACTGAATCATATTCATTTTATAAAAGCTTGATCTGACACAGCTGACATGTCTAAGGATTGTATCCTGATAACAGGAAGTTGTGATCGACATATGTTCAATGTCAAATATCGCATGGCATAGGGTGGGCCGAAAATGTTGAAAAAATTCCCAATCAGTATTTCTATATATGAATTTATAAATTCATAATCGGTATAAATTTATGATCAATATAAATATATAATCCGTACAGAATCTGGAAACGCTTTTGATGCACATAAATATCTATTTTCACACGTTTGTGATTAAATTTGCAAAATAATGAGTTATGTATATTGAATATGCTCAGATCCATAAATTGTCTGGACGAATTACAAGCGATTTTCTGTATTAAGTGCATCCTTTTCGCCATTAAATTTAATGCATAGTTTTGATACTGTTTAAATTGTGTCAAACTGAAGTAACTGCTGAATTTGTGCAAATTAGAAGTTTCCTGATATTGTATATGGTCCTTATATAGTACCGACTTAATATTGATTCTTCGGGAGTGTTAATTAGGAAATATGGCATCTCTACCAGGCAAATTAGACTGATGCCGTACAAAAATAGTAAGTCATATTCTTTATTTCTTAAAGTCGCGTTATACGTTAAAAAACTTCAAAAATGCTCATATTTTTAAACTACATTTAGTCTTTATTTTAAAAACTAAAGGACTCTTCCGCTGCTCCCTCCGCTCGCGCAACCCCCATCGGGAGGCTTTGCCTCCTACTCGCTTTGATCGCAGAGCTCGCTTCATATCTATCTTTCCTAAAACTTCTACTTTCAAAAATCTATTTTCTAACCCTGCCTATTTTCCGCAGGAGGAAAAAGCACAACCATCTTCGGGAGGCTTCGTCTCCTACTCGCTGCGCTCGCAGGGCTCGCTTCATATCTATTTTTTCTAAAAATTCTACTTTCAAAAATCTCTTTACTATCCCTGTCTATTTACCACAGGAGATAAAAGCAGGAATTTTTCTTAAACCAGGTAATCCCAAAACTGAATTCCATGATCATGAGTTCGCTTCGCGAACTATTTCATGCCAAACTAAAGTTTAAATTGATAAACGGTTTACTTCATCGTGTTAGACTATTATTTCTCTATAAATGTACCAAATTACATATTTGTATATGCTATAGCTTGTACGGTATGAGACAGAGAAATCGCTAGACGTAAAGTTGCAAAAAAAAGTTCACTTCAGAAATGCATAAAAAGTAAAATATCTCAAAAATTGCATCGAAATTAAAACCAGAAAGATCAATCATGCTTAAAGAATTGATTATGAAACACTTTCCAACTTCAATGCAATTTTATTTAAACATGTCTAAAATGCAATACATTCCTCGGTAATATTTTAAAATTTATCACAATACTACATTAATTTATTATATTTAAAAACTTAAACCTTCATCGAAAATAATGAACTTCATTCAAATGACGGCATTGAAATATAAATTGCCTGGTTTAAACATCTCTAAAATGTGATACATTCCTCGGTAATAATTTCAGAATTATCATAATACTACGATAATTTATTATATTTGAAAACTTCATCGAAAACAACTGAAATTCATTCAAATGACGTCAAAAAAAAATAATATGCCTGGCTTTCTCTATAAAAGCAGCATTTCATTCATAAATAATTTCCCATTCATGTCATTCATCACAACACTATAATAATTTATTTTATTTAAAAATTAAGACCATGGAGCTGCAAGTAATTATACTCTATGCGTAAAACTTCATCGAAAAAATTCGTCCTTCTCTTTGTAAAATTAATGAATATTTCATTCATATCAACTACGCAGACTCCATGAACTGAATGATTTTGTGTTAAAGAAATACAGCAACTCTAATACAACTCATTCTACATATTTTGCTGCTTACATTTTACATAGGTGAAAAATAGGCTTCGTTGTAGAAATAATCAAATTTGGATGAGCATTTAAACTCAAATATTTTGTAATTGCATTTTTTCAGTATGTGGATGCACAGAATTTAAGCAAAAATAAAGTAGTTTTAGGACGGATACAACACTCAATATGAATTAAAAATAACTTTAAAAATCACGATTTTGGGACAAGATGGATGCCATATATCATTTTGAAGTGGGTCACGTGATATTTTCCTATCATGGTCACGTGATTGCGTCATATAAGAGGTGTTATTATTATTTTAATTTTTATTTTAAAAAGTACTGAATATATTCCCCTGAAATTTTTTTTATATATTTTGTGGAACAATTTGAATATTACCTAAAATTTTCGAAGCAATTTGTGAATTTTAAATCCGCTTAAAAAATGTTTGAAAAATTAGGTCCCATGGGGCTCAATGTATTTCATTTTTTCGACCCGGGTTCAATCCAAAACTAATTGGGTGATATTATTCATTTATATTCCCATAGATCCTACAGACCGTCTGAACATCATACTAAAATTTCATTTTGATTAAGTCATTTTTACGGCAGTTATCGTGCTAACGGACAGACAGACAGACAGACAGACAGACAGACAGAATGAACAAAGTCATAAACACTTTTCAACTTTGTTGTAAAGTGTTAAAAAAGATCCCGTCCTGCAAAAATTCGTGGTTTTCCATTCGTTAGTCCATCCCATTCGCTTACCAGGACGCGAACTCACAGTTCAAATATTTTGTCTTTGGCTTTAACTTTAAATATTTCTTAAACCACAATATACATTTAAAAAACGGTTTATTTCAGCGTATTCCCCAAAGCGTTTTCTATAAGTGTACCAAATTTCATATTTTTATATGCAATAGTTTTTACGGTACGAAGCAAAGAATCTCGAGAAACGAGAAATTTGGCAAACAGCAGAGGTGGCAGTCTCAGCTACTTTATTTTAATATAAAGAGATATTGGAAACGTGATTGGTCACTTTTCATTATTTGAATGCCACTCCTATGTTCTATGAAATGAAGGTATATAAAAAGAGCACACTGAAATAAATAAAATAAAGGATAAGTTGTTTGTAGAATACAGAAAATTGAGGACAGAGGACTCTAGGAAACGCATGTTTTCACAGAATGCATGCATTAACACTCAAAAGATGGTTAACGTCCGAAAATTATAATAACAGATTAGGATCAATTCTTTGTAATCTTTTCTGGACTACGTGTTTGATAACTGCACATATTTACTAAACTGAAAAATTTAAAACATTTATTTTCTAACAAACTGATCATTTATCATACAATTTCACAAAATTTTACATTATTTAAATAAAGCTGATGTGGACAACACATGACTTTCTTTATATAATGCTATGAATTTACTCCTTCTACAGCTAAAAAATAATGTATAAGATCTACGGTATGCTATTTTTAACGTTTGTACATTTGACGATTTTCCGGATGACAACATATAATACTATTTCAAAGTCAGAGAGAAGTACTAGAATACTTATATGCTAGAATGTATGCCCGTCATATGACGGAATTCAGAATTTTGGAAACATTACTTCTCATTTGACGTCATTTTTATCAATTTGGAGACATTTTTATACATTTGACAACATTTTTGTCACTTTGGTGACATTTAAATGTCGAGAATTTGGCAACATCCCGCTAAATTTCCATCCAAGCGTTACGGACTGAGAAATGGGTTATTCTTATAGTTTATTCTTATGTTCTTTCCAAGATATTGAACTTTCAGCTACTAGTCCTCATTTCATTGATTCAGCGTCAGTTTCATTAATTTGGCGAATGTTTATCTGTTGAGTGACATTTTCTACAATTTGGCAACATTTAAGAGTCACCAAGTTGGAGATATTCCGAAAAATTCTTATAGTACTCGTAGACTCTTATATTCTTTCCAAGATATGGAATTTTCGTCAATTAGTCGTCATTGTCATTGAATTGGTGTCATTTTTATCAATTTGGCGAAGGTTTCATTAATTTAACGATATTTAAAAATCTCACCAAGTTGGTGACATTCCGTCAAAATCTCGCCAAGCGTTATGTACGGAGAAATAAATTATTCTTATAGCAGATACATAAAAATTGGCGTCCAACTACAGAAGTATTACCCAAAGTATCTTTTCTCATGAATGGAACGAGCTAGATCCACAAGAATGAAGTCCCCAAATTTATCGCATGATATTACATATGAAAAGTGAACATATTTCACAATAGTTAATATTTTTTTATTTTATGTGATTTTTTGATACATTTATTTGTAAATTGTGCAATATCTTGAGAACGGTTCGTGCTAGCGTTTTAAAGTTTATTTGTCAATTGTTTTCTAATAAAAAATTACATAATATATGACTGTTTGCGTAACTTTATTAAAGGTTTTGAATTTTTGATGATTTTTTCAAAATTTCACTCAAAAATTTAGTGGGGTTCTGAACATTCAATTGCGTTTAAAAACAATAGGCTTTCAGTATTCTCGAATTGTAATTTTCTGTCAAATTTAGTTTGAATCGCTCCATTCGTTCGTCAGATATCATCTCAATGGACTCACTGACACATACTCACACATACTTTCACAGACACACACACACACACACACACACACACATACTTTCACAGACACACACATACTTTCACAGACACACACACACACACACACGCGCGCACACACATAATTTCACACACATAGAGAGAGAGAGAGAGAGAGAGACATCACCTCTAAAGCGCTGAATTCGTGTTCAGGGATACTTGAATCGTGCTCTCCCGTCGAAAAGTCGAATTCCAATTTTCGACCAGTTACAATACTTTGCTTATATATTATACTATGCATATAAAGAAAGTAGTAACCCTTCTCTCCATACGTTCTCCCTTCCTTCTGTCGGTACGCTTGGCGAAAATTTTGGCGAGGAATTGGACAAAATATCGCCAACTTGGTGACTTTCTATAGCTGCCAAATCGATTAAATATTGCCAAATAGATTAATATAACTATAAATGAATGAAAATGACAATAAAAAATCACTAACTTTGAATAATCCCTGTCGTTTTGTAAAAATTATTAATATTATATACTAAATTTGAAATTATAGTACTGTTAATAAGTTTTACTGTACGTTCAGGTACATTTTTTTAGGGAGTCTATTTGGCAAATTTTTTATAAAATACTGCCAAAATAACGAAAATGATGTCATTTTCATGAAAATGAATATTTTAGAAAGTTAAATTCAATCGCTTTGATAATCTCTGTCGCTTTGTGTGAATTATTAATTTAATAGAGTCAAATTAAAGTGAGTTTCATTGTTCATGAAACAGATACGTTTTGATATGAGATCTAAGGGGTCGTAAATTAATTGTGCTTTATGGCACGACATAGTGTAACTTAAGACACTTCGTCCAAGAACGAGAATTTTGCGTGCGCAGAAGGCGATGCGCAGAGAGGAGTCTGTGTCAGGGAAAAAGCGAAATGTGTGCCGATGGAAAGCACAACCTCTAAAATGAATGAAAATATGCATTTAAAAGTGTAAATATGTGTACATAGTAAATGTGTTGTGGTGTGAATCCAGTGGTTTTATTCTGAATCTGGTACAATAGTAATTATGTTTCGATTGCGCCTGTCTGTTCATCTGTCCGTCATACTTGCGGAAAATTTGACGATTTGGAGAAAATGTCACCAAATGGACACATTATTACCAAATAGACGAAAATTCAATCTCAGGAAATATACACTGATAATTAAGTCTAATTTCTTTAGTAATCCCTTTCGATTGGAGGGAATTAATAATTTAAAGCTATTTTTGATTCAATGTATAGTGAGTTTCAGTGTTGGGACGTTTTGTTAGGGGATCGTATAAATATTTTTTTTTGTTAGGAGATAGTACAGTAATTATGTTTCAATAGGGTCTTTTTGTTTGTCGGTCGGTTCTATTTGATGACAAATTTGGCGACTTTTGGAAAATGCTGCCAAATTGGCGAAAATTCAATATCTAAGAAAATCTATACTATTAATTTATTTATTTTCTCTCGCTTTGTGGGAGTTATTAATTAATATTCCTTATTTAAAATACAGATAGTTTCAATACTGTTCTATGGACAAGTATATTTATAGTGGGAGCTAGGGGTCGCAAAGTAATTGCATTTTGTTATGGGATGATGCAGTATGTATGTTACGATAGAGAGTTGTTTAGGAAATAATAACATTGATTTGGAGAGGTGCATGACTCTCATCTGTCATGTAGATTATAAGAGCACAACTGTGTTATAGGGGGGGGGGAGCAGGTGGAAAATAATCATTTGCAATATTTTGCATCCCACTGTGTGACTAGCATACCTTGTAGTAGAATATATTTTTACTGTAGTTGAATATAATTTCACTTTCTACTTTATCTTAACTTCCATGCATATTACAGTTTTTAAATGCATCTGATTTAGAAAATAACAGGGCAGTTTCAAGAATGTGAGAAAATTTTTTTATGCCGTATATATCTGACAGTTTCTTTCGATGTGTTTCTTATATTTTCTTAAACTGATATTACTTTCCTTACTGTGATGTCATACTGTAGACATGCCTTTTGTGAAACTATAAAATGTGCCATGGTATAGACAGAGGTGTGCTAAATTAAGATATAAAAGCGACGCCAGGCTGTCGCTAACCACAACTAGTTCATCTATAACAAGAAAGATCAATCATGCATAAGCATTGATTATGAAATACTTTCCAACTGAAATGCAATTTCATTTAAAAATTTCTAAAATGTGATACATTCTGTGGTGATATCTTTTACATTATCACAGTACTACAGTAATTTATTATACTTAAATACTTAAAACTGCATCGAAATAAAAATCATCTGATTCTCTATGCAAAATCAATGAATATTTCATTCATATAACTTGTATTACAGGCTCCAGAGCTAAATAATTTTGCATGAAAAAAATTCAGCAATTCTTATATAACTCACCCTACAATCATTTGAGATATTTACATTCTGCATAAATTAAAATTAGGCTTCTTTGAAGAAATAATAAAAGTTTAGGGATCATTTAAAATCACAACTATTGTAATTGCATAGGCACAGAATTTAGATACACAGATAATACACAGATACACAGATAATATATGTGTGTGTGTGTATGTATTCAAAGTATTGGAATCGTGCCGAAGATCGGAACTCGAATTTTCGAAGGATCTACACGTTTTGGGACTTCTAGAACACGAAAAACTATTTTTAGGAATACATCTGTAGGTGTAAGGGTGTATCTGTGTATGTTTCTGTGTGTCTGTGACGATATTATATCCACTCTAATTGAAAAACTAATGGACCGAATTTCATAAAATTTGGTAGGTATGTTTTTTGTGGGAAATCCTGATGTTCATTAGATTATAGTACGATTCGTAATAAAAGAATCGGCCTTCTTTGCGAAATGGCAGGCAGAAATTGCCTTTATCCACTCTAGCTAAAAACTAATGGAACAAATTTAACAAAATTTGGTGTATAATATTTCAATAACCTACAAGTGATTTATATACCAAATTTAACAAAATTTGGTATATAAATCATTTGTAGGTTATTATAGAACGATTCGGGAAAAAGGAACGGGCTATTTTTGCAAAATGGTCCGCAAAAATCTTTAAATATAAAAATAAAAGACTACGTGTGCTCAATTATATCATATAAATTCCTATTCCATACGTGATTTTTGACAACAAAAAGAATAAGACTATCCCCATTACTCTAGGACTAGCCGTTCTTGAGATATTTTAGTTTTTTCGCGTTTTCGCTACGCCACCTTTGACAATAAGTCCAGCTATTAAATGAGAACCATATTTAAGTTTAACGTGCAAATTCAATGTCATTTAAAATACTTATGGCTGTTATTTCGTACAGATAAACTCAAATTATTATTGAAGAAATAAAGAGAACGTGAATATGAGTCTGCAGGGAAAGACATGTGCTGCCCACATCAGAATTTTTAACAATATTACAACAATGATTTATAGAAGTGAACGGGGATTATTTGCAGGCCATTTCGAAAAAAAATGTATGATCTATATTTAGAGATCCACCAAATTTTTGTAGAATAAAATGCTCAACAAATTTAAGCTGTGTACCAAATTTCAACTCTCTAGGACGTAGGAAAGTGCATTAAAAATGCCATCAAATAAGTATATCACGAAGAGTTATATAAAATTAAAAAAAAAATTGAAAAATTGTTATCTACCAAATTTATTTTTAAATGCTATGCCTCTCTCATATACCAAATGATTAAACTCTTGGAAAGATATTTGTTATATAATATATCTCTTTTTTCTTCCTGGAGGATATCCCAAAGTCAGAATTTAATTGAATTTGTTTTTTCCCTAAATATTAAATAATTTTTAATTAAAAATTTACTTAATATATTTTACTGAATTTTTTTTATATATTTTATGGGATAATGTGAATATTTCCTAAAAATGTCGAAGCAATTTGTGAATTTTAAATTTGCTTAAAAATGTTTGAAAAATTAAGTCCCATAGGGTTCAGTGTATTTCATTTTTTCAATCCGGGGTCAATAAAAAACTAATTGGGTGATATTATTTATTTATATTCCCATAGGTCCCACAGACCGTCTGAAAAACATACTAAAATTTCATTTTGTATGTCCTTTTTACGACAGTTATCGTGCTAACGGACAGACAGACAGAATGGACAAAGTCATAAACACTTTTCAACTATGTTGTAAAGTGTTAATAATAAAAGGAATAGTGTGCCTGTTTGTTTGTCCGCGATGACGTGCGATATCTACCGTACTTACAACTTTCAGACCTTAGAATTCTCACACAGTAGCATCTATACCTGAACTGATGCGCATTTAAGGTCTTTATCTTAATTTTTAATTAGATTTTTTAACGAAATTTTAATGTCTAGCAACTACCGTCAAGATCAGCTGCCACGTTCATATCCTAGGAGTTTTGAATTTTTTAATACTTTACAACAAAGTTGAAAAGTGTTTATGACATTGTTAACACTTTACAATAAAATTGAAAAGTGTTTATGACTTTGTGTTCATTTTGTCTGTCTGTCTGTCTGTCTGTCCGTTAGCACGATAACTGCCGTAAAAATGACTTTATCAAAATGAAATTTTAGTATGTTGTTCAGACTGTCATGTCGCATTTCTGCGCCACGAGCCTTTTCTTATTTTTCTGGGAGAGAAATATCTTTTTTCCTCCGTGCCTGTGCTGTGTTTTTCGCTAAGACTTGTTAGTATTGAATTCGCACTGAAAACCGAGTTTCGTCGAGAATTCGTTGAGATGTCTAGGATTTGTGTCTGGGCTGAGATGCGTGACGTGTGCTCGGAGAGAATCAGCTGTTGCGAAGGAGTGCTTGCCTGTCCAATCAGGAAGCGGCGCAAGGAGAAATGTTCGGCGTGGGCCTCGAGCGACCCACGGCAGATTGGAGCTGGAGATTCCGACTGAAAGGTCGCATCGAAAATTTGTCTAAGGAAGAGACAAAGGGTTTGGCCAAAATGGCTAAGCTGGCGGAGATGGGCACTTGTTTCTAATTGAAACCGCCCTGCCTTTCTGGAGCTGAATGGAGAAGAACCTGGAAAAATTCGATAATTCATTTAAACTCGTCTAAATTTATTTTTCTTTATTCCAGGATTTTTGACAGATGAGTCCGAAGGGTTTTTATGATGAGACCTTTTAGGGGTGGCTTGGCAAGACGCTTATTTCAAGTGAGACGTCCGTAAATTCATTTGAACTTTTTGTTCGGCAATTGACCGTGTTTCCTGAACGGACCCTTTCTTCAATTGTTAATTTAAATAAGAGCTCAGGTAAAATTTCTTTTTCCGGAACCAGAAGTTCCGCAGGCATGGAAGGATTATCTATTTGATTATAATTGGCTCAGAATTGAAAATACATTTATGTTTGATTTAAATTTATGATTGAAAAATTCATATGCTTGTTGAGTAAATTTAAATATTGTTTGCTATATATTTTGACCAGAGCATTAAATTAGTATGTTATATTGGATAAATGAAGCTCTAAATAAGTATGAATAAGAGATGGAAATATATATAATCATTTTTGCAAATCTCAAAATAAAGTAATTTTTGTTTGTTAAATGAGCCTGTTTTTTTTTTGCATTTCTTTCATGTTGTTTTTTTACTCACTGTATATCATTTAGGATTTAATTCTCCTAAACTGGGAATCTTTACTAAAACCGAACCTGGAGTAAATTTTGGTATTTTTGTTGTGGAAAAAAATGTTAATTACAGTTCCTTTTGGTTTGCTAAATTTACGATCACTGGCCTGTGTGTAGTGGAATCAGTACATGCAGTTTGTTTCTGAAACCGCTACCACAAATTGGTGCCTGTTCCCTTTCCCAGAGTATTACAGTGAGAAATGTTAATTTTTATGAAGGAATGCAGAAAAATTTGTTTTGATTATGTGCATAAGTATTGCAGTTTTGATATGTCAAAGTAAGTGAAAAAGTTCTTTTATTGGTGCAAAGTATTTGAGTTAAATGGGCAAGAGATTTCTGTTTATATGTCATAAGGTAAATATAAGAGTGCAAAAAGCACAAAAGCCCATATGCACCAGAGTGTCATTTGCATATTGAATTTTTGTTGCATATATATATATATATTCTTTGAGTTATATATGACACACATAGATATACACAAAATTCTATATGATATTTAAAAGTGAATTTAAGGTTTTGAAATTTTCAAATACACATACATTGAAAGGTAAATACATAAAATGCATACACACATTTATGAAAAGTGAATACAAACGTTCTGTGCACATATAAAAGTGATTCGAAGTTCAGGTTAATGAACAAAAATTGAAAAGAAAGTTACAAATTGTGTTTTTCTGTGCTCTACTTACACATAAATAAGTGAATAAAAAGTGAAACTGTCTTCGAGATAAACTGTGTTTAGTGATATATACTGTGCTAAAGAAATGCCTCGAAATAGTAAAAATTCTCGTGCAAGTAGGAGTAGAGACTCCTCTGCACAACCAAATTCACACAACCGTGTGCCTTCGGTGTCTCCACCACGACTTTCTCCAAATTCTGACAGATCAGCCTCTGCTGTCAGAGACTCAAATAAACTTAAGGTGGGAATTGGATCTCAGTTCCTTGGATCCATCCCAGGTTTTGCTGGCAATGCAAATGAGTCATTTCACGAATTTTTGGAAAAGTTCCTTCTGGTTGCTGACCATGCTGATTGGTCAAATCGTGATAAAATTTTCGTCTTGAAACTGAAATTGTCTGGTCGTGCTGAAAGACTTGTCAAATCCATTCCCAAATTAAACCAAAGCACGAATTTTACTGAACTGATAAATACACTCAAGGAAAATTTTACAAAAAAATCGAATATTGCCAAAAACGTCGCAGCTCTTGTTAATTGTAAACAACTGGTAAACGAGGATGTGCGAGACTTTGCGAACCGCATCGAAGCTGAATCCTTTGTGGCTTTTCCACAAGATGCTGTGTCTGACAACGAAGATTACCTGAGAACCGCAATTTTGCTGAACTCTTTTAAAAAAGGCTTGAAGATTGCAATACGAAAAGCTGTGTTATCTGCAAACCCCCAGTCATTCGAAGCTGCTAAAGACATTGCTATTCTGGAAGAGGAAGTGCAGAATGAAGAGCTGGAAGAAATGACAGAATACATAAATACTGTGAGAACTGAAAATGACCCTAAACAAGAAATTGAAGAACTGAAAAAGGAATTAAATTTAAAGAAGAAAGAATTTGACATATTAAGAAGAAAATTCAGTGAGAACTCTGAAAAAAGAAAGAAAAGACTGAATGAGATAAGAGAAGATTTGGAGAGAAGCAATTCCAGTTTTGAAGAATCCTTCTTGGATACGCCCTCTACAAGCAGATATAATGAACTGATAGAAGAAGAAGAGTGGGAAGATATTCCAGTAAAGAAGAAACATAAACCATCAACATCTTTCAAAACTTCTACACCATCTAGAAGAACTGACAATAGAAACCATTTCAGTCAAAGAAGAACTCCGGTTGCCTCACAGGAAGAAGAGTGGTATGTTAAAAGTCCATATCAAAATTATTCTCCAAGAAAGAACTTTCAAACATTTAGAAGACCTTTTCGTAACAGTTTAAATAGAAATTCAAATTTCCAGAGAAGAAATTTTTCAAATTTTAGAAATTCTTTTGACAATTACAAATCTCAAAATTTCAATAATTATGGATATAGAAGAAATAACAGATATTTTAATAGTAGATTTGGTAATAGAAGACAATTTAGAAGACAGAATTTTAGAAGACAAAAATTTCAATCTCCAAATTTTAATAGAGCAAATTCTGAATTTATTTGTATGGCCGAAGTTAAAGCTCCTTGCCAGAAAAATTTTCCAGTCATCTCAGTTTTTGTTGAAGATGTTAAATTAAACGCTTTAATAGACACTGGAAGTTCTATAAACATTATATATAGTGATGCTTTACAGAAAATTAGTCCTAGAAATGTGCAAACAAAACATACATCCACTATTTTGAAAGGAGTTGGTGATCAAGATGTCTGGGTTGATGAGAAAGTTTCCCTTCCTTTAACCGTTGGAAAAGACATCATTGTGATTGAATGCTGCATTTTAAATACACCTGCACCGAATGAATATAACATGATTTTAGGAGGTACCTTTCTGAATAAAAATAAAGTGACCATTACCTTTGGACACAAAGATATTCAACCTGAAATATCTGAGTGCAATGCAATAAATTATAAATATGATAGAAGAAATTACAATTTTACAAATGATGTGGATTACAGATCCAAAGATACAAATTTTTCGAGAAATTTTAGAGGATATCAAAATAAGTGTGATAATGGATATTTATTTGAACAAAACAACTACCAAAATGAATTCAGAGATGTCGACTTTAGAGATTTTGATGCAAATGTGAATGAAAGATCAAATTATGAATGTGAAAATGATTTACATGAAATGCAGATGAATGATTATGTACATACAAACAAATCTTTGACAGAAAACAATACTGGTGATAATGAAATTTTTGAAACAGGTTGTGATAAACATGATGAAGGAAGTTCACAACAAAACAATATAGTGGCTATTGCCAAAGCATTTAAGAAATGTGTTTTGAAACCATACACAGAATCATTTGTCAAATTGAAAAGAAATTATAGAATTGAGAAAAACACGACAATTTTACTTGAACCTATCAATAATAAAGAATTTTCTGCAAATAAAATCTTTGTTGCTAGAAGTATACATAAAATTCCGGAGAATGACTTTCTATATGCACGTATAGCGAATCCATCAGAGAAATGTGTTTACATAAATAAAGGTATGAAATTGGGAACTTTTGAAAACATCTATGAATCTGACATTGACATAAATAACAGAATTGACAATGAGAACTGAATTGAAGATAATGATACATTTGATGCATGGGGAGGAGATTTTGACTTGAAGCATATGAACTATGCTCAGAAAACTTTACTTTTAAAATTACTAAATAAATATAAACATGTTTTTGCTAAGAATATGAAAGAATTGTCAGGATGTGATACAATACTGCATGAAATTAATCTGGAATCTAACATACCTGTTAGGCAGAAGCCTTATCGAATCCCACATAATTTACAGAAAGAACTTTCGCGCCAAGTCAATGAGCTACTTGACGCCAAGATAATTAAACCAAGTACCTCTCCATATAACACACCTGTGTTATTTGTTAAGAAACCTGATGGAAGTTACCGTTTAGTAGCGGATTTCCGGAAGCTCAATAAAATTACGATTGTAGAAAATTACCCGATTCCGAATATTTCGGAACTCATCGATAATCTTTCTGGAGCCTTGTATTTTTCGACCCTTGATTTAACCAGTGGATTTTATCAATTGTGTTTACATCCTGATGATTATCAGAAGACTTCTTTTCCAACTCCCGACGGACACTTTGAATGGACTAGAACTCCATTTGGTCTTAATAATGCGCCCGCATCCTTTCAGAGATTGATGTCTCTGGTGCTGGCTGGCATATCTGGAATTTACATAGATGATATCATTGTTGCATCTAGAACATTTGAAGAACACTTGAAAAAACTAGAAGAAATTTTTGTAAGATTAAGTAAACATGGTTTGAAATTGAAGCCATCTAAATGCCATTTCTTCAGAAAAACAATTAAGTATCTTGGATTTTTGGTATCAAATGGAAAAGTACAACCTGATACTCATAATTTGGAAGTTGTAGAAAAATTTAAAATTCCTAAATCAGTTAAGAATGTGAGACAATTTCTTGGACTCACTGGATTCTATAGAAAATTCATAAAAGACTATGCTGAACTGTCATTGCCTTTGACAGATATACTGAAAAGTAAGAATAATGAAAGTAAAAAGAAATTTATTTGGACATGTGAAGCTCAAAAATCTTTTGATATTTTAAAAGGAAAACTTTTGTCAAAACCAATTTTGACTCTTCCAGATTTTAGAAAACCATTTATTTTACACACAGATGCTTCAAATCACTCATTGGGTTGCTATTTGTCCCAAGAAGATGAAAACAAAATCTTACATCCAATATCTTACGCTAGTCGTAAATTAAATGAAGCTGAATGTAAATACAGTGTTGTTGAAAGAGAAGCATTAGCCGTTGTATGGGCTACTAACTATTATAAACACTATTTAATTGGAAAACCTTTCACAATTTTTTGTGATCAAATATCCCTGTCTTTCATATTTAAGTTAAAAGATCCTACATCTAGATTGGCTAGATGGATTGCATCTCTATCACAATTTGATTACCAAATAGTACATAAACCAGGAAAAGCGAATTTGGTGGCTGATTATCTTTCAAGAAATGTAGATGAATGTACTAATTCTGTTCAGAACATTCCTAGAAGATTTGTATCACAATATAAAGTGATAAATAACAATGTAAACAATGCAAATCAGAATTTTCCAAATGTAAACAATGAAAATCAAAGTTCTCAAAATGTAAACAATAATAATAGTAGTAGTAGAAGAGAATTAGAAGTCAATTTAAATTCAGCCAATACAAGTGAAACAAATGAAATTTGTGCTGTTGATAATAGTGAAAGTGAAATTCAAAATGAAAATAACATACAAAGTGGTCAATTGGAACAGACATTTACTTGTCCTACACTACTCATCAGAATTAAGAATGCTCAAAAATCTGACCCTAGATGCAATAAAATCATAGATCTCTTAGATAAGAACATAAAACCTTGCCCACAAACTTTAGTATTTTTTAGAAAAGATGATATACTGTGGTGTACTCATAGACACCCTAAACGTAGACACCAAGAACAAGAAAGAGTTGTTGTTCCGCAGGAACTTGTGTCTGAAATTTTATGGTTACATCATGATTGTCCTACTTACGCACATTGTGGATTTAGAAGAACTTTAGCTTCTGTGAGTAGAAAATACTTTTGGCAGGGAATGTATTCCCAAACCAATAGCTATGTAGCCTCATGTGAAATTTGTGTGGTAAATCGTGGGTTTAGAAATAATAAAGCACCTATTCAAAGGTTTTCAAGATCTACATATCCATTTGAGCGAATCGCCATGGACTGTGTCGGACCATTACCTATATCTAATTCTGGAAATAAATTTATTCTTGTGATAACTGATTATTTTACTCGATGGCCTGAAGCATATCCTTTGGCTTCAATTAAAACTGAAGATATTTTAAATTGTTTAGAGCTCTATATGGCTCAGCATGGCATACCTAAATACATTGTCTCAGATCAAGGGACGAATTTTGTTTCTAGAACAGCAAGATGTTTTTATAAGAAATTGGGAATAATAAAGAATACTACCACTGCCTATATGCCTTCAGTAGATGGCTGTGTTGAAAGATTAAATGGTACTTTAGTCAGGTCTTTGAAAAATATTGCATACAACGATAAAGATAATTGGGATAAATTAATTCATTTTGCTTTATTAGCTCATAGAAATGCTATACATGCTTCTACGGGTGAATCACCTGCTTATTTACTCTATGGAAGAGATTTAACAGTCCCAAATACCTTGATGGCTGGATTTAAACCTCCAACGTGTGACTCAACATATGATTATGGAGAAGATTTACAATTTAGACTTAAAAGAACATATGATGTAGTAAAAAGTAACTTGGAAAAAGCTGAAAATTCACAAATTTTACAACAACATAAGAAAGCGAAGATACCCAATATCAAAGTAAATGACTTAGTGTATTTATACACTCCCTTTTTGCCTCATGGTCAATCAAGAAAACTGAGTTCATTTAATAGAGGTCCTTTTAAAGTGATAAAACAAACATCTGCAGTAAATTTTTTAATTAGACATGTGATGAATCCCAAAAATGAACAACTGGTTCATGTGAACAGACTGACACTTTTACCTCCAAGAAGAGAGGAATTGCAAAGATTTTCAAAACAAACTACTGAAAGTCAAAAACTGAATTCAAAGCCTAATAAACTTACTCCTGTGATCACCGCTGAGAAAGACTCTGTGAAACTCAAATCTTGTTTATCAAAATCTGCAGAAAAATCTCAAAACAAAAAGACTGTGAAAAGAGTAAGATTTAATTTGCCAAATAAAAAAGTGAATGACAATGCTGTTCATACTAGATCAAACTTTCATGCTAATAAAAATCAATTTTGCACATTAAGAAATGATTCAAATAACTTTGATAATAGAGGAAATGGAAGAATCATTTACAACAATAACTACAGAAATAATTATACACCACACCAAAATCATAATTATATGAGAGATAGAAACACACGTACACCTTATAATCTTAGATCTTATCAAAGATTTTCACAATATTAAATTTTGGTTGAGTTCACAATTTTTCAGAAATTAAATTTTGCAAGAAAAATCTTATATTAAATTAAAGATGATACTTGTTTAAATTTTTGTATTTCAATATTGTCTTTTAAAATAGAATTTATGAAAAAAATTGTTGTGATTTTAAAATTTATTGGAAATCTTGCATTTAAGTTAAAAATATATAAGAAAATTAATTGATTTTGTGAACCATAATTTATAAATGTTTATATTGTAATTTAAATAATAAGTAATTTTGTTAATTGACTCTCCTTGGACTTTAAAATTTTTCGAGAGTCCTGTTTGATCGACTTTGATTATTTTGTTGGGTTTTATTGTGAAAAAAAAATGTTTTGATTACTTATTTAAGTTCATGAAAAAAAAATTTGAAATGGTGTTGGTATTTGAATTGTTCCCCTAAATAAAAGGAGGAAATTTTTGAAATTTTGAAAAAAGTAAATGATTTTGTTAAAGTAAAATTGAAATTAATATAAAGTTAATATAAAGTAATTGAAATAATTGAAGTAATTGAAGTAATTTGTTTTGAAAATGGAAAGTTTTGAATTTGAGAATTTTTGAAATTTAATGAAATTTTTTTGAAGATCAAAAGTAAATGATCTCTTTTGATAAATGTTTTTGAAATTTTGTTGCTGAGAGAGGTGAAAATTTTTGGCTGATGTGTTGTTGAAATTTGTTTTCTTGAAATTCCATTTCACATTGTTGTTTTTTTTTTGACCAGCAGTTTTCAAACATCTACACAAATTTAAGTGAGTCATCATTTTGTAATGCTGCAAACCTTTTTTCCTGGAAGCTGGCTGGTGGACACAAACACTGGACATTTTTACACGGATCACAGATGAAGAAGCAGCTGGGCAATTTAAATCCCCGGTGCGTTGCTGCAGGACTGGAGTCCTGGACGACAACTTGTTCCGAGCCCACCTAGGACGGTTGTGATGGTCAGGTGGGAAACTGGTGAAGCTTGAGGATGATGATGAAGAAGATGATGATGATGACGATGATGGGGTCAGCGCAAGCTGTCCAAAATTTTTGTTTTCCGTGGCTTCTGAGGCGTGTCCTTGGCGTCCTGTTTTGTGGCCTCTGCATCCTGCACGCGAGTATTTTTTAACACTTTACAACAAAGTTGAAAAGTGTTTATGACTTTGTTCATTCTGTCTGTCTGTCTGTCTGTCTGTCTGTCTGTCTGTCTGTCTGTCCGTTAGCACGATAACTGCCGTAAAAATGAGTTTATCAAAATGAAATTTTAGTATGTTGTTCAGACGGTCTGTAGGACCTATGGGAATATAAATAAATAATATCACCCAATTAGTTTTTTATTGAACCCGGGTTGAAAAAATGAAATACATTGAACCCTATGGGACCTAATTTTTCAAACATTTTTTAAGTAAAATTAAAATTCACGAATTGCTTCGAAATTTTTAGGAAATATTCACATTATCCCATAGAATATATAAAAAAAAATTCAGTAAAATATGTTAAGTAGTTTTTTAATTAAAAAAATTATTTAATATAGGGAAAAAAACAAATTCAATTAAATTCTGACTTTGGGATATCTTCCAGAAAGAAAAGAGAGAGATATTATATAATAAATATCTCTCCATTTGTTTAAACGTTTTGCATATGGGAGTGGCTTCATATTTTAAAATAATTTGGTAGATAACAATTTTTCATTTTTTTTAAATTTTATATAACTCTTCATGATAAATTTAATTGATGGCATTTTAAATGCACTTTCCTACGTCCTAGAGAGTTAAAATTTGGTACACAGCTTAAATTTGTAGAACATTTTATTCTACAGCAATTTGGTGGATCTTTAAATATAGATCATACATTTTTTTCGAAATGACCCTCAATTAATCCCCGTTCACTTTTATAAATCATTGTTGTAATATTGTTAAAAATTCTGATGTGGACAGCACATGTCTTTCCCTGCAGACTCATATTCGTTCTCTTTATTTATTCAATGATAATTTGAGTTTATCTGCACAACATAAGTATTTTAAATGACATTGAATTTACACGTTAAACTTAAATTTGGTTCTCATTTGATAACTGGACTTATTGTCAAAGGTGGCGTAGCGAAAACGCGAAAAAACTAGAATATCTCAAGAACGGCTAGTCCTAGAGTAATGGGGTTAGTCTTATTCTTTTTGTTGTCAAAAATCACATATAAAATAGGAATTTAATTGATATAATTGAGCACACGTAGTCTTTTATTTTTATATATAACGATTTTTGCTGGCCATTTCGCAAAAATAGCCCGTTCCTTTTTCCCGAATCGTAGTAGAATAACCTACAAATGATTTATATACAAAATTTTGTTAAATTTGGTATATAAATCACTTGTAGGTTATTGAAATATTATACTCCAAATTTTGTTAAATTTGGTTCATTAGTTTTTAGCTAGAGTGGATAAAGGCAATTTCTGCGGCCATTTCGCAAAGAAGGCAGATTCTTTTATTACGAATCGTACTATAATCTAATGAACATCAGGATTTCCCACAAAAAACATACCTACCAAATTGTATGAAATTCGGTCCATTAGTTTTTCAATTAGAGTGGATGTAATATCCACACAGACACACAGAAACATACACAGATACACCCTTACACACACAGACGTCTTCCTAAAAGTAGTTTTTTCGTGTTCCAGAAGTCCCAAAACGTGTAGATCCTTTGAAAATTCGAGTTCCGATCTTCGGCACGATTCCAATACTTTGAGTACATACACATACACATATATATTATCTGTGTATTATCTGTGTATCTAAATTCCGTGCCTATGCAATTACAATAGTTGTGATTTTAAATGATCCCTAAACTTTTATTATTTCTTCAAGGAAGCCTAATTTTAACATATGCAGAATGCAAATATCTCAAGCGATTGTAAGATGAATTACATAAGAATTGCTGAATTTTTTTCACACAAAATTATTTAGCTCTGGAGTCTGGAATACAAGTTATATGAATGAAATATTCATTGATTTTGCATAAAGAATCAGATGATTTATATTTCGATACAGTTTTAAATATTTAAGTATAATAAATTACTGTAGTACTGTGATAATGTAAAAGATATTACCACTGAATGAATCACATTTTAGAAATTTTTAAATGAAATTACATTTCAGTTGGAAAGTGTTTCATAATCAATGCTTATGCATGATTGATCTTTCTTGTTTTTTCTTTTCTTCACTCCCTTTTTCGTTTCTGGCAACTCGTTAGTCCCCGCCGAGTTTGCTCTTTGGATGTGTTCCTGCTCTCTTACATAACTGACGTGAATTTCAAGAGAATTTTTCTCCTTCTCTCTCTCAGCAGACAAATGTGTTTGAATGAAAATTTTGGTTTTGTGACACGTGAAGTGATCACTTGTTTAAAATAATTTCAGTGAATGGTTAAATGTAAAGTGAATTGAAATTTTAAGATAAATTGAATGATTAAATGTAAATGAATAATTTAAAGTAATATGAAGTTGAGTCAGAATGAGAAAATTCTGAATTGTTTTGATATAAAAATAAGTTAAATTGAAGTTAATGTTGAATAAATGTTGAAATGTTGAAAAATTGAAAGTAAATGTAATTTAAAGTTAATGTGTTGAAAATTTGAAAATAATTTAAAGTGAAAGTTTAAATTGAAATGAAAGTTTTGAAATGAAAAAGTTTGAAATTGAAAAATTGAAATATTGAAAGTGACTTTGTTCTCAAAAGTGAGACATTTTTGAATGAGTGAAGAATCTCATTACTTGATTATGACAAATTTAATTTAAAAATTAATTTTCAAAATATTTAATCTTTTGATGAAAATTAAGAATTGTTTTGTGTCACTTGTGTGTTTTGAAAGTGACAAATGTTTGAAATTTTGAATTTTTCTAATTGTTTATATTGTGTAACTTTATTGTAAATTCATACCATATCATGTTTTAGCTTCGCATCATCTGGTTGATTTCAATGTGGATGATTGAGACTTTTTGTTGTCAGGCAAAGTGCCTAGACAAATTTTTTTTTTCTGAATTTTAGTGTTTAAGTGTAAATTTTTGTAAAGGATCCTTTAAGATGTGGTGACATTTTGTCATCCTTTTGGTTTTCTTTTGGTCTTTTCCTGTGGTGATGAATGGCTTGGCCGGTCATTCAGATCTGCAGTGGCGTTGTCTTGAGAAACATTGGGGCCCACGTTTTCTCGCCCAAAATTTTGTTCTAAATTATTTTACACTTACAGGTTCCTAAAACTCTTTGTAAATTTTTGTGGTTTTGAGTGAGAGAAAAATTTTCCTCACTGTTTTTCGGAAAATTTTTGCCTCCCAGGAGGGGAGAGCTGTCATGTCGCATTTCTGCGCCACGAGCCTTTTCTTATTTTTCTGGGAGAGAAATATCTTTTTTCCTCCGTGCCTGTGCTGTGTTTTTCGCTAAGACTTGTTAGTATTGAATTCGCACTGAAAACCGAGTTTCGTCGAGAATTCGTTGAGATGTCTAGGATTTGTGTCTGGGCTGAGATGCGTGACGTGTGCTCGGAGAGAATCAGCTGTTGCGAAGGAGTGCTTGCCTGTCCAATCAGGAAGCGGCGCAAGGAGAAATGTTCGGCGTGGGCCTCGAGCGACCCACGGCAGATTGGAGCTGGAGATTCCGACTGAAAGGTCGCATCGAAAATTTGTCTAAGGAAGAGACAAAGGGTTTGGCCAAAATGGCTAAGCTGGCGGAGATGGGCACTTGTTTCTAATTGAAACCGCCCTGCCTTTCTGGAGCTGAATGGAGAAGAACCTGGAAAAATTCGATAATTCATTTTCAACTCGTCTAAATTTATTTTTCTTTATTCCAGGATTTTTGACAGATGAGTCCGAAGGGTTTTTATGATGAGACCTTTTAGCGGTGGCCTGGCAAGACGCTTATTTCAAGTGAGACGTCCGTAAATTCATTTGAACTTTTTGTTCGGCAATTGACCGTGTTTCCTGAACGGACCCTTTCTTCAATTGTTAATTTAAATAAGAGCTCAGGTAAAATTTCTTTTTCCGGAACCAGAAGTTCCGCAGGCATGGAAGGACTATCTATTTGATTATAATTGGCTCAGAATTGAAAATACATTTATGTTTGATTTAAATTTATGATTGAAAAATTCATATGCTTGTTGAGTAAATTTAAATATTGTTTGCTATATATTTTGACCAGAGCATTAAATTAGTATGTTATATTGGATAAATGAAGCTCTAAATAAGTATGAATAAGAGATGGAAATATATATAATCATTTTTGCAAATCTCAAAATAAAGTAATTTTTGTTTGTTAAATGAGCCTGTTTTTTTTGCATTTCTTTCATGTTGTTTTTTTACTCACTGTATATCATTTAGGATTTAATTCTCCTAAACTGGGAATCTTTACTAAAACCGAACCTGGAGTAAATTTTGGTATTTTTGTTGCGGAAAAAAATGTTAATTACTGTTCTTTTTGGTTTGCTAAATGTACGATCACTGGCCTGTGTGTAGTGGAATCAGTACATGCAGTTTGTTTCTGAAACCGCTACCACAAGACAGTCTGTTGGACCTATGGGAATATAAATGAATAATATCACCCAATTATTTTTGGATTGAACCCGGGTTGAAAAAATGAAATACATTGAACCCTATGTGATCTAATTTTTCAAACATTATTTAAGCGGATTTAAAATTCCCGAATTGCTTCGAAAGTTTTATAAATATTCAAATTATACCATAACATATATACATAAAAGTTCAGCAAAATATATTTAGTAGTTTTTTAAATAAAAATTAAAATAATAATTACACACTTTATATAGAGAGATCACGTCACCGTTATATGAAGAGATCACGTGACCCACTTCAAAACAAAATATGGCATCCATCTTGTGTCAAAATCGTGATTTTTAAAGTCCTTTTTAATTCAAATTTAGTGTTGCAGCCGTCCTAAAACCGCTTTATTACTTTCCTTATATACATAATGTATAAGGAAAGTATTGTAACGGGGTCGAAAATTCGAATTCGAGTTTTCGACGGGAGAGCACGTTTCAAGCATCCCTGATCACGAATCAAACATTTTTGAAGTGATGTCTGTGTGTGTGTGTGTGTGTGTGTGAAAGTATGTGTGTGTGTGTGTGTGTGTCAGTGAAACTGTGGAGACGATAACTGACGAACGAATGGATTGATTCAAACCAAATTTGGTACAAACATCACAATACGTAAACACTGGAAGCCTATTGTTTTTATACGCAATCGAATGTTCAGAACCTCCCTAAATTTTCGAATGAAATGTTGAAAAAATCGTCAAAACATTAAAACCACTAATAAAGTTACGCAAATAGACATTTCTTATGTAATTTTTCATTAGAAAACGATTGACATAAATTTTAGAGCACTAACATGAACCGTTCTCGAGATATTGTGCATTTTTCAAAAAAATATCAAAAAGTCATAAAATAGAAAGAAAAATATTTCCTATTGAGAAACATGTTCACTTTTCATATGTAATACCATGCGATAGATTGCGTGACATTATTCTCGTGGATCTAGCTCGTTCCATTCATGAAAAAAGATACTTTGAGTAATACTTTTGTATTTGAACGCCAATAGTCATTTATCTGCTGTAAGAATAACTTATTTCTTGGCGCCCAAGCGAATAACTTATTTATTAACGCTTGGCGAGATTTTGGCGACGAATTCGGCGGAATTTCGCCAACTTGGCGACTTTTTTAAATGTTGCCAAATTAACGAAAATCTCGCCAAATGGATAAAAATGCACCATTAAAAAAATTTAAAAAAATCGCCAACTTGGCGATTTTTTTTAAATGCTGCTAAATTAATGAAAATCTCGCCAAATGGATAAAAATGGCGTTAAATCAATGAAAATTACGACTAATTGTCGAAAATTCAATATCTTGGAAAAAATATTAGTATCTACTATAAGAAAAACTATTTTTTTTACTGTAAAAGAAGTAAGTTCATTACATTATATAAGGAAAGTCATGTGTTGCCCACATCAGATTTTTTTTTTTATAAATTCTGTGCATCTACATATTGAAACAACGCAATTGTAATATAGTTAAGTTTAAAAGATCATCCTACTTTGATTATTTCTGCAACGAAGCCTACTTTTCACTTATGGAAGATGTGAATACCAAAAGATGTAGAATGAGTTGTATAAGAATTGCTTTTACGCAAAATTATTTAACTCATGGAGTCTGCAATATAGCTGATATGAATGAAACATTCATTGAGTTTACACAGAGAAGTAAACGATTTTTCGATGAAGTTTTAAGCATAGAGTTAAATTACTTGTACATCCATGGTTTTAAATATTTTAATAAAATACATTATTATAGTATTGTGATGAATGAAATGAATGGGAAATATTTTATGAATGAAATGCTGCTTTCATAGAGAGAGCCAGGCTCGTTATATTTCGATGACGTAATTTGAATAAATTTCATTTGTTTTTGATGAAGTTTTCAAATATAATAAAATTTTGTAGTATTATGATAATTTAAAAAATATTACCGAGGAATGCATCGCATTTTATAGATGTTTAAACCAGAGAATTTATATTTCAATTCCATCATTTGAATGAAGGTCATTTTTTTCGATGAAATTTTATGTTTTCAAGTATAATAAATTTAATATTCTGGCAATTTTTAAAATATTACCGAGGAATGTATCGCATTTTAGAGATGTTTAAGTAAAATTGCATTGAAGTTGGAAAGTGTTTCATAATCAATGCTTTATGATTGATTGATCTTTCCTGTTTATTTTAATTTTGCTTTGCGGAAAGAGTATTTATTTATTTATTTATTTATTTTATTTTATTTTTCTTTACTTTACGCATTTTACGAATTTTGCGAAAATTTGGGATTTGAAAATAATGAGTAGTGTCATCTGTAAATGTATTATTTAATTAGTGGGCATTTTTATGACCCGGGTTATATATATATATATATATATATATATATATATATATACAATAAACTTTAAAAAATGATATCGTGGATCTTATACATCATATTTATACTGTGAAATAAGGAAAATATTATACAGATAAAACCAGTTGCGGCCCATATCAGATTTTTTACTTTCCTGATATACATAATGTATAAGGAAAGTATTATGACGGGGTCGAAAATTCGAATTCGAGTTTTCTACGGGAAAGCACGCTTCAAGCATCCCTGATCACGAATCTAAGATTTTTGAAGTGATGCCTGTGTGTGTGTGTGTGTGTGTGTGTGTGTGTGTGTGGGTGGGTGGGTGGGTGGGTGTCAGTGAGTCTGTGGAGACGATAACTGACGAACGAATGGACCGATTCGAGCGAAATTTGGTACAAAAATTACAATCCATAATCTCTGGAAGCCAATTGTTTATATACGCAATCGAATGTTCAGAACCCCCTTAAATTTTCGAGTGAAATTTTGAAAAAATCGTCAAAAAATCAAAACCTCTAATAAAGTTACGCAAATAGACATATCATATGTAAATTTTTATTAGAAAACGATTGACATACATTTTAGAACGCTAACATGAACCGTTCTCGAGATATTGCAATTTTTTAAAAACATTATCAAAAATTCATATAAAATAAAAGAAAAACATTTCCTGTTGAGAAACATGTTCACTTTTCATATGTAATACCATGCGATAAATTGTGTGACATCATTCTCGTGGATCTAGCTCGTTCCATTCATGAAAAAAAATACTTTGAGTAATACTTTTGTATTTGAACGGCAATAGTAATATATCTGTTGTAAGAATAACTTATTTCTCCGTCCATAACGCTAGGCGGGATTTTGATGACGAATTTGGCGGAATGTCGCCAACTTGACGACTTTTTTTAAATACTGCTAAATTTATGGAAAACTCACCAAATGGATAAAAATGGCGCTAAATCAAGGAAAATGACAACTCAGTGACGAAAATTCAATATCTTGAAAATAATATAAATATCTACTAAAAAACAATTTATTTTTTTACTGTAATAGTAGTAAATTCATTGCATTATATAAGGAAAGTCATGTGCTTTCCACATCAGATTTTTTAATTGGAAACTATAGAATGTTTTCTGTCTTTAAGACACATTGGGTTATACAGAAATATAATTCGTGTTATTGCTGTCTTGTATTAAGGAAAACAATGTGCTGTACGCATCAGATTATTAAGGCCTAATTTTAATTAAATGATTTAATTTCCTTTCATTCATCGATTAAATAAAAATCACTGTTTGTCTCCCTTTGCTGATAAACATCTAAAATCCAAGAGACAAGAGCTTGTCTAAGACTTAGCAATTCATCGTTCAGCGCATTCTTGAATAGCTGTGTATATCCCCAAAGAATACTTAGCAAAGATAATTAATTTCACAGATAATGACTTCTTATCAATCTATGTCGCCTTCTAACCATTTCTTTACGGTGTTTATAAAAATACATTCTATTTTTTTACTACAAAATACTTTTAAATTGTTGAAGCATTGTTAATTTTGAGAGAAAGGATATGCTTTATAAGACAGTTTTTTTATTCCGTTAAACATAATTCTTTTAAGAAATGACTCGTTTTACTTTTCATAAGTAAGGAAATATTCCAAAAATAAGAAAAAATTAAGCAATGCTGTTGTTACATATGGCTTTATTGGAGATCAATCCATTACATAGCTGGCATCTCACAATGATACAAAGGTAGAAATACAAAAAAAAAAAAAAACTAACTTAACACTGGACAAGAATATTGGAAATCAAACAAAGCCCAATGAGAGGAAGACAATGAGAACCGGACCCAACGAGAAGCGAGCCCAATGGTAACTGGGGTTGCGGCCTCAGGGCCAATTCATATAAGTTCTAGCTTTCCGACAGAGTCTGCAAACATCACCTTAATCCAGCGAAACAGGTTTTGGGGTAAGATAAACTAGGATTCCTGTTTTTGCCAACACGTCAGCTTACTCATTACTGTCGATTCCCACATGTGATGGTGGTAAAGAATCTTGCTACCGCAACCGGGAATCGTACCATGGATCTCGAAACTGGCCAGCCGGCGCTTTACCGTTGAGCTATTGGGGTGAAATTGCAAGCTCTTATCGTCAAATTGGACTCTGCATAGTACCCACTGAAACACAATAGATTTGTTACTACAATACTTCTAAGAAAATCAATTGCTTTATTTCAGTATAGGTCGATGTTTCGATAAGATTAATGTTCAAAACAACTTGAATTTAAGCAATGTAATTCCACATAAATTCAGATGTATGACAACCGTCAACAGTTGCAACTGTATGACAGCCAACTGTCTTCGCTGCAACTGTATGACAGCCCGTCATACAGTTGCTTCGAAGATACGTTGGAGCCATAATACAAAGGCCAAGAAATGCCTCATATAGAACAAATGCCTCATATGTAAAAGGAACATCACCAGGGTAAATAAGATCATTAAGTAGGAAGTTTAATGAATAATTAAGAATAATTTAAGTATGTAGTTTAAAAATAATGTCAGCGTGTCTGTCTGTGGGCATGATTGCTATTCAGGGTGAACGAAGGGCTCTCAACTATTTTAACTTTATATTTTTCTTCGAAAATCGAGAAAACACAATGAAAACATAATTACATATAAAAATATTACGAAAATGAATATTTAATATGTGATATTTATTTAAAAGGGAATCCCCTCATTTAGAAAACACTTATATGGGCTGTTCTCAAGGTATTTCATGTGTTTAAAATAAAATGGACAATTCTACAACCAATAAAAGAAACGCATTATTATGAAATGAGTAAATGATTTATAAATAATCTTATCCCTAAATAAATGGAAACTATTATTTTGAAATTATGATAAGACGTTTTCAACACAATAGAGCGCTGTATATTTCACATAAATTGAGCAAATCTACTGAAATTTTGAACCATTTTTACAAACAATAAACCTCAGGATTATATTTATTATCGGAGAGCTCAAGCCAGGGAAGTACCTTCAATTTTGGAACAGTTTTTTAAATAAAATTATTTTATAAAAACAAAATTATAATAAAATTTATTGTGTAAATATCAGATTAATATATAGGAGCGAATGACATGGCAAAAAGAACGATAGCCTGCACCGTGCTTGAGAATTACGCTTTTTTGATTTAAAATTGAAAAATTCGTGAACAATTTAAATATTTCAACTGTTATTAAATGACTGAATGCTTTGTAAATACATGTATAATTTGTAAATTCATGAACATGTTAACTTTAGTTAATCTGTAGCAAAAGTCAAGTGTTAGATACATCGAGTTTTTTTAATTGTATATATATATATATATATATATATATATATATATATATATATATACACTATATATATATATATATATATATATATATATATATATATATATACAAACAAGGCAAATAGGCAAGTAAGTGTATCTCCCTATTTAACACCATTTTTAATATCAAAAGTTTTTGAGATTCCCATTTGGATCTTAATAATGGAACGAGTTCCAGTCAATGTAGGATCCACAAGTCTACATAACATTTTAGATATTTCAAATTCTTTCATGAGCTGTAAAGGACCAGCTCTGTCAATACTATCATAGGCAATTTTAATATCAATGAAAAGGTGCGGAGAGGAGTTCCAAAACCAAACTCTTTATACGTATTTTTTCTGAATCTGACGGGGAGTTAAGATTTGTCCTGTGGTGAACCATCCACATTGGTATTCTCCAATAGTTGCCTCAACAAAAGAGGGCAGTATATATAAATATATATGTAATAAAAAATTCAACTACAAACTGCAACTACAAATATATTACTCAAAATACAACTACTAAAATACATCTGAAAAATGCTACTATAAAGTACGACCACAAACTTACCACTGCAAAGTGCAATTGCAAACTGCAACTACAAAAATACCACTAAAATACAACTACAAACTAGAACTGCAAAAATATTCTAAAAATACAACTACAATCTACAACTACAAAAATACCACTAAAATTACAACTACAAACTGCAACAATAAAAATGCCACTAAATATACAACTACAACTACAATAATACCACTATAAATACATCTACAAACTAAACTATAAAAATATCACTGAAAAATACATTTACGAATAACAGAAGTACCACATGAAAGTACCATACCAAAAGAAAAAAAACAATGTCCTTTCTTAATATTCTGGCGCCATTTGTAAAGGTTGAACTTGTTTGGGTGCCAATTGTCAGGTTCACTCGTTATCTTTTGGACCTTGATTTAAATTTTCTTCACATCTACAGAAAATTAACTTGAACTAAAATGTAAACTGTCCCTGGAATAAACCGTGTTCTGAAATCGATTGATTCCAATTTATAATTGCTTCAACCTGAAATGCAAACCTGAAATCACTTAACGAGTAGAACTCTACGAAATACTCACAGCAATTACAGCTTTAAATAATTTATTCAAAGCTAACTTCGCTGGGAAACTTAAAGCATAGATACTCGAAATAACATACAATTATATATGCAATTAATCACTAGTAATCCAATACCGATTCCGGACATCACAATCTACAAACAAGTACTGGTACGTATTATTCGTGACATATCAATATTCCGTAGTTGTTTACAATATTTAAACCGAACACACGTTTACAAAAACTGAATATCGGCCGTTGCAAACTGACGGAATGCGGCAAACTGACTGCGGTGAAAAAACATTGAATTGGGTTTACTTTTTTAAATGAATTTTGTGGATTAAATTATTAATCTTAATTAAAGTGGTCATGAATCGTAACATTTGTATATTGCTATCATGTCCGAAAAACCCACCATTACTTCTTTGCACGAGTTCCTTAACATAATCATTAAATCAAAACACTACACATTCAAATCCACATTTTAACCCTTAAAATAAATTATCATTTATTCACACCTCTATATTATTATGATCAAATTTACATGAATTTATTAGCAAACGCTTAAGGAGGAGAAAAGTACCCTGTGAGACTAAGAACCTTTTGAATCTTATTCCGAAGATCAAAAATTGACCTAAAATACGTGAAGTCTGACACATACCTTTGTATTTCGGGTATGTAGCTCAGCATGACTGTTACCTTTTCCGATTATTTTTCTACATTTGGAGTCAGACTTCGTCTTTTTCTATAACATTCTCAATGCTCAAATGAATAACGACTTTCTCTGAATAACACTGCTTGAAATCATCATTCTCTCTCTTCAACTCTTGAATAATCATTGCATTATATTCGTTAACTTTCCCCCTTGCAGCCGCATCTTTCGCCTGGGGTTCAGATACGCCCTCCTTGCTCTCATTGGATGCGCCTCAGTGAGATGTAGTATCTTTGGCTCTTTCAGTTTCCAATGAATCTTGGTTTAAGTCTTGGCCCTAGGATATTTTGACCCAACCACACCTGCAATTTGTGCGCCATGTAATTATTGGGGACATAAACTTCCGGCCCAAGACTGTCATAAAACGGTGACTAAACGTAAGCGCTGTGTTTCGTCATAAACATAAAAACTGCATGTGGTGCCTCGTGGTCTCCACTAACGATTCTATGACGAAACCGCCTTCGATCACAATACCAAGCTAAATGTATCAGAATGACAAATTGACAGATGAATGACAGATCGTGAATTTTAAAATCTCTGCCATTTATCACCCTGACCAAACACGAGAATGTGCTTCTTCGGAATGATAGTTGAGAAATTTAGTGCATAAATTAAAAGGAGGAAAAGTCAGAATAAAATAAATAATAATAAATAATAGGATCCTCACGAACATTATACATCATTCTCGATATAATGTTTTTATCTAAATCGAACATAATTATGAAAATTTAAATATGCTTGTGGTGCCCAAAATTGAAATTTAGTGGCTTAAAGTTGGAATTTTAAATGTATTAATTATTTTCAACATATATTAACATGTCCGTAATTTGATTGTATTCGTGGTACTCATTAAATTATACATTGCGTTGTTTGCCGCTATCAAAATCCTCCAATTATTTATCTTTCGCTTGAGTTCTGTAAAAGAATATCAATTAATATAATACTAAATTGATTGCGCCATTTAAACTTTAACAATAAATCATTTATTAACAACATAAAATACTTAAGTACAACAATTATTCCTCTTGTTCGCACCAGAGAGAGACAATGTGAGACCATTTGTTAAAATGCCTAAAATGTATTTAAGACCTGCAATATTATTTGAGGAACATATACCTTCAAGGCTGTCTTGAACTTAATATCGAACACTTCTGGACTAACTGTACTCAGGACTTTGTCGTTTACATTCTGAAATTGTCGTGCAGAAGTCATCGTAAATTTCAATATCACCTCTGGTAGAAATCATGCTGCATACTCTCTGTCCGAATCATTCTCTATATGTATCGTACTCGTTCTTATGTCATTCTCGTAGTTATATCTTTCTAAGTGTCGTGCCTCTTAATGTCCTGCTGTAAGTCTGTATATATATTCCTGTATCTCCTTTTGTTGTGACTCTTTTGCCTTAGGTCCGACACTCCTCATTTGCTTTCCCGGCCGTCCATACAGTTACCTTACACCATTCTGGTAGGTCGGACGGTCTGGGTCTCAACAACATCAACAACAACTCCTCATTTGCTTTGATTGACAGTCTTCACAACGACGCCACAAGCATCTTCTCCATTGGTCAACCTTTCCAATGTCGTTACACATTTTATTAACCCAATTTATCCCGTTACACATTTATGTCGTTCCAATTTATGTCGTTACACATTTTATTAACCACAATTTATCCCGGCCGTCCAACTGGTTACTCTAAGTCCTCTGGACGAGTCGGACGGTCTGGGTCTTCAACACATTTTATTAAGAGTCCTTCGACCCCTTCTTGTCTTGACACCCTAAATTTATGATTTTATGTGACCTTTGGACTCACGTGTCGTAAACACTTGCGTCATTGAGACTGGAGGTATTGTCTGACATTTCAGACACAATAGATAATATACAGCTGCGGAAAAAAAAGTCCCACCCTCTGTTAATCCAGCATCGTTCATCGTAGAGAAAATTGAAAGATACCATTCGATTAGGAATAACATCCTCTACAAATTAATGTGCGTGAAATTTGCATAAGGGGTCGTCTTCATATCTAAACGCGCACAAACTTTAAAATTTTCAATAGCAACACCCAAGTTTGACAACATAGTTCGAATCTAGAGCAAAATTCAACATGTGATACCAAATTTCAAGTCATTTGGGTGAAGCGTTTCTGAGTTGTGAGTATGTAAAGTTTTGAGCTCCTAATGTTAAATTAGTTTCCAAGACTTCCATTCATATCTTTTGTAATAATTATTTGCTCACGCTGATTATTTGTATGACGTAACTACTAAACAACCCAAACATATTTACGTGATTTTTATTTTTGTGGAAGTAATTGTTTGTATGAAATATTAATAATGAAATCAATAATCAAAAAAATATGAATACAAACCTGGACATGTTTTGATAAAAATCGATTCACAAAAACGTTTTATATGTTTATGCAAAATTCCAGGTGTTCCTTCCCTCTAGTTCTTTCACAGTGTTTAAATATTCAGCATCACGGTGATTTTAGGGGTCGTATATTAGTTTAGAAAAAATGACTAATTTGAAAAAGTTATATTAATTGTAAATTAATCTTTTTAAGAAAACGGGCATTTATTTTTACCCAGTTTTAATAAAAACTTTGTATAAACAGTGTATAGATGCAACCTAATCAACGTAATTCTGCTACTGTATCGAAGGGTGAAAACTTGTGTTGTTATAAATGGGATCTACTTGTGTTACTCTCGATTGGAGTTATTGCGAGTTGAAATAGCCCGCAAAATGTGATAATTTATAATAAAAATATTTATATAAAATAATCGTGCCATATTTGAGGCTCACATAATCCCACCCATTATAAACCCACTTCTTAGTAACACACACAATAGACAGCACCACACCCAGCCATGAAATTGCTCACCCTCTCATGCAGGAATCGAACCTGCGACCCTTTGGCTGTGAGGCAAGCCATAATGCTAAATGTCAAGAGAATGTTCAATAATTTACAACAGTGGTGTGGTAAATCAACGAAACATCGCCCTTCAAATTGCGGTTTTCAATATGGAGCTGATCCCCGAAAATTTCAGATTCCGGAATATTGAATATCTTCGGATATAAAGATAGAAACGCCGTGAAAATTTGAATTTGGACTAATTTTGGGGGTCTAGAACTTGTTGGTGACGTCAAAATTGGGTGTTGCCATTGAAAATTTCAAAGTTTGTGCGCGTTTAGATATGAATATGTCCCCTTATGCAAATTTTACGCACATTAATTTGAATAGGATGTTATTCCTAATCGAAAGGTATCTTTCAATTTTTTCTACGATGAACGATGCTCGATTAATAGAGGGTGGGGGCGTTTTTTTTTTTTCTGCAGCTGTACATAAAACTGTCTCATAATAACTGGTACGAGATCTATTTCTTGTCTCACAATGCTAAGTATTAAAACACAAATGGTTGCTTCATAGGTGCAGTAGAAATTAATTGAGCTAGAATAAGGCTATAGGTTCTCAACCGCATCGAGTTTTAAGAATACTATTTTTCCTCTCGCTGCATACAAAGTATAATGTACAGATAAATTATTTTAACGGAACTGTAAATTTTAATTCGAGTTTCCGACAGAACATCACATTTAAAGCATTCCTAAACTCAAATCGAACGTTTTTAAGGTAATGTCTATATGTGTGCATGTATATAAATGTGTGTGCATGTTATTGTGTATTTATGTTAGTGTGTGTGTCTGTGAATCTGTTCATGCGACAATGAACGAATGGAGCTTTTCGAATGAATGGATGGAGTGTGGTGGAGTAAAATTCACATAAATACACAACTAATACTTACCCATAGTGTCCCCTAGTTGAACCTGAAATAATATAGTGGGCTCTGAAAGAGCAAAGTACATTTGCGTTTACACTAAAATAACTAGTCGATTTTGTGGCCACTGACACATTTTTTAAACACATAAAATCATCAATCATCAATAATAATAATACAAATACAATCCACTTAAAACTACCAAGCTTGACCTCAGTGGTGTACGGGATAATTAAGATAATTCCTATTTCAAATTCTCATTAATTTAAAATGCAAGATGTGTAGCAAAGGAGAACTCCCAAAGCTTAATTTTACACTGACACTTTGATTTATAGTAGCACATAAATAATACATTATTTCATAATTGAAAATTAAAAGGAACAATACCTCCACATAGATGAAATGAATTGCAATTACAAGTATTGAATATTCCAGTTCATAGTGAAGCATGCTAGGTATGCACGATCACACAATTTATAGGAACACACGGATTTCGGAGATAACGCCGACTCGAGATTCCATCATGAATTATTACGGAGTTGGGAATCACAGTCCGCTATACTCTCCTCCGCCCAATTTTCGGTTGACCCAGCGATTCCTGGAGATCCGGGAACTACGTGTAGGCCGCTACCGCTTGGGTCGTATCTCAAATAACTTGTGGTAGTGGTCTCACACAGACTGCACCGATGACGGTTGACGCACTCAGCTAACGCGTGTCGTACACTGCGTAGGGGCCCAGGATTGATGCCCCGCAAACACTCTGTCCATGTATACTCGTCTGTGAGGTCAGATATACACTGAGCGGTCGATTCCGTCCTTGCAGTCCACACAGTTGTCACGGCTTAAATATAGTTAGCGGGTTCAAAGGGTAGCCCACGCAACGCCATCTATATTCAGAGCTGTGTGGTACTGCGTAGCAAAAGTGGCGATTTCCTCGCTGCTTCGATGATCGCCACCGCCCGAAGAGTGCAACACTCAGTCTAGTTCGGCTCTGGCTACCTTAGGTTCGGTCTGGCTACGAGCCGCCATAACTTAAGTTGTTGAATGGTTACGCCTGACTAAAAAATACGCCTGAGTATATGTGCTCGCAGAAGCGTACGAAAGGGGTTGTTTCCGTCCTATAGGTATGGGACTGCAGCTCGAAAGTAGCAACGCATACCGGCGCCTAAAAATGCGTCAAAATGCATTTCAAATCGGGCTTCAAAACAAGTGCACACCTACACTTGGAGACCTTTTCCCACGATATCAGAATGGAGTCTAATTTTACATTTTAAAGTCGAGTCCCTTCAGAATTTTTAGAGGGGCAAAATTGGGATGGAAGTCACCTCGTCCTCTCATTCGATATTTCACTTCTGTGCGAGGAAAGGACGGTTCTAATTCCGATCAATTTATTGGGTTGCGTAGTGAAACTCATTTCTTATGCGTCCCAATAGAAATTGATGACCGGAGAGATTCCCGCAGCCGGCAGGTCCCGGACCGGGCCCCGAAGTGGGCTGACAGGAGCTATAAATTTCTAGAGATTTGTGGTTTTACAATTTGACATTTGTTTCAAGTTCTCGTTTTACGAAATTTACAACCACTGTCAGGGTCATTCAAACCATTGCGCCAAACTGTCCCATCTTGTCTGTGAGGACGCATCGTTATAGCAATATTTACCATACACATTACTTACATTGAATAATTGCTACTCCCGCCCCCTTTCATTCCTTTGGATAACCCGGGGCATGAAACGTATTTGCATTGAGTACAAATAATATGTTATGCTTCATAACATGAAGTTTTTCTAAAATAATTTTATACTTTTATTAGAATCAGTGAAAACTAGAACCCTATTGATTTTAACGAAATCGAATGTTCGTAAGACCGTAAGACGTAGGCGTTCGTAAGGCGTTGTTTTTGTATGAACTTCTGAATAAATTCATTAAAAAATTCAAACCTTCAATAATGGTAAATGAATAATGATTTAATATGTGATGTTTCATTAAACTTTAAAATGCTAACATTAACCGTTCGCAAGATATTGTACGATTCACAAGTGAATTTTTGAAAAATCATTCAAAAATCAGGACCGCCAATACTGCAAAATGAGTCATAATTTTATACGTAAGTTTTCATTACAAAACGAATGATACAAACTTTAAACTGCTAGCACGAACTGTTCTTGAGCGATTGCATGTTTTCAAATAAATTTATCAAAATATTACATAAAATTAAAACCGTAGTAAATATCATCACATTTATTATCATTTTCTATATACAATACTATGTAACATATCTCTAATGGATCTAGTTCGTTCTATTCGCGAGAGAAGATATTTTTATAACAGTTTCATATTTTGACATCAAAAAATTCGCCAATAATCATTTATTCCACGGGATATTAATTAAAAGTCAATGGCATTTTGATAAGAATTTTTCATAGAACTCTGAATAAGCCATTCTATTTGGACTAATAAATTGCCAAAAGTGTGTAATTTCAACTTACCTAACGTTAATTGAATCCCCAAAACATTGTGCCGTGGATTTTGTAAAACATTATCTCATTGAGAAAAAAGAAAAATCACTGCATCATATAGGGAAAGTCATGTGCGCACACAACAAAATTTTTTCTCGTGTAATTGAAATTCGTTATTATGTAGAAAAGTCATGTGCTGCCCACATCAAGTTTCTGTCTCATATAATTGAAATTCATTGTTATGTAGGGATAGTCATGTTCTGCCCCCCTCAAGGTTTTGTCTCATATAATTAAAATTCGTTATTATGTAGAGATAGTCATGTGCTGCCCACATCAAGTTTTAATCTCATATAATTGATATTCGCTATTATGTAAGGATAGTCATGGGCTGCCCACATCAAGTTTTAGTCTCATATAATTGATATTCGTTATTATGTAAGGATAGTCATGTACTGCCCACAGCAAGTTTTTGTCTCATATAATTGAAATTCGTTATTATGCAGAGATTGTCATGTGCTGCCCACATCAAAGTTTTGCATCATATAATTGAAATTCGTTATTTTGTAGAGCGAGCCACGTGTTGAACACATATATATTTCAGATTTTAATTTAGACAACTATACATTTTACATGCTTATATATAAAAATATCACGCCAATTATCTACAAAATTTATTTAATATGACTGAGACAATCACTTCGTGTCAGACTTCATTGAGTTATTCGTAGTTCAGCTTAACCCAATGCGTTAACATAATTCTTACTGACAAAGATAATTGTTTCTTCTTCAGGGAGACATAAAGATCTAAGTAAGGGTTACGGTACGTCATAGTTGTTTGTGATTTTGCCTTTGAAGACTTACACGTATATGACTTGTTTTCAGGTTGAGTACTTTATACAATTTAGATTACTGTGTCATCAATAGTCTGTTATCTTTCTTGATTAAATTAGCTGGAAAAAATCTGAGGTATGATATATTTATTAATGAGTAAGCACTTTGCATTAAGAATAATAGAAACTCAACCAACGTAAAATTAAGCACAAATTAATAAAACAAAAAAGCATACAGATGTTTTGAGGATACGTCAGATTATCTTCTTCAGTACAAGGTAGAGCAACAAACCCGAAATCAAAAAGACGAAAACGATGCAGTCTTTTTGTTTTCAGGGTTTGTTAATATATCATCTGGTACTGAAGAAGGGGATCCCATGTATTCTCGAAACGGCAATATGCTCCTTTGTTTTATTTATTTGCGCTTAAATACGGTATTTGAGTTTTTATTTATGCTCTACTTATCTAATAATCTAAGATGTCTGTCTGTTTCGTCTGTAGCAAATTTTTCAAACGTAGTACAAACATGAAATTTGGTACACATGTACTTCAGAACATGGAATGACACGTCCCGGCGAAATGTTTTTAAAACTCGAATTAGTTTTTAGTTATTTTAAATCAAATAACTAATTTGTACCATATCTGCTACTGCATGGTAGTTCATGAAGCAATTTGGTCCACCTTCTTAACCGTAACTTGTCGTTCATTAAGTAACTTTTACATTAAAACATTAGTGCATCTCCAAAATATAAATTATAGTAGAAAACCGAGTGCAGCCCCCTTTTTTTTCTTGGAAATAATTTCATTTCGTTTGATCCAAATGGGAAGGCATTTGATGTTCGAGATTTTCTACAATACTCCGTACAATTGTCAGTGACCGAAAGTAAAATCATACACTTTCCATTTGAACACCATCGAAAAGATTGAAAAATTCTCTTTTAAACAAAATTTGAATGGAATTCATACGATTTCATTAAATGGATTCGCGATTTTCTAAAACAAATATATACTTTTCGTGTCTTACCGAGACATTAGAGTATGGACTCTAAGAGACAATGACTGATGCTGCATCTACATTGTAAAATTGTTCACTTTCTGTTGGAGCCGATTCAACCTTTTTCTTCACCTCATACGCATTACAAAGGAAATTTCTGTTACTGCTTTTAACGTTCTGAATTTCAGAAGTTCTTCATATTCGTAAACATTCTGGTTTGACTTTTTATTATTAAAAATATAAGTACATTAAATTTTAAAATTTTTAGAGCGCAAATAAAATATAGAAAACTGGAATATATACCCCGTCGTTGTCCCGAATTGAAAACGAACGGTCTTGGCATAGCCCTGTCTGAACATACACAATAGTTTTAAACACTTTCCAACATAGTAGAAAATTGTTTATGACTTTGATCATTCTGTCTGTCCGTTCGCACGATAACTACCATAAATATGACTTTGTCCAAATAAAATTTTATTATGTTGTTCAGACGGTCTGTGGGACATATGGGTATGTAAATGAATAATATCACCCAATAAGTTTTGGATTGAACCCGTATTGAAAAAGTGAAATACATTAAACTCTATGGGACCTAATATTTCAAACATTTTTTAAGCGAAGTTAAAATTCACAAATTGCTTTGAAAATATTTGAAAATGTTCAAATTATCCCATAAAATACATAAAAAAAAATTTGGAGCAAAATATTTTCGGTAGTTTTTTAAATAAAAATTAAAATAGTAATTACACCCATATTATATGAAGAGGTCACGTGATCCACTTCAAAGTAAAATATGCCATTCATCTTTTTCCCCACTGTCAAAATCGTGATTTTTGAAATTTTTTTAAATTTATATTTAGTGTTGCATCCGTCTTAAAACCACTTTATTTTTGCGTACTTTCTGTGCATCTATATTCTGCGTCAAAGCAATTATAATATTATTTAGTTTAAATGATCATCAAACTTTGATTATTTCTATAACGAAGTCTAATTTTAACGCATGCAGAATGTAAACACATCAAGCTGTAAGATGAGTTGTATAAGAATTGAACTTTTTTAACGCAAACCGATGTAGCTCTGGAGTCTGGAATATGGCTAATATGAATCAAATATTCATTGAATTAATATAGAGAAACTGATGATTTTCTAGCATTACCTTTTTCAATGAAATTTTAAGCATGGATTTAAAAAGTACATTTACCTCCATGGTTTTACGTTTTTAAGTAAAATAAAGTTTAAATGCTCATCAAACTTTGATTATTTCTACAACGAAGCTCAATTTTCACGTATGGAGAATGTAAACAAATCAAGCTATAAGATGAGTTGTGCAAGACTTGCTGAAATGTTGAACACGAAATTATTTAGCTGTGGAGTTTGGAATATAGGTGATATGAATGAAATATTCATTGATTTTACTTAGAGACGCAGACGATTTTATAGCATTAACTTCTTCGATGAAGTTGTAAGCATGGAGTTAGAAAGTATTTTAACTCCATGGTTTTAAGTTTTAAGTAAAATATATTATTGTAGTACTGTGACAATTTAAAAAATATCTCTGCTGAATGTATCGCATTTTAGAGATGTTTAAATAAAATTGCATTGCAGTTGGAATGTGTTTTATAATCAATGCTTTATGCATGATTGATCTTTCTTGTTCATTTTATTTTTATTATAAGAGTGAGTGCATTGTTAAAAAGTCACTTGCTTTTCAGGAATTTTTTGCGAAATCTGGTGTAGAATGTATCATCCTGCATTTTTAGTTTGCTTAATAAATCCTGGCAACGATAGGTACACTTTCTTGTATGAAATATGAAGTGAAATCTTTGAAATTTTATCTTATATAATGTTTCTCTTATTATACAGCAGGGAATTGGGAGCATATTTAATACTTTCAGATATCAAATTAATAATTCAATTAAAAATGTGTTTATCAAATGTAAGGATCATTTTTCACGTCCTCTAAAATATCTTTGAAATAAAAATTATTTATTGTCAGTAAAATCGAAAAAAATTGATAAATTACATTTATTAAGTTTAAATATTCTCGGGTTTACATTCTAGGTATGTGGGCATAGGATCGCTGTACATTCTATAAGATCACATAACGTAAGATTCTAACACGTATTTGTTTTGATCGTATATGTTTCTTACACGCAATGCAAAAAATAAACTAGTCAATCTTCTTTCGTTGAAACCTTCTTTTATAAAGCTGGAACCTTAAAATAAATCTTCAAAATAAGTTGAAGTACATAAAAAAATAAAAAACTCCTAACGAAAAATTTTTAGTAAACTTCACATTTTTCAGAAATATTTTTGAGAAAAACTGTCTTGTGTCTCTATTTTATGTCTATAAACAAGAATATTATAGACGTGATAAAATAAATCATTTTTAAAACTTATGTTCAGTCGTATTAATTTTGTAATACATAATTATGAGAGATGTTTCAATTCTAAATACAGTCAACCATCTTATAACGCGGTTAATTCGTGCCTCGTTATAAGGAAACAGTGTTATAAAAACTCAGATTAGTGCAAATCAGATTAATTCGTACCGTGTTACAGGGAAACCGCATACCGTGTTGTATGAAAATCGCGTTATAAGAAACCCAGAATTAGTACAAAACAATTCGTACCGCTTTATATGGAAACCGCATTAAGTGAAACTCAGAGCATATAAATCAGGCTGATCCGTTCTACGCAGGGGCGGCATTTCAGCATTCCATTTGGGGGTGCGAGATTTGTATGTATGAAAATCCACAATATGGAATAAATAAAATGTTTGTTAACAGGGGGGGAGGGGGGAGAGGGATCACAAAATTGAATTAATGTTGAAAAAAATAATTATTGTTAACATAATTTTTGTACATAATTGTGTTAACATATTGCTAACGTAATTTTTCTAAATACAAATATCTATATTTATTTATATTTTATTAAAGTTTTAAACGCCGGTTCTTAGAGTCTGGAAGAAGAGAAAATTTTCTTAGAATATCATCATAATTCAGTGGTATATCTTGTTCTATAGCTAAAACAGCTAAAGATGAAGGTCTTTCTTGTCCCATTGTACTGAAAAAATAATTTTTCAGCCTCCTAAGACACTAAAAAGACCTTTCACAACTGGCTGAGCTGATTGGCACAGCCCAAAACAATGTAACTAATATTGTTACGACAGGAAACACATTTTTTTAAATAACGCTCTTTAAAATAATCCAGCCGACTTTTAAAATTGGGAAGTTCTATGTTTTCATTTTTCACCATTGAATAAAACAGTCGCAATTCCTCTTTCTGGAAGTCATATACTTTGCATATGGTTGAAACATTTTCTTTTTCTTTTTCGACTTCTGATCTGGATTATACTGAACTAAGGGCAAACAAAACAGATATATTGTTCTCATTAAATCTTGTCTCAATTTCATTAGATACTGAATCTATAATTTCATATTGATATTGATTCTGTGATATGATTTAACATCATCATGGGGATTTTTTTAACCGCCTCCGAATTTGCTTGGAATTTTTTAACGCCTTTTCAGTTTTGATCTAGAATAAGAATTTTTTTCGCAAAGTTCTGTCACAAAACTCCACACTTGATTGAAATTTGCATCAGTGCGAAAAGAACTAACAGTTTCAATAATAGCTTTAGCCAAAGCTTGCACAGCCTGAAAATTAAGATCAGATGACTGAAGATGCTTTGAGGGAGTATTGCATTGATCAAAAACACTGTTCAATACAAACAAAGTGAACAAATATTCGAACGATGTCATGCATGTTAAAAAGGCTTCGGCTCTTCCACCATTGAGAGAATCGTTTTCAGATAATTCTTCCAGTGTTAAAATCATCACTTTAAAATTATCAAGTAGTGCTTTTATGGCTTTAATTTTGGAAGACCACCTCGTATCACCTTGATTGTAGAGTTGAAGAGCCTCCAGAAAAAGTATTTGTTGATGAGCGAATTTTTTCGAAAATAGCATGTCATTTATTATATGATGTTTCTATGAAAGAATACAATGCATTGAGCTGCTAAAATGCATTTACAGCGGAAAGAATGGATGAGAATGCGCTAACTACACACAAATCTAATCGGACACTTGAAATTTTCAAGTGAAAAGGATAACATCACCCCAATCTTTCCAAGTTGAAAAGGATTCGTTCCAGCCGGAAGTGGAACTTCACTGTGATGGTTGGCGCTTTTGAAGATCCATGGCATGAGAAAACTGACCAGTGGACAGTCGATAAAAATGGGAGAAGCCGATAGACGACGAGGGAAAATTTGGGGGCGCGACCGCGCCCCCTATTTGCCGCCCCTGGTTCTACGTTATATAAAACAGCATTTTTAGAGCACCATGTTATGATGAATACGGTTATGAAATATAAGTTTATAGATACAAAAGGCAATAAATATATGTTTACATATTTTGAATTATTTTTATTACGATTTCATATAAAAAAATTAAAAAAGCAATGTGAAGTATAAACTTCTTTTCAACAAAAATCCTATTAACATTCATCATCGCTGTCAAATATTAGTGGCCTAATTCTTTTTCTTTTAATGTCCTCTTCACTTTGCATATCTTCATTTTCGTTTTTAACTGCAGTTTTATTTTGCAACTCTACCAAAATCTCTCTATAAGAAGCTAAGCAATTTTGTAATTATCTTTTAACCTTTGCACTTCGCACTATTGAAGGATCATTTTTAATAAAGTGATTGTATAATTGTTTATCCAAATTCAGTCCCCTTTTCATATCATTGAAATTAAAATTTGCAACCTATTCTTTACCCATATTCTCATCTACCAATGCATTTGAGGTGAATGCATTAATTTTTTTTTACAGGAGATTTCCCTGATAACTGAAATTGAAAAATGGTGATGTACGTAGATGGAAAAACAGGGGAATACCCCTTTAATTTCAACCGTAAAAGTGTAATAAAAAATTCATGCTATAGGGAGACTGCTTAAATTAATTGAGTTGTATTATAGAGAAACCGCGTTATAAGATTAACTCGTTGTATTTTAACCACGTTTTACGAGTACCGCGTTATGAAAGGGCTGTCGCAATTTTTGCTCCACGTTATATATAAACCGCATTATGAGAGTACCGCGTTGTAGGAGGGTTGACTGTATAACATTAAGCCAGTTAATCTAACAAATTTTAAATAAATACCTTTCCTTTATAAACCACCTAGGTTTTTGAATAACAAAATAAATGTTGATTGATATATATAGAGAGAAATTCATTATAAACTTGTCTAACATGCTTTTATCTTTACAGACTCCCCTGAAACTCCCCATGGTGATCTAGAAGACTAACTGTATAGTATTAAACCGGTTAATCTGACAAATTTTAAATAAATACCTTTCCTTTATAAACCACCTAAGTTTTTCAATAACAAAATAAATGTTGATTGATATATATAGAGAGAAATTCATTATATACTTGTCTAACATGCTTTTATCTTTACAGACTCCCCTGAAACTCTCCACAGTGACCTAGAAGGCTGAATCTCTGTACATTTATAATATCAACTACGGTACAGAATCTAACGGAAACGGATTTACGATTTACCACTTGAAGTCGGAGAAATCGAAGGGTTTCGAAAATAATTTTCTAACCTTCCAAAAGCCCCTCTTGTGACTTAGAAAGCTGAATCTTTATACACTTAAAGTACCGTCCATCGGACAGAACTTAACGCGGCCGGATTTTCGATATACTCCCAGGGAGCGAAGAAAATAGTTTTTCAAAAAGTCTTTTGGGGCCATCCAGAAGCCCTCTGGTGAATTAAAAGGTGGAATCACACAAACTGCATGCTTATAGTATCGATCATCGTAAAAAGCCTAACGTAGTCGGATTTTCGATTTCCACCCCCCACCCCACCCCACCCCACCCCTTGGGCGGAGATGATGGTTTACTTAAGACCCTCAAGAAGCATTCCGGTGATATAGAGGACTTAATCTCTGCCCACTTATATTTGCAGTATTCACTTCGACGATAAGAACTTGCAATTCAGTCCTAGTATCTCCACGATAGGACGTCGACCGACTAGTATTAAAATGTTTGGTTTGATTCCCGGTTGGAGAGGCGAGATTAATTTAATTTATCAGAAAATGCATTTACATTTATCACAAACTCTGCAAAGAAAATTTTACTGATTGTGTTACACACCGATAGCTATAATATGTAATTGTAATTATAATATGTAGCTATATTTTATGCCAATCTGCTTTAGACTTATTCACATTAAATTAGTAAATCCAAGAATTCCTGTCTGATCCTGCTATTTTATTGCCCATCAATTTATGTTTTATTTAGTGTATGTAGTTGTACTCTATAAATTCTTTCCTAATGTCTGAGAATTCTTTCAAAAAGTATTTTTAGACCATCCGGAAGAACGTTCAGAGGGCTGTGGCAAGTAGCAGCATTCTGAATTTTATTAAAGAGTTCGGTTTCGAAACCCAGCTCTGACCAACTATTTTCAGCAGCTACAATTATTGTATTATTCTACAATGGGATTAGAGCACAAAATATAGTGTACAATTGGCAGGAAGGGGTTGTACCAACATAGTCTCGGAAGGGGAGTTGTAAAGAACTTTGCTGTCCCAGCTTGAGCTCGAAGCGCGGGCCTTCGTCTATTCCAACGCTATCCCAACTGAGCTACATGAGTGTAATTTTAAGCTCTTATCGTCGAAGTAGACTCTGCATTCTCCTCCATATAATGTCACATTGACGTACAACTGACGATCACCGCCTGCTATTTATACCCCAGGTTATCCTCCAGGTTAGTCTCATGCTTGGTCGTTTTCCTCCCAGTTTCAAATCAGTGTTCAATATCCCAGAGGCCACTGAAGTCATGGTAGTCATACGAGGGTCACTTTTAGAAATCTGACATCATTGCACTAACCTACAGGGGTTAATTTGTTCAAGCAAGTTCTTATTATCGATTGCAATCTATTTTTGTCGAAGCAGACGCTGCAGAGCATGTAAAGTAAATCTAGTAATTCCTTGCAGGGTCGTAAAGGTGCAGTAATTGTAAGTCTGTGTACAGTACAGGAGGTCCAGGTTCGATACCTGGCTTATGCATCTCTTTGTTTTGATTGGCATTTTCAGCAACAAAAGTTAGGTATTATATTCTATAATGTTTCACATAAGAAAGAAAATTCATTAGCATTCCAAAGATATGTTAAATAAAAATGCTCAAAATTCACTTATACAGAGAAAACAATTTGAAGTAGTCCCAAAGTATTTACAATGTAAGATATTAAACTATAATTAAACGCCAAGGTTGACCATAATTAAACTCTAAAGTTAACTATAAGGTAACTATTGTAATTAAACTCGAACTAAAACATCAGATTGTATATAACTAATCCGCAAAGTGTGTGAAAAACAATAATACAACTATGCAACATTTACGATTATAAATAGCACATCCCTATAATTTGTAAATAGATACTTTTTTTTTTGCTTTTTTTTATATAAAGCTACGTTTTACACTAATATTGTACTCCGGATTTCAAATTGTTTCGAAATACTGAGTTCGAAAAAAAGTTAATTAATGTAGACAGTTTTCCAATTGTACACAACAATTGAAAGCTAAAATGTAGACCCCATTCAAGTCACGTATGTGTAATTAAATGTGTTCTATAAACACTAATTTATGTCGAAAACAAAACAATGACTTAAAAATTCTAAGATATTTTTTCCCAGTTTTAAATTATTTTCGCCAAGCAAAAAAGCGAATTCTAGAACTCATCGACGCCTACCCACATTTTTGAAATGCCAGTGGCAGGGTTCTTGATTAGGTGCATTCTTCTTCTTTCCTTGAAGAATGATCGTTACATGCAAAATTTACCCTCCAAGTACGCGGAGTAAACATATGGCTTTACTTGCCATGCTTTAAAGATGTGTTATTTAATATTTATAAAAGTATTTGTCGTTCAATATTTAAAAATCTTAAGTCAGAATAATAAGTGAAAATAAATGATTTATAAACAAGATATTTATGAAGGAAACTTCATGTGGTGGCAAGCACTTCATTTTCAAATTTTAAGAATTTGTATTCGCTTTTGCACATATATTTCGTAGAGTCATGTGAATTTTCGAAAACATTGGAAGTGACATCTCTGAAAGTGGAAATCCATAGTGAATCACCCTATATTCTTTTTCTATTTTCCTTTATCAGGTTTCATGATATTTTATTAAATAACTTCAATTTTTTACATTTAAAAATCAATTCCTGCCTATAAAATTGTCTTTTCTCACTAGTAGACCACATGCACATGTTTGGTAAATGCTACAATGTTTCATGCAAAATGTTGAAAGCCTGCAGTAATGTTATGAAAGTGGATTTCCGACGCTAATATGTCACATTGTTCATCTGCAGATCTAAATTTTTAAAATCTGCTATAAACAATCACTAAATACAAACAATCGAAGAAAGAAAATGATTTAAAAACTTTCATAATTCATTTAATTCTTTTATTGAATTTTGCTTAGCAAATGAAAGTGGATTCAATAAGAGATGTAAAATGCCTTACGACATTTTAAAACTCAATTCCACTTCGAAATGTTTATATTTTAGTTATTGTAGCCTCTTATTTACAAAAGGAAACATAAGTGTGACGTGGTGAGCGCACAAGTTTCACTGTATATTTAGCATATTATCTCTTTTTTAAACTTATTTTGGCATTATTGAAAAAAATACTATATGGAATTATAACTCATTTAAAATTACATGAAATAAAATGTTTAAAAAAATCTTTAAATTTTATTTGTGACGTATGGCATTTTCATATGCACCTTAAATATGGCCAACTTTCCAGCAGTTATATTTTGAAAAGAAACAAAGATCAAGGATTCCAAAGTTTCCTGGGATGATATTTTTTTATGTATCAATGTATTTTTCCTTTGATATTAACATTTAAAAGCAATCAATCTAAAAAGCTTTCAAACTATTTTAGACAACGTACTTATTGCTTTTAAGCCGATTCAAAATTCATGTATGAAAAAATACTTTCGCTATATTGAAACTCCCCTGTGAGTGTTTGTGATTTAAGAAAAATATGTCGCTCGGTATTTCTATTTTAAAATCTTTGAGCAAAATTTTGGAGGCTCAGAATTTCCCTTTATGAAAATTGTAAGACATAGCCGAGTAAATGTTAAGATAATAAATTCATCTATTGAGTGCCCTAAAAAGCTTTAGCTTCGTATTCCAATAACAATGCTTTTGAAATATTTTTATTTAGATTTAAATGAAAATATTTTTTCAAACTGCAATAAAAGAGTAGCCTCATTTTATATGCGCAAATATTTTTGCGAAAGCATTCTGATAAATAATTTTTGGATCGTGCATCTATAATGACATTATTCTTACTTGAATATAGGCAAACAATTTAGCTTCAATATAACAAGCAGTAGCACAAAAAATTACACTTAAAAAATGTGCATCCAGCTGTTCTGTAGAATAAAAAATTCAAGCTATCAGTATAAAGCAGGTCATTTAATAATAAAGAATTTAACAAGAAATATTTTTCCCTTTGGTACTTCCAACTCTCTGATTGGATTGGACTAGAGTGCATTACTTTTGGACTTTATCATTCGTTATATACAGACGATATCTACTTTTGCCGGAAGCTGTTGTTTACAGTGGTTCCAGTTCTTCAGAATTTGAAGAGCGAAGAGTGAACTTGAACCATTCTTCCGCACGTACTCTACATAGTTCGCTAAAAATATCCTATGGGTAGAATGAATGCGTTTTTAATTATAGAAAATAATTTTTTAGAAATTATCTTGCTCTAAAACCTTTGTGTTTACAGAAAGAAAATAACTGAATTACCCCAACGTTTTTCGGAAAACTGTAGGGCTCTGCCCCTGTTTGCTAACTCCTGTAACAGAAATCGAGAGGCGGGGGAGCCAACCCCTCTTCATGCTGGTTCTCGATATGCTCGCTTTTCGTACCGCCTTCTACGTAGGCTGCCTGCTGCGTTGGGGGACCAATTTTGCTCTCCAGCACTCACTAACCTCACGGAGTTCTTTTAACTCGTCCAGTACACACGACCATTGTTAATAACACATATAACACACGACCATTGTTAATAACACGGCCATTGTTAATAACACGACCATTGTGCATAACACATATTTGGCACTTAAGTGCAAGTATTTTTCATGCCCCGGGTTAGCCCAGAAATGAAAGGGGGTGGGAGTAGCAATTACTCAATATATAAATGTGTATGGTATATGTTCTATAACGATGGCTCCTCACAGACGCAATGGGACTGATGTGGTCCCTTGGTTTGAATGCACATATTGGCAGTGGTTATAAATGCTCATAAAATAGACCTTGTAATAAATGTCAAAGCGTAAAACTACAAATCTTTAGAAATTTATAACCCCTGTCAGGTGTGCCTCACGTCGATGCCCGGTCCAGACCTCCCGGCTGTGGGAACCCCTCCGGTCTTCATTTTCCATTGGGACGCATAAGAAATGAGCATCACTTCGAAGGCCAGTAAAATTAGTCGAAATTGAACCGCCCTTTTCTCGCACATCGTGAAACATCGAATGAGACGACGAGGTGACTTCCGCCCTAATTTTTGTTCCCCTTTTCAAAAATCTGAAGGCACTCGATTTTGTTGTTGTTGTTGTTGGTGTCGTGTCCCTAACATTACAATTAAGGAAGAATGAGTGCACTGCTTCCGTTTAGTCTAATGACCCGGGGCACCCGAAGGTAGAAGTTTGACTTCTACCTCAAATAAGACATTAAAACATCCATGCCCGCAGGCGGGACTCGAACCCGCAATTTGGCAACCGAGCGGCACTCGATTTTAAAATGAAAAGTTAGACTCAATTCTGATTTCGTGAGGGTAGGTATCCAAGTGTATCTGCACTTGCTTTCGAAGTCCGATTCAATATGCATTTTGATTCAGTTTTCGGCACAGTGTTCGCTGCCCCTCTCTAGTGGCAGCCAGATGCATACAGCACGGAACCAAGGCGTTTTTTATCCGCCGTGACCACGTCCACCACTCAGGTGTAGCTCGTAGTCGAGTGCAGCCTTTCCAGCCAACCAGGTCCATGGCATCTCCCAAATCGAGCTAGGGTAGAGCCAGATCGAGAGTTGCTTTCATCGGGTCGTGGCGGTCATAGGAACAGCGAGGACTTCGCCACTTTTAATACGCAGTACCACACAGCTCTGGAAATAGACGGCGTAGTGTGGGCTACCCTTTGGACCCTTATACTACATTTAAGCCGTGACAACTGTGTGTACTGCAAGAACGGCACTCGACAACAGTGTTGATCTGACCTTACGACCGGGTCGACTTGAGCGGAGCGTTTGCGAGGTTCAAATCTCGGGTCTCTATGCAGCACGCGTCACCCATCAGCTGAGTACTACAACCGTCATCGGTACGGCATGTGTGAGGAATGCCACCGTAAAGTTCATGCTGAATGCGACCCAATTGGCATCGGTCTGTACGTAGTTCCCGGTTCTCCAGGAATCGCTGGGCCAAACCGACATTTGGGAGGAGGAGAAGGCAGCGAACTCTGATTACTGATTCCGTGATAATCCGAGATAGTATCCAGAATTCAGCGACAACTCCAACAAACCGTGCATCCGTACGAACTGTGTTTTTAACTGAATAACCGAGACCTCTTCATCAGGATCTGTGACAGATCAAATGTTAGATTACTAGACATCTCCTCTAGGAGGAGGTATCGTAATATTAAGTTCAATTGTATGTTCAATTGTATGTGTATTAAGTTCAATCATGTGTTATTGTGTGTTAAAATCATCTAATTGGTAGTACTAATTTAAGCTGTGGAAATTTTTCGCACTGCAGTACTGGCATGTAAAAATAATAAGAAATTAATAGCAATACATATTAATTAGCCCGTACACCCCGAGGCCAGGCTTGGTAGATTTGAGTGTAATGTAACTGTGTTTATTATAGTATTATTATTGTCAATTTTGAATATTTTATGTGTTTAATAAATGTGTAGTGGCCACAAAATTGACTGGTTATTTTAGTGAAACGCAATGTAGTACTTTGATCTTTCCGGATTCTACTAAACGTTTACAGGTTCATCTGGGAGACACTATGGGTTATTGTTGTTACTGATGACCTCCTGTTTCGGCGGAGCCGATTCAGGACCAGTGACGCAGGAAGCAGGAAAGAACGAAGAAAGACACAAGACGAGAGAACAAAGCTTATTACGAGAACGCATCACTGACGAAGGTCGGAGGGGGTGCAGCTTCACATTTAGACGAGGACCCAGAAGGCGGAAGACTGACTTCATCCTCGAGAAACATCCATGCCTTATTCGGGATTCGAACCCGAGCCCATAAGACAGCAGCCGAAGACGCTATCCACTTCAGCACTTGGGCGGCACACTATGGGTAAGTAGTATTAGTGTATTTATGTAAATTTCACCTCACCACAACCATCGCCTCGTTCTCAATCGGCTCGATCAATGAATTCTTTCCTATACTGAAGGAAATTTTTCATTCCAGATGTGCATGAAAATAGTATAACTCATAAATTATATCTAAATTTTAAAAACAGGGGGTTCCTTGCTGCAAAAATTTATCTATGTGGGTACACACCTGCAATAATTCATGACCTTGATATTGCTAGTGTGTCCAGAACGTGAACTCGCAATACTCTTACTTTGATTTTGACAATAAATATTTCTTAAACTAAAGTTAATATCTAAAAACTATTTATTTCAGCTTATGCCCCTAGCATTCCTCTGCAATTGTACCTAATTTCATATTTTTGTATGCTATAGTTTTTACTCTACGAGACAGATAATCTTAAAGGACGCGAAATTTGTCAAACAGCAGAAGCTACTTTTTTTAATACAGAGATGTATTTACAGCAATCTACCTTAATGGAGTTGCTTAATGATTAGAATACAATTATTTTCAAATTTTTAATTCGCCTCAACGAATTTCTTTCTACACGCAAGTGATACATTTAAATTTTCACGCATTTATAATTCATTGCAAATGTTATTCTGATCAAACAAATTTCATTCATCCTAATAAATTTCGGAAATTCTATTACAGAATCTGTTTACATATCAAAGTATTTCAAATGACCCGTGTTCATTCATTTACAGATTTTAAGAATTACGATACTGCTCAAAATGCTCATCCGAGGAAATATATGACAATGAAGAAACGCATTATAAAAATACGGATATGATACAATCTTATGAAAATTATTACAGGTCAAATTAGTAAAATAAATTCAGCATTACATAAAACTTATCACCATGTATCTCGGAAGACAGTTAATATTTTTATATTTTGCATAAAATATTGTATCAGAGTTTAGCTATTATAAATTTATACAAGAAATGTTTGAAATAGTTTTCTTATGGTGGCAAGTAATGTGTACATTTCATTTTCAGCTGAACTATTAAACCTTTTTACACTCATTTGCACACTTATTTCGTAGTCATACGAATTTTCGGAAACCCAAAAGTATATATCCTTAGACAACCAGCCTACTCCTTCCGCAATTTGATGCTGAATCAATATCAGTCATCATCTAAGCTTTGTCTATAGTCTATCTCGAAGAACAGACGTTGAAAGGAAAATGTAATTTTTTTAATTAGAAGTGGCGTCTTCAGAACCTGAAGTGGAAATCCTTCGTGAGATAAAGAAGACGCCCCCATTGCAAACTAGACCGGTTTCGCGCTTATTATGCGCTCACCAGCAGCCAATACTGATAAATAAATAAAGAAATTTTTGAACTGGAAATTGAAAAGTAACCATAAAGTGGGATACTTAGTAAACCCCCTAACCCCTTCAGAATTTGATTCAAAATCCATATCAGTGATCATCTAGCTCGGTCTATAGCCAATCTTAAATAGATGTTTCAAATAAAACAGCAAAATGAAAATTTTTGAAAAATATCGGAAAAGGAAATAATTTGTAAACCGTTATGCCGCCGCCAGAATTTGATGCTTAATCCATATCAGATAGCATCTAAAATCTATCTATAGCGGATCCTAAAAACTAAATGCTCTAAAGAAATTTTTTGCTAAAAACAATATTATGACAAAAATGTTTACCAAAAATTATTCAATAAAAGGATTACTAAATATATAGGCTAATACATTTCAATTTATCTATTGATTCTCCAATCTTATTCAATCAATAGACTGCTGAATTTCATTCAATCAATAGACTACGGAATTTCATTCAATAAATTGTCAACCTAATTTTATTCAATTAATAAAAGATTGAGTTGTATACAATTAATAGGTTATTGAAATCCAGATATCAGTAGATTGCTTAATCCAATTCAATCAACAGACTACTGAATTTCATTCAGTTGGAAACATATTACTAACTTTATTTCAATTAATAGACAACTGAATTTCATTCAATGAATAATGAACTGAATTTTATTTAATTAGTAAATAACTCAATTTTATACAATTAATTGACTACTGAAATGCAGATATGAAAAAATGTTATTTATAATTTCCCTACAATAAATGGTAATGAACAACTATATGGTCAAGTAATGAAATCGTTCCGAAAATTGCAACTCGAATTTTCGACGGATTAACATGTTTTGGTCACTGTAGAACTAGAAATAACTATTTTTAGAGTGACGTCTGTGTGTGTGTCTGTCTATATGTATGTATCCACTATAGCTGAAAAACTAATTGATCAGCCTTCACATTTACTACAATTCCAAAAAAACTTGTTATTGTTTTTAAATGGCCCGCAAGGATCGTATGTGTTCACTCTAGTTGAAAATCTAATTGACCGAATTTCACAAAATTTAGAAAATAAGTCACCTGTGGGATATTATGGTGCTAAGTAGATTTTGATACCATTCGAAAAGAAATAATCTGCCTTTTTCTTACAAAATGGACCGGAAAAATTGTTAGAATCTACACTGAAAGGCTACATATGCTCAAATATATCACTTAAATGCTTGTTTTATTGGCGACAAAGAAAGTAAGACCAACCACATAACTTTACGACTAACCGTTCTCGAGATATTTTAGTTTTTCATAATTTTGCCACGTCGCCTTTGAAATTACGCCCCATTACCAAATGAAAACGGAAATAGAAACAAAACGGAAAATTAAGTGCATTTCAAATAAGAATCCGCATTATTTTGTGCAATTAAACTCAATTTAATGAATTATAAAAAAAGAAAGTGAAAAATAATTTGAGTCTATAGGGACAGTCGTGTGCTGTACACATCAGATTTTCTTTCTCATATAAAGCAAAAGGGTCAAATTTTGATGTTGTTCTTGTTGTTGTTGCTTATCCTCCAGTGTCTGACGAGATCCATAAGTCAGTTCACTCTCAGAAAGTCGAGCACAAGAAGTGGATCGCGATAGATATCCTTCTTGGAGAAACCCATGCAATCCATTATATGCCCTGCCGAAGCCTGATGGTCGTGGCACTTGGTGCAGGCGGCGAAGACCTTCCTGCCTTCATTAAAAGAGATGCACTTGATGTGACCGCTAGCTAGTCTAGAAAGTACAGTCTAGGAGCCTCTGTCACACGGAAGGGCTAGAGTCAATCCCGCCTTTTTACCCATATACCAATGATGGGTGGGGGGGCTCTTTCCAGTCCACCAAAATTTTTGACTATACTTTTTAAATTTTTATTATCAGCTTTATGTTTCAATTGAATTTCTCTAAATTAAAAAAATATACAGGGTGTACATAAAAGAATACCGGAGTTTTAATTTGTTATAGTATCTCTTAGATAAGATGTACAGTACTGATTCTAGGCCAGAACCAAAGAGCATAGACGACAGTTTTATTAGGGCGGGCAGTTTAAGTTGTGCGCAGTTGTGTTAAGTTTTGACGTTGTTCCCAATCTCTGGATTGGACACAATAGACCAGATGACAGGACTTGTTTGAGGTGGCCACCAAGGTCACCCGATCTGACTCCATGTGATTTTTATCTGTGGGGTTTTGTAAGGGATAGTGTGTATGTGCCTCTTCTATCCACTGACCTATCCAATTTGAGGCACAGGATTGAAACAGCTGTCACTTCTATTACTTCAGTCAGGCTGATTAAAGTTTGGGAAGAACTCGCCTATCGGTTGGATGTGTGCCGAATTACTAAAGGAGCTCACATTGAACACTTGTAGGGAAAAACTGTAGGTGCTACTCTTTCCTTTTATTTATAATTCATTATTGTAAATCAAAGTTAAAAGATATTAAACTGCTTTAAAACCCGGATGTTATTTGTGTACACCCTGTATCTATGAAAAATGTCTTAGTATGTAACAAATTCAGTCTTCGCAAAAAAATTAAGACTAGATAATCTATAAATTAGTTCTACCGAAATCTTATAATTCTTCAAATTCTAGAACACTTTTCTGCCTATTTTCCATGTTTCAATAAGTCTGTAAAGAAATTTTGCTGCCCCAACCAGGAACCGAACCCTGAGTCTCGAACTGGCCAGCCGACACTCTACCGTTGAGCTACTGGGACGAAATTGCAAGCTCTCATCGTCGAAGTGGACTCTGCATTCTCCATCCTCTAATGTCAGATTGACGGGCAACTGACAATCTGACTGGCCGCCTTCTGCTAATTTTACCCCAGGTTAGCCTACTGCTACTATTATTTTTACCCAGGTTAGTATCCTGCTACTACTATTTTTACCCAGGTTAGTATCCTGCATGGTCGTTATCTTCTCAATTTGAAATCGGCGTTCCATCTTCCAGAGTCCACTGAATCCGTGCTAGTCGTACTAGGGTCACTTTTAGACCTCCGACAAATTTGCACTAATCTACATGGTTGATTTGTTTGGACGCCATCGTAAAGAACCTTGCTGCATAAATCGGGAATCGAACCTTGGATCTCTGAGCTGACCAGCCGACGCTCTACCGTTGACCTACTGAGATGAAATTGCAAGCTCTTTTCATCGAAGTGGACTCTGTAGACTTACAGAAAGAAATTTGTGAAAAATGTATTACAATTATACATTTATTTCTGCAGATATACACAACGGTATTGAATAAAGTTGTGTTTTATTATTTTATTGCCATTTGTCACTATTAGAGATTCGGTCTATCTCTTAACAAAATCCCTTAAGCCATTAAATGTATAATCAAACAATTTTCAATCATAAGGATGAATTTCAGCTCAAACATAACGTAAATTGATGTACGCTCTGTAGCAAAAAAATATATTCACCCATACGAAATTGAGCTACATTCACGAAACTCGGCATGCATGAATCGTTTGTAGTAATATGTAAAAATAATAGAATTTGGCATCAAAAAGCTGTTTTATTAAGAAATGGTGGCAACAAGAAGATGACATTTTAGTAAGTGGTAAATTCGAATAAAATATACATTTAATTTATACATTTGAGTTTATGTAATCTTTTATTTTAGATTTTGACGATTTTTACTTTTATTAGAATGCAAATATATATATCCTTATTTGTGCCAAACTATAGAATTGTGCTAATCTTCCTTTTTTGTGTTCCTTTGGATGTGGCGAAATAAGAATCAGATAACCTGAACCATAAATATTTAGTTGTATATATTTATAAAGAAGGAATTATTGTCCTACAGATTCGGTTCAAAATTTATTAGACGGGTTGAGACAGCCCAGTGGTTGGCGCGCAGGAATTGAACTCGGACGACCCGAGTTCGATTCCCGGCCTGCCCAAACTATCTTCTTGTTCACGCGGAGTACGGGCACGTTAAATATGTGGGTTCGTAAGTCCTTCCGAGAGGTTGGTGGTAGGGGAAGGAGGGTACGGATCCCTGTGGATGCCATCCCCACTGGGTTCCGGTATAAATTGGGTGCCACTTCCAGGCCGTTCAAACAGATACCTTACACCTTCGGGTAGGTCGAGCGGTCTGGGTCAAAAAAGGAGAAAATTTATTAGAAATGTTACGGTCTTCAATCTTTCTGATCATGTTAAAATGGAAACTGTATAATAACATTTTTAATCTCCAAGGAACCAATATGTGTTAAAATCATTCTTTAATATAAAATAACTAAAAAAACTAATTCTAATTTTTAAAAAACTCGACGAGGGCTGTCATACCGGAAGTTCAGCTAACCCAGTTCTGGATTTTAAGACTTTGCTAAGCTTAGATTTTCCACTTCAGACTACACACACAAAAGAGAAGCGAGAAAGACAAACATATTCTTTCATAATGTAAGAGTAAAGGAAGATTGACATTTATTAAATATCAATCACGAAAATTTATATTTGATACATATAAAATTTTCCGCTTATATCAGTTGAAAATGTTAATAAATAAAAGCACTTCTTTTTTAAATTACAGATACAAAATGTATTTTAAATGTAAATATTTCTCTTACGATGCTTGGATGAGATAATTTTTCTTTACGAATTGCTAGATCAAAGTTATACTTTCCGCAAAATTTCTATTGATAGGGAAATATATACATTGAGGAGCATTATTTTTACAAAGTACCATACTTTACGAAAATATTGCCTTTATGACAGCCATTGATCAAAATAAAGCTTAGGATAGTCAATGACAGTCATTGATGATAAAGCATGCAGCTCTGAAACATCAAGAATCCTTTTCCTGACAGACAACGTTGTGAGAACAAAGGATATTATTTCAATGTCTTAAAGTGATCGTTTCAAAGCCGTTTTATTTTTAAAAGCCATATTTCAAAACTACGAAATAGCGCATGGATATTGAAAAGCGTAGTTTATGTATATTGAAAAAAGTAGCGTATGTATATTGAAAACTTTGTAACACAAAGGACTGATGAAAATAATGATATTTTTAAATGATTAAAATGCACATATATTCAAATCGTTCTTGCCTGTACAACAGAAATAATTCGTATTAAATTACGTACTACAAATTATTATCATTGCAAATGATGAACTATTTTTAGTTTTCAAACATGCACTTATATATTTATGTATGCTTGTAGCATGTCTGTAGCATGTCTGTAGCATGATATAATTGTGAGCATTTGGATCAATGCTGCACATTTTACTTTCCCTTCAATATATGGTAATATATAGGGAAAGTATTGGAATCATGCCGAAAATCGCAACTCGAGTTTTCGACGGATCTACGAGTTTCGAGACATCTAGAATACGAAAAAAATATTTTTAGCGTGACGTCTGAGTGCGTGTCTATCTGTATGTCTGTCTGTGTGTCTGTCTGTCTGTCTGTCTGTGCAGATTTTGTATCCACTCTAACTAAAAAACTAATTGACCGAATTTCACAAAATTTGGTAGGTCAGTCACTTGTGGGCGAGTCTGGTGCTGATTAGTTTTGGGTATGATTCGGGATAAAAGAACCCGCCTTTTTTTTGCGAAATGGCCCGCAAAAGCCTGTATCCACTCTAGCTGAAAAACTAATAGACCAAATTTTACAAAATTCGGTAGATAAGTCGCTCGAGGGTTACCCTGGTGCTGATTAGATTTTGGTACGATTCGAAAAAAATAACCTGCCTTTTGTTGCAAAATGGCCCGCAAAAATCGTCAAAATCTAAAATAAAAACTACGCACTCTCAAATATGTACATTAAATGACTGTTTTATACGTAATTTTTAAAAATGAAAAGAATAAGACCAACACCATTACACGAGGGCTAGCCGATCTCGAGATATTTCAGTTCTCTCGTATTTTCTCTATGCCACATTTGACAATAACTCCAGATACTAAATGAGAACGAAAATCGAATTAAAAGTGAATTAAACTTAATTAAAATAAAGAGAACGTGAATATAATGCTGCAGGGAAAGTCATGTGTTGCTCACATCAGATTTTTTAAAATATGTTCTTGTAAAGTTTGCAAAAAAAAATATCACTAGCTACTTAAGAATGGATCCTGTTAAGTCTAGTAGTGTCACACTTTAGTTAATTATCAAGAATTTCGACTTATTTGCAAGTATATGCGGTAAATTAAATTATGACAAGTAAAATGTTTTTAACTTTGACGATGCTTGGTTTTTATTCTTTTCGGGAAAAATATAAATTATTTAAAATATCAAATTGCAAGAGGGAATAAGCGATAGTTTGAAAGTAAATATCCTCTAACACTTCAAGAATATTTATCTCTATTATTTTTTCTGCATTTTGACTCCGCAACTACGAATATGTACCATACAAACATATTTCAAATTAACGTCTACTTTTTAAATAAGAATCGCCCTCGGCCATCTTTGAGTTGTATCTGCCAGCAACCAATCACAGAGAAGATGGAAATCGGCTCCGCCTATTAAATATTTGCCCGTACTGGCAAATCCAAAATTTATTAATTAATAAAGCTTAAATCAAATTTCAGAGCTCGTCTTTCACATCTGCATGTTCATATTTGTCTATAAAATATTTTAAGAGCTGTGAGTTTTGCCGTCTATTTGCAAATGCAGTGTCAAAAATTTGCAGGATGTCTGTTTAATAAACAGAGAAGAGCTTAAGCTTTAAATATTGATTTTTATCAAAAAATTCATCTACAAGTATACAGGGGGATTCACAAAAGATGAGCCAAACTTTACAAGGTGGTAGAACATACCAGACCAAGCATTTTTCTTCATAGTTTATCGGGTCAGAAATTAAACGCAAAGTTGCCAGTGGGCGCTTTATGGTGAAACCGATGAGGTGAGGCGAAAACACAAGAATGACATAGAAATTATAAAATGACATTTAATAAACAATAATTACAGTAATGGCTCAAAAGAGCGACCGCCAACCTGAATGCACGTCACACAGCGGCGATGGTGGGATTGGCGACCTGTCTTGAACAAACCAGGTATGTCGCGCGCTTCGGCAGGAGCGTTCGAAATTCTGGCTACGAGTTCCTCTTCAGATTCAAGGGGAGTGTCATACACGAGACTCTTGAGATATCTCCACAAAAAGACGTCAGGTCACGACAAATCGGCCGATCGTGGGGGCCAATGTATATGACCACCTTGCCAAATCCATTGGCCTCGAAAAGTGATGTCCAGATAATTCCTTACCTCTTGTCCAATTACGAAAATTTGCATAAGGGCTCTTCTTCTTCCTCAGATGAAATTTGCATACGTGGTTTTCTTCTTCAACCAGAAAATAACAACCAGAACGACGCTTAGAGCCCTGGAACCCCTTTATGTTTCATTTTCGACCTGGAAAACTATGACAAAAAATGCTTGGTTTGGAGTGTACTACCACCTCGTAATGTTTTGCCCATCTTTTTTTAATCACTTTGTATACGGTAAATGAAATTATAAAAGTAAAATATCCTTAACTTTAACGATTTCGACTATTAGTCCTCTAAGTGCAAAATATAAATTATTTAAAGTATCACGTTACTAAAGGGAATGAGCGATAGTGAGAAAGCAAATATCATCTTACACGGCAAGAATATTTATCTCTGCCATTTTCCTACATTTCGACTCCACAACGACGAATAATCTGTATTCTGTAAACATACTTCAAAGCAGTGTATAATTCTTAAATGAGGATGCAACAATCTTCAAAGCTTAATATCTAACAGTGCACAATGAAAACAAAAATTTAATTATCTAAATCAAAAACGGTTTTAGTGTAAAATTCGAAAGTTCTTATTTCTCATTAGTTAAAATATATAAACCGGCCCATGGAAGCAAATGTAGCATTCAAAATGCTAAAATTAAATGCATTTACCTATTTAATTGAAAAGCATTCTATGTTACACGAAGGCACAACTCACGTCGGAATTACACATTCATTTCCTCCAACTGACACCAACACCAGGATCTTAGGATGTATGATTTCAGGGTATCACAGCCAAAAAATATGTTGATGTTATTAGCGTTTCAATTGCTTAGTTTAATTACGTTTCCAGTTTGTTTAACCTTTCCAAAACGATATTTTCTCATTGCAAGAGATCATCGTTGCGGAATGGCTTTCCAAGACGGTAAATACAAATAGCGTAACTCCGTTTATTCAAGTTTTGTTAATCAATGAAATTACACTTCAGACACTTAACTAAGCAATGAAATGATATTTTGTTCAAATGTTACTTTGATTATAAACTAAATGCACTATAAAGTAAAACTTTTACAATATAAATACAAAACTTGACTAGTCAACCCCTTTTAAAGGCAGAAAACAGCCCTATCTTTAGGACTGACAAGAAACGTGACTCCTACCAGGGCGGCAACTGAGGATAGATAGCACGCGGGACTAAAGTTAGGAAAAGGAGGTTACTAACACCTTCTGGCACTTGAATGAGCAATGACCGACTATTTTCGTTCAAATGTTACTTTTATAGCAAACTAAATGCACCGTGAAATGAAACTTTGTAAAATACAACATAAATACAAAAATTGAATAGTCAACCGGTGTCAAAGGTAAAAAACAGCCGTATTCTTCAGAATCGACAAGAAACGCGACCTCGCTTACTACGTTAAAGTAGTATATGAGGATTGCACACGTGACTGAAAGTAGGAAAAAAGAGGTTGCCAACGCCACTGAAAGAAATGGAAGAAGAAAGAAACCAAACAACTTGCAGGAAACTACGAACATACAAAACCACATGGAAAGAAAAGAAGAGAAGAAAGCGACAGTGAGAGTGTGAGTAGGTAGAGTAAGTAAGGTTGTGTTTCTGGTCAATCTTGAAGAAGAAGACTGTATTTGTCTTTGAAACTAGTTGATAATTTCTTATTTATATGCTATATTTTAATGCATACTTGTTTATTTGCTGCAATAATAACAAGTTAAAGTTTTACCTTAGCTTATTATTATTATAACAATCTTTGAGCGATTACTTGATTAAATGTATTTCATTTCGACCATTATATTTGAAATACGATAAACCAAAAACTGAAACATACATTGTAACTTAAACATAATATATTTGTATAATAACAACTAATTGACGAGGCGTAAATTTGATTTTATATTTACACAGATTTAATTAATGTATTACAGGAAACATTAATGTCGGACAGGAAACATTAATGTTTAAGAATATCTGTTCTCACTATGCAAAATTATCTTCACGGGCAGATCTGAAGAATAAAACATTCTGGCCCCTTTTGTAAGTAAATTTACGAAAAAAAAAAGGAATTGAATCAATATATGCAACCCGTACTACTTATATTGTTGCAGATTAGAAAATATGCCAGTATGTTAGTAGAAGATAACCCGTATTACAATATGAGTCTCAAAAATATTTGCCAAAATAAAAGAGATGACGTAATAAATTGAAAATATCAACAATCCCCATACTCTTTATACCAGAAGGTCATAATTGATTCCAATATCTGCCAATATATATCAAAACATTTGCCAATATACGTGTACTTTTTATATTCTCGTATTTATAGAAGATTACTCGTACAACATACAATATATGAGTTTAAACATTTTTTGTCATAATAAAACAATTGCATAATAACTTCAAAATATCAATAATCTCTGAAACAATAATCCCCGAATATATCGATAATAATAAACTTTAAACCTGAAGACCGTAATTGATATTATCCAGTCAAAAATGCTATAAGAAAAATCAAATCGTTCTTTTCTAAAATATATTTTTATATCCATTTATTTATTATTCAAATCTAAAAAATAATAATTAAAATTAACAGACAGATTTAATTTTATTGCGTTTCTGAGCAACATGATATAAGATAGAATCTTCCTCATAAACTGCGAAATTAAACAACCATTTTTATTTCTTTATACTTTTCATTGTTCAGTAAAAGCTTGTGAGAAATAAACCATGGAGATAGATTTCCCATTTAAATCATGTTTCAAACAATTCATGTTTTCAGAAAGTGACTAATTAGCGCAAAAAATCTCCCATCAAACTCAGAGATAAAGTTTTAATTCACTTTCAAACGATTTTCAAGCTTTTCGTTTGGATAAACCACGGAGTTAGAGAGTAGAACTCCTAGGAAAAAGTTTTGTTTTTCATTAATGTCTCGACAACCCCTGAACTTAGATACTCGAAACATGGATTAAATTTATGGGGGACTATTTTAAGGCTATCCCCCAAATTTTATCAAATTCGGTTCAGCCGTTCTCCCGTGATGATGAGACAAACGAAAATTTTGTTTTTTACTAATATCTCGAGAATCACAACTCATAGAAACTCCGAACATGGACTAAATTTTAAGTGGGACTATTTTCAGGCAACCCACAAAATTTCATCAAATTCGGTTCAGCCGTTCTCCTGTGATGGCGGGACAAACAGTGAGACAGACAGACAGATAGACTTTCAATTTTATTTATATAGACTAGCAGCATACCCGTTCCTCGTACGGAATATGTAATATAAAGAAACTTATAATTCGCAATCATGTGCAAATTCTGTTAAAATATTAAATTTATTGCTCCTAAAGAGAAGTTTAAGAATATCTGTTCTCGCTATGCAAAATTATTTTCATGGGCAGATCTGAAGAATAAAACATCCTGGCCCCTTTTGTAAGCAAATTTACAAAAAAAAAAAGGAATTGTATCAATATATGCAACCCTGTACTACTTATATTGTCGCAGATTAGAAAATATGCCAGTGTGCTAGTAGAAGATTACCCGTATTACAATATGAATCTCAAAAATATTTGCCAAAATAAATGAGATGACGTAATAAATTGGAAATATCAATAATCCCCGTAATCTTTATACCAGAAGGCGTAATTGATTCCAATGTATGCCAATATATAACAAAATACATGCCAATATACCTGTACTACTTATATTCTCATAGATTAGAAGATATAATGCATTTGTAGAAGATTACTCGTACAAAGTACTATATATGAGTTTCAACAATTTTCGTCATAATAAAACAATGGCATAATAACTTGAAAATATCAATAATCCCTGAATCAACAGTCCCCGAAAATATCAATTATAAGAATGTTTAAACCTGAAGACCGTAATTGATATTATCCAGTCAGAAATGCAATGTCAATGACATTTATTTTATATACATATCTTTATTATTCAAATCGGAAAAGATTTAATAGAAAATCGTATGCGGCATAACACATTGGATCCGTTGCTAAGCGACATGATATCATTTGCTTCAAATAAATTGATGGAAATCATATCGTCTGAATAATGCGATCTCCATGGAAGGTTTGGCGACATTTTAGTCAATTTAGCGATAACTTAAAAAATCGCCAAATTTATCGCCAAGTGGGACTGTAGAATAGGTAGACCCATTTTGCGACAAATTGACGAAACATCATCACAATACTATCCCCTAGCAAAATACAATTATTTTCATTTATTAAGCGCGATTTTATCAACTCCAGGATATTTTTATGGACTCACAAATACTTTTATCAATTTCGTGATATTAAAAAAAATTCGTTAAATGTGTTACTAAGTAGGATGGATGGATTGATCGACAAATGCTACCAAAACATCATTTCAGTACTCTATTCTAAAAAACAAATCATTGAATTGCGCCAATTTTATAAATTTGGAAACATTTCCGCTAATTTGGTAAAGTTTAAGAGAAGTTACCAAGTTATTTAGATATATTCCGCTAAATTCGTAACTCTGAATTTGCAGATCTGAAGAATAAAATATCCTGATCCCGTTTGTATAAACTAAATGAAAACACTAAAATTGTATTATAAGATACACCCATTCTAATCATTTTCTGCTTCAACAATCGGCTAAATGAATTTATTGGGTAAACACAATATATGAATTTATTAGCTAAACACTATATATGAGCTGAAAACCACTTTGCTAAAATAAATGAAAGTCATGTACGCGGTCGGCAATTTATATAGTTAAAAGAACAATCAAACCGTTCATTTAAAAATATATTTTTACATCTATTTATTTATTTTATTCAAATAGAAAAAATAATAATAAATATTAACAACACATTTAATTTCATTCCGTTGCCGAGCAACATGATATAAGATAGAATCTTCCTCATAAAATGCAAAATTTAATAGCCATTTTTATTTCTTTATACTTTTCATTTTTCAGTAAAAGCTTGTATAATATAAACCAAGGAGATAGATTTCACATTTAAATCATGTTTCAAACAATTGATGTTTTCAGAAAGTGACTAATTAGTGCAAAAAATCTCCCCCCAAACTCTGAGATACAGTTTTAATTCACTTTCAAACGATTTTCAAGCTCTTCGTTTGGATAAACCACGGAGTTAGAGAGGAGAACTCCTAAGAAAATGTTTCGTTTTTCATTAATATCTCGACAACCCCTGGTCTTAGATACTCGAAACTTGGGCTAAATTTATGGGGGGCTATTTAAAGGCTATCCACAAAATTTCATCAAATTCCATTCAGCCGTTCTCACGTGATGATGAGACAAACGAAAATATCGTTTTTTACTAATATCTCGAGAACCGCTGATTGTAGAAACTCCATATATGGACTAAATTTTAAGTGGGATTATTTTCAGGCTATCCACAAAATTTCATCAAATTCGGTTCAGCCGTTCTCCCATGATGATGGGACAAACAGACAGACAGACAGACAGACAGACAGACAGACAGATTTTCATTTTTATTTATATAGACTAGCAGCATACCCGTTCTTCGTACGGAGTATATAATATAAAGAAACTTGAAATCCATAATCATGCCCAAATTCTTATAGTATACTAAATGACATGTTTAATCAAAATATTCTGTTAAAATATTTAATATAATGCTCCTAAAAGAAGTTTAAGAATCTCTGTTCTCGCTATATAAAATTATCTTCATGGACATATCTGAAGAATAAAACATCTTTGACCCCTTATGTAAGCAAATATAAAAAAAAATATGGAATTGAATCAATATATGCAAAATAAAAGCGTTAAAATTGTATGGGACCCGTGCTAATTATATACGCGAATATTAGAAAATATAACCTGTATTAGTAGATTACATGTATAAATTGAAAATACCAATAAACCCGTAATCTTTAAATCTGAAGACAGACATTTATTCCAATATATGTCAAAATTAAAGTCCTAAAATTATATGGGGAGATATACACGTACTACTTATAATGTCCGATTATTAGTAGAAGATTATCCGTTTTGTAATATGAGTCACAAATGTTTTTTGGTAAAATACAACAGACGACGTAATAAATTGAATATATAATTAATCCCCTTAATCTTCATACCAGAAGACTGTACTTGATTCCAATATATATGCCAATATATGTCAAAATATATGCCAATACACCTGTACTACTTATATTCACGTAGGTTAGAAGATATACCCGTGCATTCCTAGAAGATTACTCGTACAACGTACAATATTCGTATGTCAGCAATTTTTGCCGCAATAAAACAATGGTGTAATAACTTAAAAATATCAATAATCCCTGAATCAATAATTCCGGAAAATATCAATAATAATAATGTTTAAACCTGAAGAGTATAATTGATATTATCCAGTCCAAAATGAAGTGGCAATGAAATTTATTTTATATACATATCTTCATTATTCAAATCGGAAAGGATTTAATAAAAATCGTCTGCCGCATAAACACATTGGATTTAAATCCGTTGCTAAGCGACATGATATCATTTGCTTCAAATAAATTGGTAGAAAAAATATCGTCTAAATAGTTATATTTCTATGGAACATTTGGCGACAGTTTCGTCAAATTAGCGACATTTGAAAAAATCGCCAAATTTATCGCCAAGTGGGACTGTAGAACTGACAGTTCCACTTTGCGACAAATTGACGAAATATCATCACAATACTATCCCCTAACAAAAAACAATTAATATCATTTATGTAGCGCAATTTTATCAATTTCAAGATATTTTTATAGATTTGAAAACATTTGTATCAATTTGGTGACATTTTAAAAATTCGCTAAATGTATTACTAAGTAGGATGGTTGGTCTGACAGATAAATGCTAACCAAACATCATTTCAGTACTCTCTTCTAACAAAACAAAAAAAAATTTCATTGATATGTAGAAGACCCAAGCCACACGACCAACCCGAAGGTTTATGGCAGCTGTTTGTGTGTCGTTTATATCAATTTGGCGACATTTCCGTCAATTTGGCAAAGTTTAAGAAAAGTTGTCAAATTAGCGATATCACTCCAAATTCGTAGCTTTGAATTTGCAGATCTGAATGAAACTTTCTTATCCCGTTTCAATATACTAAATGAAAACACTACAATTGTATTAGAAGATATACCCGCTCTACTCTTTTTCTGTTTCAACAATCGGCTATATGAATTTATTGGCTAAACACAATATATGAGTTTAGTAGCTAAATACGATATAAGCTTGAAAACTCTTTGCCAAAATAAATGAAATTGATGTGCGCAGTCAGCAATTAATATAATTAAAAGAAAAATCAAACCGTCCATTCATAAGATATACTTTTATATCCATTTATCCATTTATTTATTATTTAAATCGAAAAAAAATAATAAAAACATTAACAAACACATTTAATTTAATTGCGATGCCGAGCAACATGATATATCCTCCTAAAATGTTAAAATTTATTAACCACTAACAGCACACCCGTTATTCGTACGGAGTGTATAATTTAAAGAAACTTAAAGTTCGCAATCATGTGCAAATTCTGTTAAAATATTAAATTTATTGCTCCTAAAGAGAAGTTTAAGAATATATGTTCTCACTATGCAAAATTATCTTCACGATCAGATCTGAAGAATAAAACATCCTGCCCCCTTTTGTAAGCAAATTTACAGAAGAAAAAATAGGAATTGAATGAATATATGCAACCCCTTACTAATTATATTGTCGCAGATCAGAAAATATGCCAATATGTTAGTAGAAGATTACCCGTATTACAATATGCGTCTCAAAAATATTTGCCAAAATAAAAGAGATGACGTAATAAATTGAAAACATCAATAATATCCGTACTCTTTATACCAGAAGGTCGTAATTGATTCCAATATATGCCAATATATATCAAAACATATGTCAATATACCTGTACTACTTATATTTTCGTAGATTAAGAGATATACACGTGTATTTGTAGAAGATTCGTACAACATACAATATATGAGTTTAAACAATTTTTGTCATAATAAAATAATTGCATAATAACTTGAAAATATCAATAATCCTTGAATCAATAATCCCCGAAAATATAAATAATAATAATTTTTAAACCTGAAGACCGTAATTGATATTATCCAGTCAAAAATTCTATAAGAAAAATCAAATCGTTCTTTTCTAAAATATATTTTTATATCCATTTATTTATTATTCAAATCGAAAAAATAATTATTAAAATTAACAGACAGATTTAATTTAATTGCGTTTCTGAGTAACATGATATAAGATAGAATCTTATAACATGTTAAATATGTCATGTCTTATAACATAAACTGCGAAATTAAATAACGATTTTGATTTCTCTATACTTCTCATTGTTCCGTAAAAGCTTGTTTTAAATAAACCATGAACCATGGAGATAGATTTCCCCTTTAAATCATGTTTCAAACAATTCATGTTTTCAGAAAGTGACTAATTAACGCAAAAAATCTCCCATCAAACTCAGAGATTAAATTTTAATTCACTTTCAAACGATTTTCAAGCTTTTCGTTTGGATAAACCACGGAGTTAGGGAGTAGAACTCCTAGGAAAAAGTTCCGTTTTTCATTAATATCTCGACAACCCCAAGTCTTAGAAACTCGAAACTTGGACAAAATTTATGGGAGGATATTTCAAGGCTATTCACCAAATTTCATTAAATTCGGTTCAGCCGTTTTTCCGTGATGATGAGACAAACGAAAATTTTGTTTTTTACTAATATCTCGAGAACCACTGGTCGTAGAAACTCAAAACACGGTTATAATTTTAAGTGGGGCTATTTCTGGGCTACCCACAAAATTTCATCAAATTCGGTTCAGCCGTTCTCCCGTGATGGTGTGACAAACAGACAGACAGACAGACAGACAGATTTTCATTTTTATTTATATAGATAGACTAGCAGCATACCCGTCCTTCGTACGGAGTATATAATATAAAAAAACTTATAATTCGCAATCATGTGCAAATTCTGATAAAATATTAAATTTATTGCTCACTAGCAGCATACCCGTTCTTCGTACGGAGTATATAATATAAAGAAACTTGAAATTCATAATCATGCCCAAATTCTTATAGTATACTAAATGACATGTTTAATCAAAATATTCTGTTAAAATATTTAATATAATGCTCCTAAAAAGAAGTTTAAGAATCTCTGTTCTCGCTATATAAAATTATCTTCATGGACATATCTGAAGAATAAAACATCTTGGACCCCTTATGTAAGAAAATATAAAAAAAAATATGGAATTGAATCAATATATGCAAAATAAAAGCGTTAAAATTGTATGGGACCCGTACTAATTATATACGCGAATATTAGAAAATATAACCTGTATTAGTAGATTACATGTATAAATTGAAAATACCAATAAACCCGTAATCTTTAAATCTGAAGACAGACATTTATTCCAATATATGTCAAAATTAAAGTCCTAAAATTATATGGGGAGATATACACGTACTACTTATAATGTCCGATTATTAGTAGAAGATTATCCGTTTTGTAATATGAGTCACAAATGTTTTTTGGTAAAATACAACAGACGACGTAATAAATTGAATATATAATTAATCCCCTTAATCTTCATACCAGAAGACTGTACTTGATTCCAATATATATGCCAATATATGTCAAAATATATGCCAATACACCTGTACTACTTATATTCACGTAGGTTAGAAGATATACCCGTGCATTCCTAGAAGATTACTCGTACAACGTACAATATTCGTATGTCAGCAATTTTTGCCGCAATAAAACAATGGTGTAATAACTTAAAAATATCAATAATCCCTGAATCAATAATTCCGGAAAATATCAATAATAATAATGTTTAAACCTGAAGAGTATAATTGATATTATCCAGTCCAAAATGAAGTGGCAATGAAATTTATTTTATATACATATCTTCATTATTCAAATCGGAAAGGATTTAATAAAAATCGTCTGCCGCATAAACACATTGGATTTAAATCCGTTGCTAAGCGACATGATATCATTTGCTTCAAATAAATTGGTAGAAAAAATATCGTCTAAATAGTTATATTTCTATGGAACATTTGGCGACAGTTTCGTCAAATTAGCGACATTTGAAAAAATCGCCAAATTTATCGCCAAGTGGGACTGTAGAACTGACAGTTCCACTTTGCGACAAATTGACGAAATATCATCACAATACTATCCCCTAACAAAAAACAATTAATATCATTTATGTAGCGCAATTTTATCAATTTCAAGATATTTTTATAGATTTGAAAACATTTGTATCAATTTGGTGACATTTTAAAAATTCGCTAAATGTATTACTAAGTAGGATGGTTGGTCTGACAGATAAATGCTAACCAAACATCATTTCAGTACTCTCTTCTAACAAAACAAAAAAAAATTTCATTGATATGTAGAAGACCCAAGCCACACGACCAACCCGAAGGTTTATGGCAGCTGTTTGTGTGTCGTTTATATCAATTTGGCGACATTTCCGTCAATTTGGCAAAGTTTAAGAAAAGTTGTCAAATTAGCGATATCACTCCAAATTCGTAGCTTTGAATTTGCAGATCTGAATGAAACTTTCTTATCCCGTTTCAATATACTAAATGAAAACACTACAATTGTATTAGAAGATATACCCGCTCTACTCTTTTTCTGTTTCAACAATCGGCTATATGAATTTATTGGCTAAACACAATATATGAGTTTAGTAGCTAAATACGATATAAGCTTGAAAACTCTTTGCCAAAATAAATGAAATTGATGTGCGCAGTCAGCAATTAATATAATTAAAAGAAAAATCAAACCGTCCATTCATAAGATATACTTTTATATCCATTTATCCATTTATTTATTATTTAAATCGAAAAAAAATAATAAAAACATTAACAAACACATTTAATTTAATTGCGATGCCGAGCAACATGATATATCCTCCTAAAATGTTAAAATTTATTAACCACTAACAGCACACCCGTTATTCGTACGGAGTGTATAATTTAAAGAAACTTAAAGTTCGCAATCATGTGCAAATTCTGTTAAAATATTAAATTTATTGCTCCTAAAGAGAAGTTTAAGAATATATGTTCTCACTATGCAAAATTATCTTCACGATCAGATCTGAAGAATAAAACATCCTGCCCCCTTTTGTAAGCAAATTTACAGAAGAAAAAATAGGAATTGAATGAATATATGCAACCCCTTACTAATTATATTGTCGCAGATCAGAAAATATGCCAATATGTTAGTAGAAGATTACCCGTATTACAATATGCGTCTCAAAAATATTTGCCAAAATAAAAGAGATGACGTAATAAATTGAAAACATCAATAATATCCGTACTCTTTATACCAGAAGGTCGTAATTGATTCCAATATATGCCAATATATATCAAAACATATGTCAATATACCTGTACTACTTATATTTTCGTAGATTAAGAGATATACACGTGTATTTGTAGAAGATTCGTACAACATACAATATATGAGTTTAAACAATTTTTGTCATAATAAAATAATTGCATAATAACTTGAAAATATCAATAATCCTTGAATCAATAATCCCCGAAAATATAAATAATAATAATTTTTAAACCTGAAGACCGTAATTGATATTATCCAGTCAAAAATTCTATAAGAAAAATCAAATCGTTCTTTTCTAAAATATATTTTTATATCCATTTATTTATTATTCAAATCGAAAAAATAATTATTAAAATTAACAGACAGATTTAATTTAATTGCGTTTCTGAGTAACATGATATAAGATAGAATCTTATAACATGTTAAATATGTCATGTCTTATAACATAAACTGCGAAATTAAATAACGATTTTGATTTCTCTATACTTCTCATTGTTCCGTAAAAGCTTGTTTTAAATAAACCATGAACCATGGAGATAGATTTCCCCTTTAAATCATGTTTCAAACAATTCATGTTTTCAGAAAGTGACTAATTAACGCAAAAAATCTCCCATCAAACTCAGAGATTAAATTTTAATTCACTTTCAAACGATTTTCAAGCTTTTCGTTTGGATAAACCACGGAGTTAGGGAGTAGAACTCCTAGGAAAAAGTTCCGTTTTTCATTAATATCTCGACAACCCCAAGTCTTAGAAACTCGAAACTTGGACAAAATTTATGGGAGGATATTTCAAGGCTATTCACCAAATTTCATTAAATTCGGTTCAGCCGTTTTTCCGTGATGATGAGACAAACGAAAATTTTGTTTTTTACTAATATCTCGAGAACCACTGGTCGTAGAAACTCAAAACACGGTTATAATTTTAAGTGGGGCTATTTCTGGGCTACCCACAAAATTTCATCAAATTCGGTTCAGCCGTTCTCCCGTGATGGTGTGACAAACAGACAGACAGACAGACAGACAGATTTTCATTTTTATTTATATAGATAGACTAGCAGCATACCCGTCCTTCGTACGGAGTATATAATATAAAAAAACTTATAATTCGCAATCATGTGCAAATTCTGATAAAATATTAAATTTATTGCTCACTAGCAGCATACCCGTTCTTCGTACGGAGTATATAATATAAAGAAACTTGAAATTCATAATCATGCCCAAATTCTTATAGTATACTAAATGACATGTTTAATCAAAATATTCTGTTAAAATATTTAATATAATGCTCCTAAAAAGAAGTTTAAGAATCTCTGTTCTCGCTATATAAAATTATCTTCATGGACATATCTGAAGAATAAAACATCTTGGACCCCTTATGTAAGAAAATATAAAAAAAAATATGGAATTGAATCAATATATGCAAAATAAAAGCGTTAAAATTGTATGGGACCCGTACTAATTATATACGCGAATATTAGAAAATATAACCTGTATTAGTAGATTACATGTATAAATTGAAAATACCAATAAACCCGTAATCTTTAAATCTGAAGACAGACATTTATTCCAATATATGTCAAAATTAAAGTCCTAAAATTATATGGGGAGATATACACGTACTACTTATAATGTCCGATTATTAGTAGAAGATTATCCGTTTTGTAATATGAGTCACAAATGTTTTTTGGTAAAATACAACAGACGACGTAATAAATTGAATATATAATTAATCCCCTTAATCTTCATACCAGAAGACTGTACTTGATTCCAATATATATGCCAATATATGTCAAAATATATGCCAATACACCTGTACTACTTATATTCACGTAGGTTAGAAGATATACCCGTGCATTCCTAGAAGATTACTCGTACAACGTACAATATTCGTATGTCAGCAATTTTTGCCGCAATAAAACAATGGTGTAATAACTTAAAAATATCAATAATCCCTGAATCAATAATTCCGGAAAATATCAATAATAATAATGTTTAAACCTGAAGAGTATAATTGATATTATCCAGTCCAAAATGAAGTGGCAATGAAATTTATTTTATATACATATCTTCATTATTCAAATCGGAAAGGATTTAATAAAAATCGTCTGCCGCATAAACACATTGGATTTAAATCCGTTGCTAAGCGACATGATATCATTTGCTTCAAATAAATTGGTAGAAAAAATATCGTCTAAATAGTTATATTTCTATGGAACATTTGGCGACAGTTTCGTCAAATTAGCGACATTTGAAAAAATCGCCAAATTTATCGCCAAGTGGGACTGTAGAACTGACAGTTCCACTTTGCGACAAATTGACGAAATATCATCACAATACTATCCCCTAACAAAAAACAATTAATATCATTTATGTAGCGCAATTTTATCAATTTCAAGATATTTTTATAGATTTGAAAACATTTGTATCAATTTGGTGACATTTTAAAAATTCGCTAAATGTATTACTAAGTAGGATGGTTGGTCTGACAGATAAATGCTAACCAAACATCATTTCAGTACTCTCTTCTAACAAAACAAAAAAAAATTTCATTGATATGTAGAAGACCCAAGCCACACGACCAACCCGAAGGTTTATGGCAGCTGTTTGTGTGTCGTTTATATCAATTTGGCGACATTTCCGTCAATTTGGCAAAGTTTAAGAAAAGTTGTCAAATTAGCGATATCACTCCAAATTCGTAGCTTTGAATTTGCAGATCTGAATGAAACTTTCTTATCCCGTTTCAATATACTAAATGAAAACACTACAATTGTATTAGAAGATATACCCGCTCTACTCTTTTTCTGTTTCAACAATCGGCTATATGAATTTATTGGCTAAACACAATATATGAGTTTAGTAGCTAAATACGATATAAGCTTGAAAACTCTTTGCCAAAATAAATGAAATTGATGTGCGCAGTCAGCAATTAATATAATTAAAAGAAAAATCAAACCGTCCATTCATAAGATATACTTTTATATCCATTTATCCATTTATTTATTATTTAAATCGAAAAAAAATAATAAAAACATTAACAAACACATTTAATTTAATTGCGATGCCGAGCAACATGATATATCCTCCTAAAATGTTAAAATTTATTAACCACTAACAGCACACCCGTTATTCGTACGGAGTGTATAATTTAAAGAAACTTAAAGTTCGCAATCATGTGCAAATTCTGTTAAAATATTAAATTTATTGCTCCTAAAGAGAAGTTTAAGAATATATGTTCTCACTATGCAAAATTATCTTCACGATCAGATCTGAAGAATAAAACATCCTGCCCCCTTTTGTAAGCAAATTTACAGAAGAAAAAATAGGAATTGAATGAATATATGCAACCCCTTACTAATTATATTGTCGCAGATCAGAAAATATGCCAATATGTTAGTAGAAGATTACCCGTATTACAATATGCGTCTCAAAAATATTTGCCAAAATAAAAGAGATGACGTAATAAATTGAAAACATCAATAATATCCGTACTCTTTATACCAGAAGGTCGTAATTGATTCCAATATATGCCAATATATATCAAAACATATGTCAATATACCTGTACTACTTATATTTTCGTAGATTAAGAGATATACACGTGTATTTGTAGAAGATTCGTACAACATACAATATATGAGTTTAAACAATTTTTGTCATAATAAAATAATTGCATAATAACTTGAAAATATCAATAATCCTTGAATCAATAATCCCCGAAAATATAAATAATAATAATTTTTAAACCTGAAGACCGTAATTGATATTATCCAGTCAAAAATTCTATAAGAAAAATCAAATCGTTCTTTTCTAAAATATATTTTTATATCCATTTATTTATTATTCAAATCGAAAAAATAATTATTAAAATTAACAGACAGATTTAATTTAATTGCGTTTCTGAGTAACATGATATAAGATAGAATCTTATAACATGTTAAATATGTCATGTCTTATAACATAAACTGCGAAATTAAATAACGATTTTGATTTCTCTATACTTCTCATTGTTCCGTAAAAGCTTGTTTTAAATAAACCATGAACCATGGAGATAGATTTCCCCTTTAAATCATGTTTCAAACAATTCATGTTTTCAGAAAGTGACTAATTAACGCAAAAAATCTCCCATCAAACTCAGAGATTAAATTTTAATTCACTTTCAAACGATTTTCAAGCTTTTCGTTTGGATAAACCACGGAGTTAGGGAGTAGAACTCCTAGGAAAAAGTTCCGTTTTTCATTAATATCTCGACAACCCCAAGTCTTAGAAACTCGAAACTTGGACAAAATTTATGGGAGGATATTTCAAGGCTATTCACCAAATTTCATTAAATTCGGTTCAGCCGTTTTTCCGTGATGATGAGACAAACGAAAATTTTGTTTTTTACTAATATCTCGAGAACCACTGGTCGTAGAAACTCAAAACACGGTTATAATTTTAAGTGGGGCTATTTCTGGGCTACCCACAAAATTTCATCAAATTCGGTTCAGCCGTTCTCCCGTGATGGTGTGACAAACAGACAGACAGACAGACAGACAGATTTTCATTTTTATTTATATAGATAGACTAGCAGCATACCCGTCCTTCGTACGGAGTATATAATATAAAAAAACTTATAATTCGCAATCATGTGCAAATTCTGATAAAATATTAAATTTATTGCTCACTAGCAGCATACCCGTTCTTCGTACGGAGTATATAATATAAAGAAACTTGAAATTCATAATCATGCCCAAATTCTTATAGTATACTAAATGACATGTTTAATCAAAATATTCTGTTAAAATATTTAATATAATGCTCCTAAAAAGAAGTTTAAGAATCTCTGTTCTCGCTATATAAAATTATCTTCATGGACATATCTGAAGAATAAAACATCTTGGACCCCTTATGTAAGAAAATATAAAAAAAAATATGGAATTGAATCAATATATGCAAAATAAAAGCGTTAAAATTGTATGGGACCCGTACTAATTATATACGCGAATATTAGAAAATATAACCTGTATTAGTAGATTACATGTATAAATTGAAAATACCAATAAACCCGTAATCTTTAAATCTGAAGACAGACATTTATTCCAATATATGTCAAAATTAAAGTCCTAAAATTATATGGGGAGATATACACGTACTACTTATAATGTCCGATTATTAGTAGAAGATTATCCGTTTTGTAATATGAGTCACAAATGTTTTTTGGTAAAATACAACAGACGACGTAATAAATTGAATATATAATTAATCCCCTTAATCTTCATACCAGAAGACTGTACTTGATTCCAATATATATGCCAATATATGTCAAAATATATGCCAATACACCTGTACTACTTATATTCACGTAGGTTAGAAGATATACCCGTGCATTCCTAGAAGATTACTCGTACAACGTACAATATTCGTATGTCAGCAATTTTTGCCGCAATAAAACAATGGTGTAATAACTTAAAAATATCAATAATCCCTGAATCAATAATTCCGGAAAATATCAATAATAATAATGTTTAAACCTGAAGAGTATAATTGATATTATCCAGTCCAAAATGAAGTGGCAATGAAATTTATTTTATATACATATCTTCATTATTCAAATCGGAAAGGATTTAATAAAAATCGTCTGCCGCATAAACACATTGGATTTAAATCCGTTGCTAAGCGACATGATATCATTTGCTTCAAATAAATTGGTAGAAAAAATATCGTCTAAATAGTTATATTTCTATGGAACATTTGGCGACAGTTTCGTCAAATTAGCGACATTTGAAAAAATCGCCAAATTTATCGCCAAGTGGGACTGTAGAACTGACAGTTCCACTTTGCGACAAATTGACGAAATATCATCACAATACTATCCCCTAACAAAAAACAATTAATATCATTTATGTAGCGCAATTTTATCAATTTCAAGATATTTTTATAGATTTGAAAACATTTGTATCAATTTGGTGACATTTTAAAAATTCGCTAAATGTATTACTAAGTAGGATGGTTGGTCTGACAGATAAATGCTAACCAAACATCATTTCAGTACTCTCTTCTAACAAAACAAAAAAAAATTTCATTGATATGTAGAAGACCCAAGCCACACGACCAACCCGAAGGTTTATGGCAGCTGTTTGTGTGTCGTTTATATCAATTTGGCGACATTTCCGTCAATTTGGCAAAGTTTAAGAAAAGTTGTCAAATTAGCGATATCACTCCAAATTCGTAGCTTTGAATTTGCAGATCTGAATGAAACTTTCTTATCCCGTTTCAATATACTAAATGAAAACACTACAATTGTATTAGAAGATATACCCGCTCTACTCTTTTTCTGTTTCAACAATCGGCTATATGAATTTATTGGCTAAACACAATATATGAGTTTAGTAGCTAAATACGATATAAGCTTGAAAACTCTTTGCCAAAATAAATGAAATTGATGTGCGCAGTCAGCAATTAATATAATTAAAAGAAAAATCAAACCGTCCATTCATAAGATATACTTTTATATCCATTTATCCATTTATTTATTATTTAAATCGAAAAAAAATAATAAAAACATTAACAAACACATTTAATTTAATTGCGATGCCGAGCAACATGATATATCCTCCTAAAATGTTAAAATTTATTAACCACTAACAGCACACCCGTTATTCGTACGGAGTGTATAATTTAAAGAAACTTAAAGTTCGCAATCATGTGCAAATTCTGTTAAAATATTAAATTTATTGCTCCTAAAGAGAAGTTTAAGAATATATGTTCTCACTATGCAAAATTATCTTCACGATCAGATCTGAAGAATAAAACATCCTGCCCCCTTTTGTAAGCAAATTTACAGAAGAAAAAATAGGAATTGAATGAATATATGCAACCCCTTACTAATTATATTGTCGCAGATCAGAAAATATGCCAATATGTTAGTAGAAGATTACCCGTATTACAATATGCGTCTCAAAAATATTTGCCAAAATAAAAGAGATGACGTAATAAATTGAAAACATCAATAATATCCGTACTCTTTATACCAGAAGGTCGTAATTGATTCCAATATATGCCAATATATATCAAAACATATGTCAATATACCTGTACTACTTATATTTTCGTAGATTAAGAGATATACACGTGTATTTGTAGAAGATTCGTACAACATACAATATATGAGTTTAAACAATTTTTGTCATAATAAAATAATTGCATAATAACTTGAAAATATCAATAATCCTTGAATCAATAATCCCCGAAAATATAAATAATAATAATTTTTAAACCTGAAGACCGTAATTGATATTATCCAGTCAAAAATTCTATAAGAAAAATCAAATCGTTCTTTTCTAAAATATATTTTTATATCCATTTATTTATTATTCAAATCGAAAAAATAATTATTAAAATTAACAGACAGATTTAATTTAATTGCGTTTCTGAGTAACATGATATAAGATAGAATCTTATAACATGTTAAATATGTCATGTCTTATAACATAAACTGCGAAATTAAATAACGATTTTGATTTCTCTATACTTCTCATTGTTCCGTAAAAGCTTGTTTTAAATAAACCATGAACCATGGAGATAGATTTCCCCTTTAAATCATGTTTCAAACAATTCATGTTTTCAGAAAGTGACTAATTAACGCAAAAAATCTCCCATCAAACTCAGAGATTAAATTTTAATTCACTTTCAAACGATTTTCAAGCTTTTCGTTTGGATAAACCACGGAGTTAGGGAGTAGAACTCCTAGGAAAAAGTTCCGTTTTTCATTAATATCTCGACAACCCCAAGTCTTAGAAACTCGAAACTTGGACAAAATTTATGGGAGGATATTTCAAGGCTATTCACCAAATTTCATTAAATTCGGTTCAGCCGTTTTTCCGTGATGATGAGACAAACGAAAATTTTGTTTTTTACTAATATCTCGAGAACCACTGGTCGTAGAAACTCAAAACACGGTTATAATTTTAAGTGGGGCTATTTCTGGGCTACCCACAAAATTTCATCAAATTCGGTTCAGCCGTTCTCCCGTGATGGTGTGACAAACAGACAGACAGACAGACAGACAGATTTTCATTTTTATTTATATAGATAGACTAGCAGCATACCCGTCCTTCGTACGGAGTATATAATATAAAAAAACTTATAATTCGCAATCATGTGCAAATTCTGATAAAATATTAAATTTATTGCTCACTAGCAGCATACCCGTTCTTCGTACGGAGTATATAATATAAAGAAACTTGAAATTCATAATCATGCCCAAATTCTTATAGTATACTAAATGACATGTTTAATCAAAATATTCTGTTAAAATATTTAATATAATGCTCCTAAAAAGAAGTTTAAGAATCTCTGTTCTCGCTATATAAAATTATCTTCATGGACATATCTGAAGAATAAAACATCTTGGACCCCTTATGTAAGAAAATATAAAAAAAAATATGGAATTGAATCAATATATGCAAAATAAAAGCGTTAAAATTGTATGGGACCCGTACTAATTATATACGCGAATATTAGAAAATATAACCTGTATTAGTAGATTACATGTATAAATTGAAAATACCAATAAACCCGTAATCTTTAAATCTGAAGACAGACATTTATTCCAATATATGTCAAAATTAAAGTCCTAAAATTATATGGGGAGATATACACGTACTACTTATAATGTCCGATTATTAGTAGAAGATTATCCGTTTTGTAATATGAGTCACAAATGTTTTTTGGTAAAATACAACAGACGACGTAATAAATTGAATATATAATTAATCCCCTTAATCTTCATACCAGAAGACTGTACTTGATTCCAATATATATGCCAATATATGTCAAAATATATGCCAATACACCTGTACTACTTATATTCACGTAGGTTAGAAGATATACCCGTGCATTCCTAGAAGATTACTCGTACAACGTACAATATTCGTATGTCAGCAATTTTTGCCGCAATAAAACAATGGTGTAATAACTTAAAAATATCAATAATCCCTGAATCAATAATTCCGGAAAATATCAATAATAATAATGTTTAAACCTGAAGAGTATAATTGATATTATCCAGTCCAAAATGAAGTGGCAATGAAATTTATTTTATATACATATCTTCATTATTCAAATCGGAAAGGATTTAATAAAAATCGTCTGCCGCATAAACACATTGGATTTAAATCCGTTGCTAAGCGACATGATATCATTTGCTTCAAATAAATTGGTAGAAAAAATATCGTCTAAATAGTTATATTTCTATGGAACATTTGGCGACAGTTTCGTCAAATTAGCGACATTTGAAAAAATCGCCAAATTTATCGCCAAGTGGGACTGTAGAACTGACAGTTCCACTTTGCGACAAATTGACGAAATATCATCACAATACTATCCCCTAACAAAAAACAATTAATATCATTTATGTAGCGCAATTTTATCAATTTCAAGATATTTTTATAGATTTGAAAACATTTGTATCAATTTGGTGACATTTTAAAAATTCGCTAAATGTATTACTAAGTAGGATGGTTGGTCTGACAGATAAATGCTAACCAAACATCATTTCAGTACTCTCTTCTAACAAAACAAAAAAAAATTTCATTGATATGTAGAAGACCCAAGCCACACGACCAACCCGAAGGTTTATGGCAGCTGTTTGTGTGTCGTTTATATCAATTTGGCGACATTTCCGTCAATTTGGCAAAGTTTAAGAAAAGTTGTCAAATTAGCGATATCACTCCAAATTCGTAGCTTTGAATTTGCAGATCTGAATGAAACTTTCTTATCCCGTTTCAATATACTAAATGAAAACACTACAATTGTATTAGAAGATATACCCGCTCTACTCTTTTTCTGTTTCAACAATCGGCTATATGAATTTATTGGCTAAACACAATATATGAGTTTAGTAGCTAAATACGATATAAGCTTGAAAACTCTTTGCCAAAATAAATGAAATTGATGTGCGCAGTCAGCAATTAATATAATTAAAAGAAAAATCAAACCGTCCATTCATAAGATATACTTTTATATCCATTTATCCATTTATTTATTATTTAAATCGAAAAAAAATAATAAAAACATTAACAAACACATTTAATTTAATTGCGATGCCGAGCAACATGATATATCCTCCTAAAATGTTAAAATTTATTAACCACTAACAGCACACCCGTTATTCGTACGGAGTGTATAATTTAAAGAAACTTAAAGTTCGCAATCATGTGCAAATTCTGTTAAAATATTAAATTTATTGCTCCTAAAGAGAAGTTTAAGAATATATGTTCTCACTATGCAAAATTATCTTCACGATCAGATCTGAAGAATAAAACATCCTGCCCCCTTTTGTAAGCAAATTTACAGAAGAAAAAATAGGAATTGAATGAATATATGCAACCCCTTACTAATTATATTGTCGCAGATCAGAAAATATGCCAATATGTTAGTAGAAGATTACCCGTATTACAATATGCGTCTCAAAAATATTTGCCAAAATAAAAGAGATGACGTAATAAATTGAAAACATCAATAATATCCGTACTCTTTATACCAGAAGGTCGTAATTGATTCCAATATATGCCAATATATATCAAAACATATGTCAATATACCTGTACTACTTATATTTTCGTAGATTAAGAGATATACACGTGTATTTGTAGAAGATTCGTACAACATACAATATATGAGTTTAAACAATTTTTGTCATAATAAAATAATTGCATAATAACTTGAAAATATCAATAATCCTTGAATCAATAATCCCCGAAAATATAAATAATAATAATTTTTAAACCTGAAGACCGTAATTGATATTATCCAGTCAAAAATTCTATAAGAAAAATCAAATCGTTCTTTTCTAAAATATATTTTTATATCCATTTATTTATTATTCAAATCGAAAAAATAATTATTAAAATTAACAGACAGATTTAATTTAATTGCGTTTCTGAGTAACATGATATAAGATAGAATCTTATAACATGTTAAATATGTCATGTCTTATAACATAAACTGCGAAATTAAATAACGATTTTGATTTCTCTATACTTCTCATTGTTCCGTAAAAGCTTGTTTTAAATAAACCATGAACCATGGAGATAGATTTCCCCTTTAAATCATGTTTCAAACAATTCATGTTTTCAGAAAGTGACTAATTAACGCAAAAAATCTCCCATCAAACTCAGAGATTAAATTTTAATTCACTTTCAAACGATTTTCAAGCTTTTCGTTTGGATAAACCACGGAGTTAGGGAGTAGAACTCCTAGGAAAAAGTTCCGTTTTTCATTAATATCTCGACAACCCCAAGTCTTAGAAACTCGAAACTTGGACAAAATTTATGGGAGGATATTTCAAGGCTATTCACCAAATTTCATTAAATTCGGTTCAGCCGTTTTTCCGTGATGATGAGACAAACGAAAATTTTGTTTTTTACTAATATCTCGAGAACCACTGGTCGTAGAAACTCAAAACACGGTTATAATTTTAAGTGGGGCTATTTCTGGGCTACCCACAAAATTTCATCAAATTCGGTTCAGCCGTTCTCCCGTGATGGTGTGACAAACAGACAGACAGACAGACAGACAGACAGACAGACAGACAGACAGATTTTCATTTTTATTTATATAGATAGACTAGCAGCATACCCGTCCTTCGTACGGAGTATATAATATAAAAAAACTTATAATTCGCAATCATGTGCAAATTCTGATAAAATATTAAATTTATTGCTCACTAGCAGCATACCCGTTCTTCGTACGGAGTATATAATATAAAGAAACTTGAAATTCATAATCATGCCCAAATTCTTATAGTATACTAAATGACATGTTTAATCAAAATATTCTGTTAAAATATTTAATATAATGCTCCTAAAAAGAAGTTTAAGAATCTCTGTTCTCGCTATATAAAATTATCTTCATGGACATATCTGAAGAATAAAACATCTTGGACCCCTTATGTAAGAAAATATAAAAAAAAATATGGAATTGAATCAATATATGCAAAATAAAAGCGTTAAAATTGTATGGGACCCGTACTAATTATATACGCGAATATTAGAAAATATAACCTGTATTAGTAGATTACATGTATAAATTGAAAATACCAATAAACCCGTAATCTTTAAATCTGAAGACAGACATTTATTCCAATATATGTCAAAATTAAAGTCCTAAAATTATATGGGGAGATATACACGTACTACTTATAATGTCCGATTATTAGTAGAAGATTATCCGTTTTGTAATATGAGTCACAAATGTTTTTTGGTAAAATACAACAGACGACGTAATAAATTGAATATATAATTAATCCCCTTAATCTTCATACCAGAAGACTGTACTTGATTCCAATATATATGCCAATATATGTCAAAATATATGCCAATACACCTGTACTACTTATATTCACGTAGGTTAGAAGATATACCCGTGCATTCCTAGAAGATTACTCGTACAACGTACAATATTCGTATGTCAGCAATTTTTGCAGCAATAAAACAATGGTGTAATAACTTAAAAATATCAATAATCCCTGAATCAATAATTCCGGAAAATATCAATAATAATAATGTTTAAACCTGAAGAGTATAATTGATATTATCCAGTCCAAAATGAAGTGGCAATGAAATTTATTTTATATACATATCTTCATTATTCAAATCGGAAAGGATTTAATAAAAATCGTCTGCCGCATAAACACATTGGATTTAAATCCGTTGCTAAGCGACATGATATCATTTGCTTCAAATAAATTGGTAGAAAAAATATCGTCTAAATAGTTATATTTCTATGGAACATTTGGCGACAGTTTCGTCAAATTAGCGACATTTGAAAAAATCGCCAAATTTATCGCCAAGTGGGACTGTAGAACTGACAGTTCCACTTTGCGACAAATTGACGAAATATCATCACAATACTATCCCCTAACAAAAAACAATTAATATCATTTATGTAGCGCAATTTTATCAATTTCAAGATATTTTTATAGATTTGAAAACATTTGTATCAATTTGGTGACATTTTAAAAATTCGCTAAATGTATTACTAAGTAGGATGGTTGGTCTGACAGATAAATGCTAACCAAACATCATTTCAGTACTCTCTTCTAACAAAACAAAAAAAAATTTCATTGATATGTAGAAGACCCAAGCCACACGACCAACCCGAAGGTTTATGGCAGCTGTTTGTGTGTCGTTTATATCAATTTGGCGACATTTCCGTCAATTTGGCAAAGTTTAAGAAAAGTTGTCAAATTAGCGATATCACTCCAAATTCGTAGCTTTGAATTTGCAGATCTGAATGAAACTTTCTTATCCCGTTTCAATATACTAAATGAAAACACTACAATTGTATTAGAAGATATACCCGCTCTACTCTTTTTCTGTTTCAACAATCGGCTATATGAATTTATTGGCTAAACACAATATATGAGTTTAGTAGCTAAATACGATATAAGCTTGAAAACTCTTTGCCAAAATAAATGAAATTGATGTGCGCAGTCAGCAATTAATATAATTAAAAGAAAAATCAAACCGTCCATTCATAAGATATACTTTTATATCCATTTATCCATTTATTTATTATTTAAATCGAAAAAAAATAATAAAAACATTAACAAACACATTTAATTTAATTGCGATGCCGAGCAACATGATATATCCTCCTAAAATGTTAAAATTTATTAACCACTAACAGCACACCCGTTATTCGTACGGAGTGTATAATTTAAAGAAACTTAAAGTTCGCAATCATGTGCAAATTCTGTTAAAATATTAAATTTATTGCTCCTAAAGAGAAGTTTAAGAATATATGTTCTCACTATGCAAAATTATCTTCACGATCAGATCTGAAGAATAAAACATCCTGCCCCCTTTTGTAAGCAAATTTACAGAAGAAAAAATAGGAATTGAATGAATATATGCAACCCCTTACTAATTATATTGTCGCAGATCAGAAAATATGCCAATATGTTAGTAGAAGATTACCCGTATTACAATATGCGTCTCAAAAATATTTGCCAAAATAAAAGAGATGACGTAATAAATTGAAAACATCAATAATATCCGTACTCTTTATACCAGAAGGTCGTAATTGATTCCAATATATGCCAATATATATCAAAACATATGTCAATATACCTGTACTACTTATATTTTCGTAGATTAAGAGATATACACGTGTATTTGTAGAAGATTCGTACAACATACAATATATGAGTTTAAACAATTTTTGTCATAATAAAATAATTGCATAATAACTTGAAAATATCAATAATCCTTGAATCAATAATCCCCGAAAATATAAATAATAATAATTTTTAAACCTGAAGACCGTAATTGATATTATCCAGTCAAAAATTCTATAAGAAAAATCAAATCGTTCTTTTCTAAAATATATTTTTATATCCATTTATTTATTATTCAAATCGAAAAAATAATTATTAAAATTAACAGACAGATTTAATTTAATTGCGTTTCTGAGTAACATGATATAAGATAGAATCTTATAACATGTTAAATATGTCATGTCTTATAACATAAACTGCGAAATTAAATAACGATTTTGATTTCTCTATACTTCTCATTGTTCCGTAAAAGCTTGTTTTAAATAAACCATGAACCATGGAGATAGATTTCCCCTTTAAATCATGTTTCAAACAATTCATGTTTTCAGAAAGTGACTAATTAACGCAAAAAATCTCCCATCAAACTCAGAGATTAAATTTTAATTCACTTTCAAACGATTTTCAAGCTTTTCGTTTGGATAAACCACGGAGTTAGGGAGTAGAACTCCTAGGAAAAAGTTCCGTTTTTCATTAATATCTCGACAACCCCAAGTCTTAGAAACTCGAAACTTGGACAAAATTTATGGGAGGATATTTCAAGGCTATTCACCAAATTTCATTAAATTCGGTTCAGCCGTTTTTCCGTGATGATGAGACAAACGAAAATTTTGTTTTTTACTAATATCTCGAGAACCACTGGTCGTAGAAACTCAAAACACGGTTATAATTTTAAGTGGGGCTATTTCTGGGCTACCCACAAAATTTCATCAAATTCGGTTCAGCCGTTCTCCTGTGATGGTGTGACAAACAGACAGACAGACAGACAGACAGACAGACAGACAGACAGACAGATTTTCATTTTTATTTATATAGATAGACTAGCAGCATACCCGTCCTTCGTACGGAGTATATAATATAAAAAAACTTATAATTCGCAATCATGTGCAAATTCTGATAAAATATTAAATTTATTGCTCACTAGCAGCATACCCGTTCTTCGTACGGAGTATATAATATAAAGAAACTTGAAATTCATAATCATGCCCAAATTCTTATAGTATACTAAATGACATGTTTAATCAAAATATTCTGTTAAAATATTTAATATAATGCTCCTAAAAAGAAGTTTAAGAATCTCTGTTCTCGCTATATAAAATTATCTTCATGGACATATCTGAAGAATAAAACATCTTGGACCCCTTATGTAAGAAAATATAAAAAAAAATATGGAATTGAATCAATATATGCAAAATAAAAGCGTTAAAATTGTATGGGACCCGTACTAATTATATACGCGAATATTAGAAAATATAACCTGTATTAGTAGATTACATGTATAAATTGAAAATACCAATAAACCCGTAATCTTTAAATCTGAAGACAGTCATTTATTCCAATATATGTCAAAATTAAAGTGCTAAAATTATATGGGAAGGTATACACGTACTACTTATAATGTTCGATTATTAGTAGAAGATTACCCGTTTTGCAATATGAGTCACAAATATTTTTTGGTAAAATACAACAGACGACGTAATAAATTGAATATATAATTAATCCCATTAATCTTCATACCAGAAGACTGTACTTGATTCCAATATATATGCCAATATATGTCAAAATTTATGCCAATATACCTGTACTACATATATTCTCGTAGGTTAGAAGATATACCCGTGCATTCCTAGAAGATTACTCGTACAACGTACAATATGCGTGTGTCAGCAATTTTTGCCGCAATAAAACAATGGCGTAATAACTTAAAAATATCAATAATCCTGAATCAATAATTCCGGAAAATATCAATAATAATAATGTTTAAACCTGTAGAGTATAATTGATATTATCCAGTCCAAAATGAAATGGCAATGAAATTTATTTTATATACATATCTTCATTATTCAAATCGGAAAGGATTTAATAAAAATCATCTGCCGCATAAACACATTGAATTTAAATCCGTTGCTAAGCGACATGATATCATTTGCTTCAAATAAATTGGTAGAAAAAATATCGTCTAAATAGTTATATTTCTATGGAACATTTGGCGACAGTTTCGTCAAATTAGCGACATTTTAAAAAATCACCAAATTTATCGCCAAGTGGGACTGTAGAACTGACAGTTCCACTTTGCGACAAATTGACGAAATATCATCACAATACTTTCCCCTAACAAAAAACAATTAATATCATTTATGTAGCGCAATTTTATCAATTTCAAGATATTTTTATAGATTTGAAAACATTTTTATCAATTTGGTGACATTTTAAAAATTCGCTAAATGTATTACTAAGGTGGATGGTTGGTCTGACAGATAAATGCTAACCAAACATCATTTCAGTACTCTCTTCTAACAAAACAAAAAAAAAATTCATTGATATGTAGAAGACCCAAGCCACACGACCAAACCGAAGGTTTATGGCAGCTGTTTGTGTGTCGTTTATATCAATTTGGCGACATTTCCGTCAATTTGGCAAAGTTTAAGAAAAGTTGTCAAATTAGCGATATCCCTTCAAATTCGTAGCTTTGAATTTGCAGATCTGAATGAAACATTCTTATCCCGTTTCAATATACTAAATGAAAACACTACAATTGTATTAGAAGATATACCCGCTCTACTCTTTTTCTGTTTCAACAATCGGCTATATGAATTTATTGGCTAAACACAATATATGAGTTTAGTACCTAAATACGATATAAGCTTGAAAACTCTTTGCCAAAATAAATGAAATTGATGTGCGCAGTCAGCAATTAATATAATTAAAAGAAAAATCAAACCGTCCATTCATAAGATATACTTTTATATCCATTTATCCATTTATTTATTATTTAAATCGAAAAAAAATAATAAAAACATTAACAAACACATTTAATTTAATTGCGATGCCGAGCAACATGATATATCCTCCTAAAATGTTAAAATTTATTAACCACTAACAGCACACCCGTTATTCGTACGGAGTGTATAATTTAAAGAAACTTAAAGTTCGCAATCATGTGCAAATTCTGTTAAAATATTAAATTTATTGCTCCTAAAGAGAAGTTTATGAATATATGTTCTCACTATGAAAAATTATCTTCACGATCAGATCTGAAGAATAAAACATCCTGCCCCCTTTTGTAAGCAAATTTACAGAAGAAAAAATAGGAATTGAATGAATATATGCAACCCCGTACTAATTATATTGTCGCAGATCAGAAAATATGCCAATGTGTTAGTAGAAGATTACCCGTATTACAATATGCGTCTCAAAAATATTTGCCAAAATAAAAGAGATGACGTAATAAATTGAAAACATCAATAATATCCGTACTCTTTATACCAGAAGGTCGTAATTGATTCCAATATATGCCAATATATATCAAAACATATGTCAATATACCTGTACTACTTATATTCTCGTAGATTAAAAGATATACACGTGTATTTGTAGAAGATTCGTACAACATACAATATATGAGTTTAAACAATTTTTGTCATAATAAAATAATTGCATAATAACTTAAAAATATCAATAATCCTTGAATCAATAATCCCCGAAAATATAAATAATAATAATTTTTAAACCTGAAGACCGTAATTGATATTATCCAGTCAAAAATGCTATAAGAAAAATCAAATCGTTCTTTTCTGAAATATATTTTTATATCCATTTGTTTATTATTCAAATCGAAAAAATAATTATTAAAATTAACAGACAGATTTAATTTAATTGCGTTTCTGAGTAACATGATATAAGATAGAATCTTATAACATGTTAAATATGTCATGTCTTATAACATAAACTGCGAAATTAAATAACGATTTTGATTTCTCTATACTTCTCATTGTTCCGTAAAAGCTTGTTTTAAATAAACCATGAACCATGGAGATAGATTTCCCCTTTAAATCATGTTTCAAACAATTCATGTTTTCAGAAAGTGACTAATTAACGCAAAAAATCTCCCATCAAACGCAGAGATTAAATTTTAATTCACTTTCAAACGATTTTCAAGCTTTTCGTTTGGATAAACCACGGAGTTAGGGAGTAGAATTCCTAGGAAAAAGTTCCGTTTTTCATTAATATCTCGACAACCCCAGGTCTTAGAAACTCGAAACATGGACAAAATTTATGGGGGGATATTTCAAGGCTATTCACCAAATTTCATTAAATTCTGTTCAGCCGTTTTTCCGTGATGATGAGAAAAACGAAAATTTCGTTTTTTACTAATATCTCGAGAACCACTGGTCGTAGAAACTCAAAACACGGATATAATTTTAAGTGGGGCTATTTCTGGGCTACCCACAAAATTTCATCAAATTCGGTTCAGCCGTTCTTCCGTGATGGTGTGACAAACAGACAGACAGACAGACAGACAGACAGACAGACAGACAGACAGACAGATTTTCATTTTTATTTATATAGATAAAGAGAAGTTTAAGAATATCTGTTCTCACTATGCAAAATTATCTTCACGGGCAAATCTGAAGAATAAAATATCCTGGCCCCTTTTGTAAGCAAATTCACACACAAAAAAAGAATTGAATCAATATATGCAACCACGTAGTACTTATATTGTCGCAAATTAGAAAATATGCCAGTGTGTTAGTAGAAGCTTAAACATATTGTAATATGAGTCTTAAAAATATTTACCAAAATAAAAAAGATGACGTAATAAATTGAAAGTATCAAAAATCCCCGTAATCTTAATACCAGAAGGTCGTAATTGATTCCAATATATGCCAACATATATAAAAATTTTGCCAATATACCTGTACTACTTATATTCTCGTAGATTAGAAGATATACCCGTGCATTTGTAGAAGATTACTTGTACAACGTACTATATATGAGTTTCAACAATTTTTGTCATAATGAAACAATGGCATAATAATTTGAAAATATCAATAATTCCTGAATCAACTGTCCCCGAAATATCAATAATAATGATGTTTAAACCTGAAGACCGTAATTGATATTATCCAGTCAAAAATGCAATGTCAATGAAATTTATTTTATATACATATTTTTATTAGATTTAATAAAAATCGTATGACACATAACACATTGGATCCGTTGCTAAGCGACATGATATCATCTGCTTCAAATAAATTGATGGAACTCATGTCGTCTGAATAATGTGATCTTCATGGAAGGTTTGGCGACATTTTCGTCTCCATGATATTTTTATGGATTTACAAATATTTTTATCAATTTAGTGATATTAAAAAAATTAGTTAAATGCGTTACTAAGTAGGATGGATGGACTGACCGACAAATGCTACAGAAACATCATTTCAGTACTCTATTCTAAAAAAACAAATTTAATTTCATTGATTTGGGTCATTTTTACCAATTTGGAGATATTTCCTCTAATTTGGTTAAGTTTAAGAAAAGTTACCAAGTTATTTAGAGATATTCCGCTAAATTCGTAGCTCTAAATTTACAGATCTGAAGAATAAAATATCCATATCCCGTCTGTATATATACTAAATGAAAACACTAAAATTGTATTAGAAGATACATACATCCGTTCTACTCTTTTTCTGCTTCAACAATCAGCTAAATGAATTTATTGGGTAAACACAATATATGAGTATATTAGCTAACCACAATATATGAGCTTTGAAACCTCTTTGCTAAAATAAATAAAAGTGTGATGTACGCAGTTCGCAATATATATTATTAAAAGAACAATCAAACCGTTCATTTATTATGAGTTTATTAGCTAAACAGAATATATGAGCTTGAAACCTCTTTGCTAAAATAAATAAAAGTAATGTCCGCTGTCCGCAATATATATAATTAAAAGAACAATCAAACCGTTCATTTATAAAATATATTTTTACATCCATTTATTTATTATACAAATAGAAAAAATAATAATAATCATTAACAAACACATTTAATTCCATTCCTTTGCCTAGCAACATGATATAAGATAGAATCTTCCTCATAAAATGCGAAATTAAATAACCATTTTAATTTCTTTATACTTCTAATCGTTGAGTAAAAGCTTGTGAAATACATGGAGGTAGATTTTTCCATTTAAATTCATGTTTCAAACAATTCATGCTTTCAGATAGTGACTATTTATTGCAAAAATCCTGCATCAAACTCAAAAATAAAGTTTTAATTCCCTTTGACGCTTTAAACAAACGATTTTTATCCTTTCCGTTTGGATAAACCACGGAGTTGGAGAGTAGAACTCCTATAAAAAAAGTTCCGTTTTTCATTAATATCTCGACAACCCCTGATCTTAGAAACTTGAAACTTGGGCAAAATTTATGGGGGGCTATTTCAAGGCCACCCACAAAATTTCATTAAATTCGATTCAGCCGTTCTCGCGTGATGATGAGACAAACCAAAGTTTCGTTTTTTACTAATATCTCGAGAACCACTGGTCGTAGAAATTCCAACCATAGACTAAATTTTAAGTGGGGCTATTTCTAGGCTACCCACAAAATTTCATCAAATTCGGTTCAACCGTTCTCCCGTGATGATGGGACAAACATACAGACAGACAGACAGACAGACAGACAGACAGACAGACAGACAGATTTTCAATTTTATTTATATAGATGTGTTCAATCTGATAACCCTTTTATTGAACTATCATATTACATCTTGATTCCAATGTTTTGGGATGCCGCTTATAAAGAGCTTGTTTTAAAAGTCCAAATGCACAGTAATCCATAGGAGACAGGTCGGGGGACTTGTGTGGGATGCATTTAAATGGACTAGTCTCAATTCCGGTTTCATTTCTCATTTTTTCAAAAAATATAGCAGTAGATTTAGAGGTATGGCTGGTAGTCTTAGCCTGATGGAATTTAACATAATGAAGATTGTTTGGGTATAGTGATGAAATGTTTTTTTTTAAAACAGGTGTTAAAACATATTTCTGATAGTAATCCGAATTAATTTTGACATTTTTTTCTACTTTCCTTATTTTAAATTTGCCATTATAAGATAATCCAGAAATAACCATAAAACATTTAGCAAAACTTTCCTTGTTTTCTCTGAACAAACCTTTGTTGGGTATCCATGTTTTACCTTTTTTCCAGTCAAATGTAAACTTTGACGTTTCTTTCTTTTTTATTAATTACGTTACTTAATTTACGTGTAGAAATATTAAAACCATGCTTTTTACATCTTTTTTTAATAATCTAATAAGAGTATTATAATTTAATAAGAGTATTTCTCTTCGGAAAGTGCAAAAAGTATAGCCTTCGATCCATTCTTTATTTTCTAGCAACATTTTAAAGCAAGGAATATTTTTAACGATGCAGACGATAATTAAACCTTATTCCGACTGGATGCCAGTCAGATTTTTTTTTATTTAAATTTAATTCATGGAGAAAGTCAAAATCGTTACAAAAATGTGTGAATACCCCCTGTATACAATGTACCCCCTGTATACCTATATATAAGACCTTTGCTCTATTCAAGGAGAAAATACTTTTACAGGCATCCATTCCTATTACGGGAGTATAAGGTTGCCATATACTGCATTTCGGGTTAGGGTTACCAAATTTAGTTATTTATTGCCCACTTGGAGACTTTTGACGACTTTTCGAATGTACTAGAACTTTCTCGAAAGCATGAATATTCTGGGAGATATTAGCTCTTCTAGAATTTCTGCGGAGAGTATATAAAAGATGTAATCACTCAGTGTGTGGAAAGCAGTTGACGTGATATATACTGAATTGATTGTGAGATCGTGTGGAAACAAAGGACTGAAGAGAACCGGACGCTTCGCAAATCAGGCAGTGGACGACGAAATGTCACGTTTGCACGGGATGATAGACACCTCATTCGTATGGCAGTAATGGACCGTACAGCTTCATCTTGACAGTTAGAAGAACGTTGGAGCACTGCTACAGGTATATCATTGTCTGCTCCACCAATTCATCGGCGTCTGCTGCACCGTGGACTGCGGGGGCGCGGTAGCCCATTGGTTAGCGCGCTGGAGTTGCACTCGGTAGGCCCGGGTTCGATTCCAGCCACTGCCAAAACTGCCGCCGTGTTCACGCGGAGTACGATCACGTTAAACATGTGGGTCCGTAAGTCCTTCCGAGAGGTTGGTGGTAGGGGAAGGAGGGTACGGTCCCTGTGGATGCCTCCCCCACTGGGTTCCGGTCTAAATTGGGTGGCACTTCCCGGCCGTCCAAACAGTTACCTTACACCTTTCTGGTAGGTCGGACGGTCTGGGTAACAGCAGCAGCACCGTGGACTGCATGCAATAATTCCTCTGTACAGGATTCCACTGATGCAAAGCCATCGACGCCTGCAGCTACAATAGGTTTATCAACAGAGACACTGGGGTACTGATTGGCAACAAGTCCTCTTTTCCGATGAATCCCGCTTTAATTTGGGGTACAGTAATGGCCGCATCCACATTAGACGCTATAGCGGTGAAACCCTCCTTCCGGAGTGCGTTATCCAATGTCAAACGAGACGAAAGCCAGTCATGATGGTCTGGAGCACCATTGGGTATTTTGGACGCAACGCATTATTGGAGATGTATTTCAACAGGACAAAGCCCGTCCACATGTTGCTATGACTGTTTAAGATTTATTTTCAGCACAACAGATACAGCTTCATCCTTGGCCTGCCTATTCACCGGATATGTCGCCTATTGAACATGTCTGGAATTTTGTCGGTCGGCGTTTCGCTCGTGACGCTCGTCCCGTAGCTAATACAGCTGAACTTTGGGTTCGGATAGAGGCAAATCTGGAATGATTTTCCTCATTTACAAATTCAACATCTGTTTGATTCGATGACACACCGCATAGAAGTACTTATTGCAGCGCGTGGTGGTTTCACCAAATACTGATATTCAACATGTAATATTGTTTTTTTTTACTTTGTGAATTTAATCGTTTATTTGTATCAATGCAAGTCGTTTGTGGAATAAATTACATTCAATTCTGATGATTTCTTCATGGTGTTGAAAGTTCTACAAAAAGGAGTATATATATCAATGTCACTTATAATAAAACTACTTTTATGTCACAACTACCAGGCACTTAATTTATGCCATTAACCTATTCTTATCCGCGAAATATGAACAATTTTGTAGTCGCAGACGTTGCCCGGTATACCAGAAAAGACTGTTTATATTACAGCTTTAAAGAAAAACAAACAAAAACTGGGCACAAACATTCATGAATGAAACACAAAAATGTTGACTCGACTAACTAAATGAAACTGGGAAGAACTCGAGAATCCAACTTGTTTCGTTACTGAACTTATCGCAATATTTACCAAGCATTCACCGTAAGCTTTACAACTGCAATAATATTTATTATAAAACTAATTAGACATCATTCTTATCAAATAAATTTTTCTGCAACTTAATTTATCAAACGGGAACTAAACAAAGCATTTGTGGATGTTAAAACATTTATTTCATAGAACTATCTTTTGATTGCTTCAGCAAATTTGCAAAATCCAAACAACTCATTGTGTGGAAAAAAGACGATAAAATGCCATTTAATGCCAAATAATAAGCAGGTGTGATTCCGTATCACAACTTTCTGCACTTTTCAACAAAAAGCTCTTACAAATATTTTCACAAAAGACACGCAATAAAAAGCAAGATGAGCAATGAATTGGTTTTACATTCTTAAACTAACTAACTATGTGTCTTAATCATAGAATAAGAGACTCGATATTGAGGAACATTTGTTTGGTTTGATCAAAAGTTTTGATTTTTTTTAAATTTGATTCTATTTAATTTAGTGTTTTCAAAATGTAAAGAATTCACAAGGATTTTAAGATAATACTAGCAAAAAGGATAGTATTATTCTAGTTCAATTTCGTATTTATTTATCAGCATTGAATTGGATTGCACTTTTATGAAAATGGCAAAAATATCAGAAATACATACACTCAAGCATTCAATTCAAAAAATCAATTCTGTTCTTTATATCCGAAAACTTGAATAATAATTTATTCACGATTTTCTTAAATCTTTATTTTAATTTTTAATTAAACCGTTGTTTTCTTATGCACTTATCTTGAATCGGTTGTATTGTTATACATTATTATGAATTTTATTTAACTTAATTGCCAATGCGTATTAAAATGTTTATCATTGAGATTTCAGACATCTAAGAATTTTATTCAACGTATAAACTGATTAAGTGGCTCATGAGTACCGTAATAAAGCATATATGTATCAGTTAGTAATTGTTAGTTGGAATGTGTGGTATCAATAAATTATTTTTTTTTATTATTGGTTCCATAAATAGTCTTTATTACTTTTAAATATTTTAATTATAATTATAGCCTATAAAACTATGCTGTAAATGCAATAACCCTCTAATTTCCTCCAGTCAGAATACACTTACCGTATCTGCAATATAAATTACAAATAGTCTTCAGATAGTGAGATCATTGAAGGAAAAATCCCCCCCACCACCACCACCACCACCAGTGCATGTCCATTTGGAGGCGGGGCTTGCTGTTGCTAAGACGAGAAGTCACACGTATTGACGTTTACTTAAGACTCCTAAATACGCAGGCTGACGCAACAGCCATTTTAACTCCAACCGGTCCAGTGAGTTATCGTTTTCTTGTGCTATTTCAATGGCGCGAGCATGTTACATGACTGATATTTGATACGCAATTTAGCTGTAAAATAGGTGTTCGTGCTTACCAGAAATTGCATAAATCATTCAAGAATGTAGTCAAAAATGTTTTGATTTTCTGGAGATCCCGAGAAAAGGACGAAAAAGTAACCCTCTTTTCGCTATGTACAGCAATCGTTTCAACTGGGTATCAAGATGGCTACGGATTGCTAATATCTGACTTCACGCGTATTCTTTTATGATTAATCGTGGAGCTGAGTTGATTTTGCAGATTAAAGCAGTATATTTTAGTAATTCTTAACTAATTGTAATTAGTAAATTTTTATTAATAGATTGAATTTTTATATAATAGCTTTGATTAAAGATTTTATAGATAATTTGTATGCTTTATGTAAAGTAGGGGTTATCGTTTATGCATGTAACAGGACGCATCTGCCGATCGATGTGCCCTACCTCGCGCAGCTACGCAATACAGAGCTAGTGCAAGAAATTTGAACTAAGAGCTTTAAAAAATTTAGCTGTCGGAGTGCAGCCGTGTTATTCCCTACGTAATGAGTTTTTTTATATTTTGTCATAAACGGGCTTGTTGTTAAAGTGTTCTTTGTTTTCAGAGAACACGCTGTGAATTCCCTTGTAATTCTATTCATGGGTTTGCATCCTAAATCCCAGGCAGCGTTGGGTACTCTTTCTAGCGTGAAATATAAGCGTGGCATTGTTATTCGTATTGTGTTACGATGTATTTGATATCCCTATTGCGCCGATAGTTTCGAAACTTTTACGAAATGATTAAAAGGCAGCTGGACTTTAATTTAAATTCAGAAATGTCAATAATTAATATATGTTTCCCATTTTAACTGTAACTGGAGACTTTAACAACACTGTGGGGAAATTCCTGCTCCGTCTTTCATTTATTAACTTTATAATGCAGCACGCCCACTAATTGCGCAGATTCTATTAATTAAATTGAAATCAATTCTTTACATATCTTTGTTCATAAAAATTTATTACACTCTTATTGTCTTTTTAGGGGTAAAAAGACAGCAATTTCAACATATATAGGAGATTTTTTTTTTGTAACATCTGTCTTGTTTCTTAATAATTTAACAGAAATTACCGAGATCTACTTATGATTCAAAATACTATATAAAATATAGAGATACCCCCCTCCAAACTGTTATCCTCATAAGTTCCCAAAGGTTTAAGTAAAATACATACAATTAATATGGATTCCGGTATACGTTGATCTGTAGAAATATACTCTGCAATCCAAAGCGTTTACTTGTAAAAGATCTATCTAGTTTCAACTTAAATATGAAGGCGTTCAAGTTAAATATGATAACGTCTAAGTAAAATATAAAGACGTCACCCAGTGACCCAAGTAAAGTACATAAAATTAATATGCATTACAGGCTACTCTGATCTGTAAAAGTTAATCCAAACCGATTGTTTCTAGTTAAAAAATTCTAACTAGTTCCATGTTAAATAGAAATGCGTCCCCATATGTAACTTTGGTGCATGTTAATTTGTAACTTACAGTATCCTAGTCTAACAATACTTTCGGTTTGAATGTATGATCCATAGGATGGGAAGAACAAGCAATGTTTGAATATTTATGCCGAGATCTATGCCTTGCATAGTGTCTTCGAATATTTGACACCAGAATTGAAATTAACAAGAAAGATCAATCATGCTTAAAACATTGATTATGAAACACTTTCCAACTTCAATGCAATTTTATTTAAACGTGTCTAAAATGCTATAGATTCCTCGGTAATATTTTAAAACTTATCACAATACTACATTAATTTACTATATTTGAAAACTTAAACCTTCATCGAAAAAAATGAACTTCATTCAAATGACAGCATTGAAATATAAATTGTCTGATTTAAACATCTCTAAAATGTGATACATTCCTCGGTAATATATTTAGAATTATCATAATACGACGATAATTTATTATATTTGAAAACTTCATCGAAAACAACTAAAATTAATTCAAATGACGTCATAGAAAAAATAACACGCCTGGTTCTCTCTATAAAAGCAGCATTTCATTCATAAATAATTTCCCATTTATGTCATTCATCACAATACTATAATAATTCACTTTATTTAAAAATTAAGACCATGGAGCTACAAGTAATTAAATTGTAAGCGTAAAACTTCATCGAAAAAAATCGTCCTTCTCTTTGTAAAATCAATGAATATTTCATTCATATCAGCTATGCAGACTCCATGAACTTAATGATTTTGTGTTAAAGAAATACAGCAGTTCTAATACAACTCATTCTACATATTTTGCTCTTTATATTTTGCATAGGTAAAAAATAGGCTTCGTTGTAGAAATAATCAAATTTGGATGAGCATTTAAACTCAAATATATTGTAATTGCGTTGTTTCAGTGTGTAGATGCACAGAATTTATGCAAGAATAAAGTGGTTTTAGGACGGATACAACACTCAATATGAATTAAAAAGAACTTTAAAAATCACAATTTGGAGACAAGATGGATGCCATATATCATTTTGAAATGGGTCACGTGATCTTTTCATATCATGGTCACGTGATCGCTTCATATAAGAGGTGTTATTATTATTTTAATTTTTATTTAAAAAACTACTGAATATATTTCGATAATTTTTTTTTTATATATATTTTATGGAGCAATTTGAATATTACCTAAAATTTTCGAAGCAATTTGTGAATTTTAAATCCGCTTAAAAAATGTTTGAAAAATTAGGTCCCATAGGGCTCAATGTATTTCATTTTTTCAACCCGGGTTCAATCCAAAACTAATTGGGTGATATTATTCATTTATATTCCCATAGGTCCTACAGACTATGAGGTAGTGCTAATTGTGAGATTTTCATACCTTTTGATTGATGTGAGATTTTAGTATCTAGGAAGACATGCACACCACAAATTTATAAGTATTATATATAAGTAATATATATTAATAATTTTATATATATATATATATATATATATATATATATGTATAATAAAAATAAATGTAAAAATAAATATTAATTTAAAACATGAACAGTGGCATACCCTGGTTCAATAACATTACGGAGGTAAATAAAGTAGAGAATATGAAAGGAGATATCTAACAAAAGGAAACCATTGTTGCCATAGAATGCAAATTGATCTTAATTTTAAATTATTAGGTAATATTAATAATGCACGAGAATTTATTAACATTCAAGAGCGATACATACAAATCATGGACAAGCATCAATGGACTGTCAAAAGCTGGAGGCTCAAAATATTAAAATGACAGTAAATAGTAAAAAATAAAGAAAAGATGCAATCCGAAAATATGAAATTGGATATATATATATATATATATATATATATATATATATATATATATATATATATATATATATATATATATATATATATATATATACGTATATATGTATACATATATATAGCAACTGGGTAAAGCCCGAATTGAAATAGAAATTATATCAATTTCCGGCTTTACCCGAGTAAAGCACGGATTACTCACACGGTTTGGGGTAAAGCTGTAATTTGATTAATTTGATTCAAGCAAATTGATTTGAGCATGCACTGTTTGTGTTTATGGTTATGGGAATGCGTTACATGTACGGAAAGGAGAAACAAAACATTCTACTCACAGCTGATTAATTTTTAACAAGAAGAATCACGGAAAATAATCACGTGTGTTGTTTAAAGAGTGTTTTAATAAAAGTTTTAAAAAAGTAATTACTTCAATGGACTCATATAGCTTTTTTATGTGATGAGAAATATACCGCGAGTTTTTACAGTCCACGTAACCACCACAAACTTCTGAAATTTGCATTTTCTTATTTTGTTGATGTAGTATAAAATTCTATTATTTTTAAAATTTCGCATAATTAAAAAATAAAATATAATTCTCTTAGTTTTATTAAAAATAATTTAATCCAGGCAAAATTTTATAGAATTATCTGAATAAAGTTGAAAACTTCAAATGAAACTAGCAGCAGTGCTCGCAGCTAACTGCTGGTTATTCACTATAAGAAAAAGCCATTTCTCTGTCTATAACGCTTGGTCAAACATTTTGATAACACATTTGGCGGGATATTGCCAGTAGTTTTATGTACCCAACAAGTAGAATACTAGTCCATATTTATAAAAACTGTTGAAAGAGATGGTTCTTGGCCACTATTAACTTATATTACACCAGAACACTGATATACACTACACAAAGTATTTAATAACACGTTGCTTTGCAAAATGCCGCCCAGGTGGTGTAGTGGATAGCGTGTTCGGCTGATGTGTGGAGGGCTCGGGTTCGAATCCCGAATAAGGCATGGAGGCTTGTGTGGCTACTGTAACTGGATTTCGATCTGTTGTTGCCACGTTAATTGAATTAAAAAAAAAAAAAAATAAAAAAATAAAAAAAAAAAAAAGAATTAAAAAATGTAAGGAAAGTTGATTAATGGCATCTATCAAGCCTACTATTCAGTTAAATTGCTAAACATTTCATTTGTAGGATCCTAGCTTATTTTCTTTTTTTTTTCAAAAGTGTAGATAAAGTCGGTTTATGGCCTCCATCAACTCGGTAACTATGCTGTATAATTTACAAATGTTCAATTACTTCAAATTTTTAAATACTATGCGAAAGGTCAGTTTATGACTACTATTGATTTATGTAAATCTGACGGGATACATGGTATACATCATAAAAATCCGACCACTTATGTCTGTTTCTAAAATCTTGCGATGGTGACTCATTATAAAAGTGTATATTTCTATATCACATAGTATACGTATACTGTAGGAAAGGTCAGTTTATGGTTACTATTGTTTTATGTAAATTGGACACTATGCTTGATATACCTCATGGAAATCCACCGCTTATGTCTGTTCCAAAAATCTTGCGATGACGGCTTATGATAAAAGTGTATATTTCTATATCACATTGTATATGTATAATAAAGTAACGTATGATACAGAAGAAAAAAATTGTTGACTAATCAGAGCTAGAATTTCGACGTTACGAGTCACGGACTTTATGTATGAATATTTTTATAACAATGGAATTTATCTCATAATTGAAAATTATAGTAATTAGGTGAAACCTTTAATGAACAGTGAAACGTTTCTTGGTCTGATATTCATAAGCTTCATGCAAATATTTAAAAATCATAAAATTTTATTTTTAAGTTAAAGTTATACAAAATTATCTTCCATGCATCATTCACAAAGATGCAAAATTTCCTTGCACCCGCTCAGCCCTTACGATCCCAATATTCACAGACACGTGCTAGCCATACACTCCTCCCATTCAGAATTACTATTTTTTATGCGACTCCTTATCAAAT